>CALNXK010000047.1:1822500-2085000 GCA_942486035.1 Porites lobata | reverse complement strand
GTTTTCAAACTAGAAAAAGCATATCCAGGACTTAATTTTGTGCAGCCTCCTTCGTAAAACGTGTACTGAAGTTGGTTGTACTCAGGGGAGGCATGTGCTAAGAGGTGATACACTAACAGAATACGAAATGTCCTTGAGTCTTATGGTTAAATTTTCCATCTACGCAACTAAAATAGACAAAACATTGGTATCTGCTCACCAATGGCCCAGGGGTACTGCTTTAAAAAACGAGAGAGGATTGAACCCTCCTTGCTAAGATACACCTACCTGTATGTGAGAATACTACGCTGCTGCTTTCTTCTTCATAGTGTTACAACTGTATACCAACACCTGATCATAATTTCCTTTTGCATGCGCTATACATATTAGCTAGCATCTGGTAAACGTTAAACGTTAGAGGCATTAACAGTTTTTACTAAATATCCGACAGAACGAAATAATTCTCCCGCTTTACGAAAGAGAGGCATTTACAGTTATGGTGAGTATCCCGGACGGGGGTAGAAGTCGTAACAAGCAAGAAATACAGTCTGTATATTGGGGTAGAAAAGGAACCGGGGAGGATTACTCAATGCACAAAAAAAAAGGTTTAACTAAACAATTACAACTCTCTGATTGAGTCAAAGTGGAAAAAGTGGATTGCAGTTCTGGATTTTTGCTGAGATTTTTCAAATAACCCACGTAGAAGAAACACAATAGAGGAGCGGTCAGATTAAGATAAATGTTCACTTTGCCTTACTTTGGCTTATGATTGTTCTGTAAGTAACTAATGTCTCATGTAAAAACTTTTAAAAAAAGAAAAGAGAAAGATCAACGGAAGTAGGGAATGGAAGGAATCTCGACCTCTCTCCTGAGAATATTAGAAAGTTACCACTCTTTGCGTAGGGATCCATGATACAGTCATTTATGTATCTTTTTAATCTAGATTTTCGGTAGTATACTGTTGTCTTTTAGTAAAGACGTTCAATCTGCCTTAATTACTTGCTGATTTAAAGATAAAAACAATGACACTCTGACTTTTCTGATAAGTGTGGCTACTATCCGACATATCCGATTCGACACGTTTCCTTGAGCAAGGGATAGTATTTCGAACGTAAGAAAGCTTCAGAACGAGCTAGAGCTGTGCTTTAGAATGTACCCAAGCGAGCAGAGGCCAAGCAGTATACCTCGTTTTCCTAGATAAGTCTTCCTGACTCACTGTCTAGGCAGATCGAAGGTCCTCTGCCTTAGTGTCTTGCTAGAATGGAATACTGAAAAAAGGCCTTTTCCTACATCGGGATATCATTTTGAATACACTTGTATGTTATTTTTCTGAAAAGGGGTCAAAATTTGAAGACCTCGGCGTCATGCACATGCCCAACTTAAACCTACCTGAGTGCCCAACCTGGGCTTTAAATCTCTCACAGTTACATAACTTGCTTTTCTCGTCCCTTATAAATGCACTTTGACTGATTATCTATCACCTTTGCTATGCCGTAATTGTATCTCTACTCTTGGGTACTTCACAATACCTGTCTAAAAAGATATGTTCTTAATTGCACTTGAAGGATCACGACCGCACTGTTTTGATTTCCTAAGCTTTAATTAAGAACTGGACTACTATTTTCTGGTAAAGATTGGATTTCGCGTAATAAGAGCACATTTTAAGAAAATAAACAAACAATCTTGTTTCAATATCATATATGGTTTATCGGAATCATAGACGTATCTATCGTACAGTTCATTTTGAGCCTTTGTTGTTTTCGTGCAAATCTCTTGAGGAATTCGGCTTTAAGTGATGGGGTATCAGTTTTTGACAAGGACGATTAGACATTGTTTGCAGTGTAGGAAGTAAAAAACAGAAAGCAATAAGCATTTAATATCGCTATTTTTTTTATAAATTTCTTTGCACAGCCTGTTTGCAACGGTTGCGTTTCTCCATTAAAGAAGTGGATACTATAATTTCTAGATGGTTTGAACAGCAAGGTATCCGCTTTATCGGGAAATGTTTTGAATTTATTTAAACCATCGAGAAGGACAAGCCTTTCAGGGAGGGAACTCTCAAATGTGAGGGTAGGGAATGCTTGGAGTAGGGGGAAAACCAATGACCAATCTGGGCGTGACTCGTCAGCGTTTATTGAAGTGACCCCATCAAAAAGAGACCACACTGAAACAGACAACCAAATAAGTCGAAGCCGTGCTTGCGACCACTTCTGTAAACTATGAGCTCCACTGAGCTACTAGCTACGACCAGCATCTTGAAATCCTGTTCACACGGTTAAAAGCTCTTGTAAGCGAACGCTCAACGGCCGTAAGCGCCCCTTTTGTGAATCTGCGGCTGGTCTCGTTGCTGTATAAACTTTTGTTTTTAAGTTCTGATAAGCCACCACTCGGTCATGCACTTGAATTTCCTCCTTAATCAAATTTAGTGGAACAAATGGCATAAAAAAAGGCCCTATTCAAATTTTTTTTTCATAAATGTATTGATAACATATAAGATACTGTACCAAGCTTTTTGCTAAAAGCTCTCGTAAGCGACCGCCCCCAATAAGTTTATCTCATGGCCTTCTCTTACGACAGTCCACCCTCGTCAACAACGAGCCCTTTTAGTTGCAACCACTTATCATGCGTACGAAAGCTTTGATTGTATAGTGATTTTAATTTCGCTAAAGCCCTTGACATCTGAAATGCTGGCTTCAACAAATGGCGGCATTATGTTTATTTACACAGATACCTCTTTTCTGACGGAAAACCTTATCCATTTCGTCTGACCACCCTTAATGAGACCAAAATCTAACCACCAACCCTAAGCGAGATGACGAGCATGAGGTTATTTTCATAGGAGAGTCCCCGCCGGAAAACCTTCCCTCATAACAGCCATGTTCAAAAGAGGCAAACGATTTTGTTTTCATTCAAACAGCTAGAATTCAAGTAGTTGTAACATACAAGAAGAAGGCAGCATGCACAGACTCAAAGTTATAAAACCACACTCGGCTTCATCAACAGTTTGACCCGGATCACATGAAAAGGTTACAGCTTTTTTTTTTTTTTTTTTAAATGTTACCAGGCCGCACGCTTACTCGTCAAGCCACAAAGAGTAGCCGTAGAAGATTCTGCGTAATGCTAGAACAGTTATGATACTGGGGAACGATCCTTCTTCTCTTTATTTTGTCAGATTTACATCCTAAGAAAGACTTAAGAAATAAGTTACCAGATGTTTTAAATGTATCTACTTAGAAGGCGGAGCAGTGTTTCAGCCGGAACTGCTGTGAACATCACAAGTGAGCTGTGTTATAAAAAATTGTCAAACTTGTGTATGTAGCACTTCTTTTAAGTGGTGAATTAAAGAGTTACTTTAAGAAAAAAAAATGGTTTGAAGTGATCGATTGACTATTCAACCGAGGCTTTCACGCCTATCAAAGCTGCATGGAGACATAAAATTAAAGCTATATATTAAAATACCTGCCGTGATTCATTGGTTTTATGTACCGCAAGTTATAATGACTAACTGTGCGTTAAAATCCTTAAAGCTTACCTCCTCTTAATCACAGCACGAAATTGCTGCTATCCTTCTTCGTCCTTCTTCAAAACACATCAGCCTTTTGTTGTCCAGGAGCTTTCCACCGGACCCAAGCGTTTGAAGAGGGTTATAATCTTTCACTATGACTCGGTCTTACAAAAGAATTTTGTTGCTTCAAAGTCTTCGGTTACTAAAACAATTGTCTTAAAGGGTTAAGCTAATATAAACAGAACGTCAACACATTTTCAGCTGTAAATTGTGCAGGAACCTGATGATGCTGAAAGGTTAGCCGCGTGGCGGGGGAAGTCAAGTGGCGGGAAAATTTAGAAGCAAACATACGTGATGCGTCACGTATTAACCTACGCAGTCGTTCTCAGTTATTTCATCATTGAAACTCTTAGATATTAAAAAAAAAATTGAATAAACAACAGAAAGTATAAGAGCTAAAGAGATGTAGTATGATTGATGTCGCGAATGTTATTAAAAGAGGACTAGAATTTTGCCACTGTGATCTGTTGACCTATCTTAATGATAAGTTTTACAGCTGATGACAAAACGGCTTTTAAAAAGTTTACAGAAGGGCGCAAATGCATTCTTTTCATATTTTGCACCAACATAACTGTTTTGTCTCACAGTCCTTCATATTCATTTCAAGTCTGACTTATTTGCTTCCGTTTTAACTCGACTTGTCACGAATCGATAGTTTTTTTTTTTTTTTAAGTAAAGTTTGGGAAACATAATCTTCACTACAGTGCATCAGGTGGGTCGGTCCTCTCAAAACAAATCCCTATAGAGGCAAAAGAAAAGGAAAGCCAAGATATTTTCCTAAGACAACCATGTTATTAACGGAATTTTCCCAAGAGTTCCGTTCCAGTGTATCCTGTTTTCAATTTTCCGAAATTTACAAACCCTTGGACTCGACTTGATGTCGAGGCTGGAATCAAACATGGCGCCGTGAACCGCGCGTATGCTGAACGTGCCTCTTCCTAAAAGGCTTTTGTTGGACGAATTCTCAATCTATATCCTCTTACCTTTAGATTAAATAAGTTGTAAGGTATGTATCTTAATTATGAAGAATCGTAATCAAGATCCCTGCGACAATATTAATGAAAATGGCAGCCGCATTCAAATATGCTCAATGATACACGTGAGAAGTCGAAAGATAAAAGAGCGCGAGTGAAGGTTTGATAAGTTGCTCTTGAGACAGATCTATAAAGCTCCGTAGCGTTATCCCCAACTTAAGTACACAGATCTTGTTACTGTTTTAAAGGCGTTAGGCCTTAGCTGATCATCTTGGAGTCATAACATGACTCCCGCGGGCCGTTAGTTACATTGTAGATTACAGTTACATGTTGTTTTGTGTCATATCAACAGGTCAGTAAACAGGGATTGCAACAGCTTTGCAACATGGATGCGATTGTGGATATAAATATTTTTAAGGTTTGTACACAGAACTAATTTATCTTTCGTCTTCTAGAGATTTTCTTTCTTCCTTTTTTCTCTCGTGGTGTTTCTAATTAACAGTGCTTGTCGCTTAGCGTTAAAGCGTTGACATGAATCCTTGCGCTTTCTTGTTACATTTTATAGGTTATTGATGCTGGTCATTTTTGGGCTCAACCAACTGCTCATCCAGACTTCATGGGAAAGCTAAATGACCACTTTAGGGACAGGAAAACCCCAGAAATAACAAATCCTCTGGGTAAGGGTCAGGTGAGTCGATTGTTAGATTGACAGCTGTACCCCAGTATCAGAAATGAGCTGGTTTGTAGCAGAGGCTGAAGCAGGCATCAGAACTAAATGAAGTAGGCAATGGTCAAAGGCAATTCTTGAAATCAAGTCCAAAATAGGAAACCACTGAAGAAGTTGCACTTCTGATTAAGTTGCCACCAAATGCAGTGAGATGCTTAGCAACTCATTACTCTACTTGTTTCTTTCAGTTATTTCGTTTTGAAACAATGTACTTTTCTGCCACCCAAATCTCAGTTTCAAGAAAAGCAATGTGATTCATTGCTGGACTGACTCTTGAGTAATTCAACAAAAAAAAGGCAGGAAAGAGGGCACAGTTATAGTGTGAATGCATTGTTTTTACTTTGCCCTGTCCCTGCAGTAGGCAAAGTAAAGACAGATTATGTAGGGTGTATTTGTATGGTACTTCTCTCTGTCAAAATCAATGTGGCAAACAGCAGTTTATGAATAATGATAAGAGGTTGATTACTTTAGTCGAACTTACTCAGACGTAAGTCATTGTATATATATTATATAGAATCAAGGCCCATATTTGGGTCCTTTCCGGGGAGGGGGGGGAGGGGATTTGGGAAATAGTTCATACCTGTGGAAAGATCCTGGTTACACCCCTGGCTGTCTATAGGATTGTTAGTGTTGAGGTTAGCCTGCATGTGGGTGAAGTAAGTTTTGGTAATTCTCTTTTGTGCATGTAGATGTGTGTTGTAAGAAGGACATCTGACAAATGCTGGTACAGGGCAAGAGTGCAGAATGTGTTGCAGACATTAAGTGGTCCTCAAGCCAGGTACATTATTATAGCTACAATAGTACGCACTCTCTGATTGGCTGTTTTCTTGCAATAGCTGGGCATTGCTAGCTATGATCAATAAATTATTGTTCTCTGTCAAAAGGGTATCCACTGACCAGTGTCACATGACTGTATTGTGGGTTCAATTGTACAACTCATTGAGATGATGTGTTTTATAAGTTATCTGCTGACCAGTTGTTGGTTTTGATTGATTGCAGGCTCAGAACTGGTACATAATGAAAAGGCCATGTATCATGTTTTAAACAGGGTTTCTGATATTTTGCGGAAAAAAAAGCAAAATTTCGCAGGATTTTCAGGGGCGAATTCGTGGAAAATCGGCTGATTTCGCGGGAGAAAAAGGCAAAATTCAGGGGAAAATCGGCCGATTTCGCAGGGGCGGAAAGTCAAAATTGGCAGAAAAATCAGCCGATTTCGCGGGATTTTAGCGAAAAAAGTCAAATTTCGAAGGATTTTGAGGGGCAAGTTCTTAGAAAAATCGGCCGATTTCACGGGAAATTTCTGGGGGAAACTTCGCCAAGAAACAATCAGTAAAAAACAGCCAATTTTGCTCGATTTTTTTTTGGCAAATTTCGTTAAAATCAATCAATTTTGCGTCGATATGACCAGCGTTGTTTAACGTTTTTTTCACAGGGATAATCATTTGCTCTTTCAACGACAGTTCGCTCGAGAAATGAGCGAATGCTAAAGCTATTAACATTATGGTTGGTGCCCAGTTTTTCGCAACATTCATCTAAAAACGCCTGGTAGTTTTGGGACGTTGTTTACTCGTTGCAGTGACGAAGTTTCAAGATAAATTTGGACGTTTGGGGTGAATAAAACTGGTCTAATAGCCAAGATAAGTATTAAATATGTTTTGTGGACATGTATTTGGAAATATTTCTGACGGATTTCGCGGTATTTCGCGTTTTTTTGGGAATTTCGTGGGATTTCACGGAAACACCTGAATTTCATGGGTTCGTGACCGTGCGAAATATCAGAAGCCCTGTTTAAATGACTTATTGACCTCATCTGTTTGGTTATTACAGGAAAATCTTCGATCGAGGCCTTGATGTATTGACCTCCCTATAGCTCAGTTAATACATCAAGGCCTCGGTCTGAGATTTCCCTGTAATGCCCGAACAGACCAGGTTAATAAGTAGTATTTAATGCAGTTTTAACCCATCTGCAATACATGTAGATGAGCTTGGTGAATGTTGCCTGAAAAAGTAACTTGGAGTCACAAGCCAAACCCAGCCAAATATGTAGGGAATCCATGACCACCATTGGCCGTTTAGCTGCAATAATCCTCGATAAACTACTGAAAATTCTGTTGCTGGTTTGGTAATGTGGAAATATGGTGCAGTTTTGGGGAAGGTCAGATGTTTTTCTGAAATAAGTGCGAGCACTTCTTTAGGAAAACAGTAATGGAACTTGTCTTACAACATATTGTAAGGTTGATTTTAAGCTGTTTGTTTTCCTTCAGTGTCTTTCTTGTGGATTTAGCTGAAAGCACTCTTATTCCTTGCTGCTGGTAAGAAGGTTTTTTTAATGTACATACTCAAACTATGATATTTTAAAGAAGTAGTTTTTAGCTCTGTTTTGAGAATCAAACAATCATGTACAGGGTACATGACTGAATGACTTGTCCAGCAAACAAAAGCAAGGTTGTATTATTTTGTTACAAGATGCAGTAAAGTGCACTAGATGCAATAAGAAAACACTTTATTCAAATTGTAAAATGTAGACTTATTTTGCTGGCATGGTGCATAAATTATTTTTTGTCAACACTGGAAGAGAGAAAAATATTAATGTTAAGATTAACATGAATACAAAGAAACAAGGGTGATTAGACAGTGATTACAGTTAGAAGAGAACAGTATACATGTAGTTTATAATCTATTATTTAAACAGCCTTTCCAGGCTCTCAGTTGAGACGAGGGATTACAGGGACTGTATAAAATGCAAGCCTGAAAAAAGTATTGTTAAGGACTGGGGCAAGTCAGGTCAGTGAGACAGGTCACTCTTTTCTCCTCCATGCAGGCGACACCCTTTTTTTCTTTTTTGCTTTTCATTTCACTTGTCATGACAAATTAACCAGGGGTGTGCACGTGGAATACAGTGTAGGCTAACAAGTTGTATTTAAAGTGCCTTTTTTTACTGAAACACAGTACGCATTAGAGATGAATTTGCCTGAAGGTCAAAGTAGCCTCTTCTGAAATGAATGCTACATTACATTTTACAACTATGGAAAAATAAGTAGTTATTTATAAAGATAAAATTATTAATTCTAAATGGTTTAAAATAGCGATGTACATGTATGCAGAATCTTTCTAAGGCTTTTATTTCACAGGCTTATATGGGCACCGTGGTAGTCACATGTAAGTTACAGCTTGATGTTTTGATGAATGAAAGCTTTTTCCGTATTTATCCAGCTCATATGCCTGCTTGTCTATTTTCTTTTTAGGACCAGAGAGGTTCCAACAGAATACCTAAACATTCCCTATCAGGCCATGGAATGTTTCCTGACTGGAATTAAACCACTTGGACTTGTAACAGCATATTTTGATCTGAGCACCTCTAAACAGTAAGCGAAAATAATTTTAAGTTAAGCACTCTCAACAAATTACAGTGTACTTATTTTGTACTAAAACAATGAGGGCTGCACTTTTACTGCTTTAAACAAAGAATCAAAATAAATTTGCAGCAAGGACAAAAATGGTGCCATAACATATTGTATAGACTGTGTATGCATACCTGTACATGTAAACACCCCTATATGGAAGAAGGGGTTTTCACTGATGAGTTAACCCCCGAGTAACGCAACATGCCAATGAGAGTCAGTGATGCATGCAGATTCAGACACAGTCTATGCATGTATAGTACAAGCAGTTCATGCACACCCCAATTACTTGCAAAGTTTTGGGCACCCCTCTTAAGCTGCAGTGTAATATTCATAGTACATGTAGGTGGGTACATAATACAACATGTATATGTTACAGGTCAAATTTGATCCCAAGTTAATTTTGATTTAACCTAGGTTGATTCTTAATTTCCATTGTCCTCTAGTCCTAGTAGACAAAGGAAATCAAGAATCAACCTAGGAACTATTAATTTGACCTGTAGCATAGACACATGCACATGTATACTAGGTTGTTTGTGCTCCCCTCTGTTGCATTGAAAGTTATGAACACCTGTGGATCTAGTGGGTGAGTAGTACCTGAGAGATCTGGGAGCCTCTACTGTTGGCATTCAGCCCTGATGTGCACTACACCATTGCTTGCCAATACATGCAGGCCACACTCAATGCACCTATCACACTGAACATATTATAATATACAGGTGTAAGTGGGGAAAAAATCTGCAACAAGAGTCCCAAAATTACCATTCAACTATGCATTATCAGGGCTCGAAATTAACGCTCGCAAACTCGCAAAATGCGAGTGATTTTGATAATCTGCGAGTAAGAAATATATCCACTAGCAAACGATTGCGAGTTAGAATTATCCATGTCTCCCAAACAAAGGGAAATAATTTGCTTGTGGTCTCACCAGTTTGCTAGTGGAAAAAAATCTTACTAGCAAAACTTTGCACGTGCACTAAAAAGATAACTTCGAGCCCTGCATTATGCCTGTCCACTCAGTGAACTCTTTGTTCATGGAGATCTTGCAAAAATGAACACCAGAGATGGTGTCAGAAGAATTTGCCAAATGTTATACCCAAAGAACCTCTGCAACAGCAAACTCACCTGATCTGAACGTTTAGAGTGCCGCTGATGAGACAGCATACAAAGATCTAGCCCGCTAAACACTGGACGAGCTGAGAAGGCGACTCAACTTTGCCTGGAAAAATGGGACCTACATGTAAGACTATACACGCTTACGAAGCTTGCACATTCTATACCCCACCGCTTAGAACATGTCGAAAAAATAAATAAATAAATAAATAAATAAAGGAAGCCATCCTGGTTACTAATATTTCTTTTATTCAATATAAAATGAATAAGGAATAACATACCTAATTGCAAAAAAAGTAGTTTTAGTAACCATGGAAGTTTGAGTGAAAAAAAAATCGGAACAAGCTTTTGAAACACCCTGTGTATGTGTCTCTGTATTGATTTGCAGAGAGACAGATCATTGGGATGAAGCAGCAACTGGTTTGTTCAGAAATCTTACACAAGGTACATTTTACAGTTTACTTGTTACAGTTTTAGAAGAGGTGCTTGTGCATGTAAGTGCTGATTGCTTCTGCAAATCTCTGTATAATTTTGTTTGTGTGTAAGGTTGTTGTTCTTCTCCTCAAAAATGAGATAATGGTGCATGTGATCCCTTTTTTAACAATCATGGAATTAATAAATTTTATTATCATCTTTCTTTCAGGCTGTAATCTTCAAGTTTCTATTCAAAAGCAAGATGAAAAAGGAAGATATTACGTTCTTTTGTTTGCAGACTCCGGACATACACGGGTAAGTCTCGTAACAAAACATGTAGCTGGCACATGTCAACTTCTGAAGTCATGTTAGATCTTGGCATCCTCAGGCCAATTCCTGTGGCCATGGTGATAAAATCCAGTTTACCCTCAAGATATGTAACCTTTTAACACCACCTCTACTCACAACAATGTACATGGGGAGTGTAGTATACTTTTACTGACTATGTAAGTGACAGAGGAATGTCTTTGGTTACAGTTGTAGACACTTTGTGCCACTTTGTATTAAAATAATGTGCTCATTTACTTGTTCCACTGTATTATATTTAATCTTCAGTTGTGTTAGCTGCCTTTAAAAAAAAAGCCTTTTAAGAATTTCCAGGGCTGTCAATAAGGGCCGGTAGTCGGCTAGTGAGCTGTCCTTAGCTGGCTACTTTCATCTCCTTCTACATGTACCATACTGCTAATGAAACATAAGCACCATCAAATAGAATATTATTGTAAAGCAACCGTTTCCCGTTTTGAATAACATTGAATGCATATTTAAATTGGGTTAGATCTGGGAAACGTTTGAACTGTGCGATGTCGGTGGAATGCGCGGGACATTTCAGCGGCATTGTTCCTAGTGTTGCATTTATTCTGACGAAACAACGTGGCATCTGCAGTGGAAAACACCTCTTGAAAACCTCTGGAAATGCCATTTTGGTTCTCAAAATTTCAAAATGTTCCCAGATGCCTTGGTCCTCAAGAAATTGTGCCTTTAGTGCAAGTACCAAAGCCACCTACTATTCATTATGAGCCTGCTGCTTAAAAACAAGTTAAAAACTTCAAGTTACAAAAACTTCAACTTTCAAGTTAAAAACGTTTTTAAAAGATCTCAGCTAATATTTTAAACCTTGATATTTTTTGTATAATCGATTTTAAGATTTAAAATTTTAAAATTTGTTTTACTTGTAAACATATTTTACTTTTTTCGTAATATTACTATTAATTAATTAGTTAGATTAATGCATGAGGGCCCCACTGAAAACCGCCTTGGTGAGTTGGGCTCCCTCTATAAATATTATTATTATTATTATTAAAAACGTTTTGACAGCCCTGAATGTCCTTTCTTTCTCTTCTCTTTTATGGCAAATAATTGTACTAACATATTTATGTTGACTAGCCAAGTGAGTAACATTACAAAATGCTTTGACTTTTGATGCAAAAACCTCTATTAAGCGGACATCCCCTATAAATTGGACACTAAGCCATGTCTGGAAATTAACGTCTTATATTTCCCTGTATAACAAACCCCTATTCAGCGGACACCTCTATTAAGCGGACGTGAACTCTAAAAATAATAAATTGCACTTGGCTAATTTCTATTGTTAAAAACCTCTATTAAGCAGACACCGGACTGAATTGACAATTGGATTACGTCCTTGAAATACGAACTGTAGTCAATTAATAAGGATAAATCAATACATTTAGCTGTTAATAAAATGAAGATTAGACTGATATCCGGCCGTATGACTGTCATCTGCCATCAAAGTTCACCTAGAAGTTCTTTGGAACTTTATCACAAACTTTGTGCAATTTTTACAAACTCTATTAAGCGGACACCCTTTATTAAGCGGACACTTAGGAAGGTCCCAAAGGTGTCCACTTAATAGAGGTTTCACTGTATGTACAGTTTGTTATACACGTAGTATGCTTTCTAGTGCTTTTTTCTGACCAGTGCAATAGAAATCTGGATGAAAACATGCAATGTACTGTAACTAGTTTTCAGGCCCAATGGAAAAGATGTTGTGGAATGTTCTCAGTACAGTGCACAATATTGTTAAACAGCCAACATTTTGGAACGCCATCACTTCTTTCCCTGCAAAATGGCGTCTGAGAAACGAGCACTAACTTGATCTGGGTAGTGCTTTTTGATTGGTTGAAGCAAATTTTCCCTGCAGCATGACCAATCAGAAGCACTACCCAGACTTAGGTAGTGATGCGTTATCAGTACGGAATTTCAGCGAGCTTGTTTCTCTGACATCATTATCATGGGTAAATCAGTGGTGGCGTTAAAATGTCAGCTGTTTTCTAAGAGAACTGTTACTACACTCGACTCTCTCTTAATGGTTACCTCTGTAAAAAATGGACACTTAGAGTTGGTCCCTGCCTTTCTTTACTCCCTCTATTTGACTCTCTATAAGACGGACACCTTTCTGAGACACACTCAGTGCCGGTCCCAAAGGTGTCTGTCTTAGAGAGAGTGGACTGTATTAATGATAATTTTTTTGTCAGGTTTGCATCAATGATGAGTTGGTGATCAATGGATTTGCTACAAACTTCTTTGACACTGTGCAAAACTCAGGCATAAGCCCAGGCAAAGCTGCGAAACTACAAGCCTTAAATGATGAGTTCCAGAAGCAAGGATCAGAAGTGATAAAAAACCTGAAAGAGTACATCAGCCATGGCAAATTAACCTGCAGTGAGCAGTCATCAAATAGCACCGATGAAGAATCCTTGGATTATCAAAAAAAAAGCCACCACTTCTTAAGTTCTTCGGAATCCCCTGTGAATGTTTTGAGAAGGCAGATTTCTGGCTCATGTGGTGTTGAGAGTGGTGTGCTTAGTGAGCCTTCAGCAAGAATTCCTGACAGTGCAAGTCATTTGGCTTCTTCGCAAAGATTTTCACCACAAGCATCATCTGGTCTTACTGTTGGAGGTGAATCACAGTACAGGAGAGCAGATAACTTCTCCAGTGATGAAAACTCCGGTCGAGTGCGCTTTCTATCATCAAGGCTCCCAGCGACTGGAAGTGGCAACATTAGAGGTTACTCAATCCCATCAAAATCTCCAGAGATTGGAAATCTAAAACCAATTCTCAAGAAAAGAAGTCCCCATTCAGTTTCTCATCAATACAGTGGCTCATCCAGTGAGCCAGAGGACTCACTTCAGAGAAAAAGAGTGCAATTAGACAAAAACGATTCTGGTTACTCTTATGGTGAAATGCCTTTATTGGATTTGCATGATAGTAACACTTATTCAGTAGATGCAACAAGGCAAGAGCCTGTATCTTCTTCTGTTATTAGTGTGGATGCACTGTTTAGAAGTCAAATAGATCATTTGCGTTCTAGTTCGCAAAAGCCAAACTTTGCTCACAGCCCAGAGGCAATCTTGCCCTCCATAGACAGTGATACTGAACGGCCCCAAGTAGAAAGAATTTCCCATCAACTAAGATCTTTGACAGAATCTCTAAGGCGTGATACTGGAGAGTGGAACAGGCAATTGGAGGACTCTAGTGCACACCATCATCATTCTAATGCCACAGCTCAACACCAACAGTATGAAAGTTTACCTCAGCGATACCAGCCCTCACTATCGCAATCTACTGTTTATGGAGAGAAACAGGCATTAGCAGACAGAACTTCTCCACTGAATGCCAACTTCTCTCAAAGTTCCAATTCTTCCATCAAGTCACCTCTTCCTTCAGAACGATTTATCTCATCTCAGTCTCCAATTTCACCCGTGGATCCCACTACTGGAAGAAAAATAACATTTTCTGATGGTGTCCTTGTCCAAACAGAGGGTGCCCCAGCTCCTAGACCAGTATTTTCTCTAGAACAAACCCCATATGATTATTATGCACGAAGTTTAGGTATACATAACAAATCTCCAGATATGTTCCAGGCACATGTGTGGCCTGCTTTGAGGAGGGGTCGTGATGTTGTGGGTGTTTGCAGTGCAGTAAACGAACAACAAATCTTTGCTTATATAGTTCCTATCATCTATCAGTTACTTGAAGAACAACAAATGTACGCAGATCTTCCATCTGGAAGTGGGGTAAGTGAAATGATATCTTTAAAACTATCGTCTCCTTCACTGTCAAAAATTAAAGCTACAGCTGTAGTTATTAAGCATTGCCTAGCTTCAGTTGATAAGTTACCGATCTCATACCATTTTTACTTTTTGCTAACAGAGCAAAAATCTTTGATAATCAATTTTATTTGTTTTTGGCTGCTTCATACCTTGTGTGCAAGTGGCACCAATGTATTTCAAGTTATCATACACCGTATTACTGGCCTCATTAAAATAATTATTGCATAGCTCTATTACAGATATTTTTACTATCCAACAGATACATTTAACTATTAGGGAAACAAAAGTGTTGAATTAGTAGGACTATGATTGCAAGTCCTACTTAGCCCTATTTTTTGGCCAATGTCATTTTTATTTTCCTAATTTTTCTGAGTCTGGTTTGTCACTTGAAACCATGGGGAACCTTTCACTATCATTAATTTGACAACCGCTACAAGAATAGCAGAGGAATCTTTTTTCTGTAGATGTATTTTTAAAATGGACAGGGTCAATTAAATGGTGTTAACAATATAATAATAAATAATTACTAAAGTAGTTGTTCATGTATGTTGTATCAATTTTTTTAGCCCAAGCTGCTCATTCTGGTGCCCACCTGGGCTAGGGGAGATAATGTATATTACTACTGTACACGGATGCTTGGACGAAATAGGGTTATTCGTGTACAGCTGATATTTGGAGGAGGTGCAGAAGATGAAAGGATTGTCCAGTTGGTGAATGGATGTGAGATTCTGATTGCTACACCCCCTTGTTTTGTTCGCATGCTCCGAAAAGGCTATATCAATCTTGGCAGGCTGTGCCACATAGTTTTTCAGGATGCGGATGTCATGGTTGAAGACTTTACATCCGAGATTAAAGACATTATGAGACATTATGCCAAGCTATTGAAATCCCAACCCAATCGCTTGGCGCCACGCCAAGCTGTTGTCATGGCAACATCTTGGAGTGTGGGTTTGTCATCTTTGGTGAAGGCTTATCTAGGGAGTCCTGTGTTGATTATCTCAGATTTGATAGAAGCCTCTATTTATCGAAACGTCTTGCAAATTGTAACTGTTTGTTCTGCTTCTCAAAGGAATGACAAACTTCTAGGTAAGGCAAATTTCATTTCTTTTGCTGTCCTGTATTTTTGCCAGTCTAGTTTGGAGCTGCATGCAAGGTTACTTGTGTAAAACCCAGAGAGACTGTTATGTCATGACTGTCATGCAACACTGATTAGAAGTAGCAATTGAATCATACAGCGGTCCTCTCCTGCACTGAACTAATTCATACAACTTACCTTAACACGTCAGGCTGACACTTATCTGACAGTTTGGTTCATCAGGGTTTTCACTGAGAATTCTATTAGAAGGAGAAAGGTGTGATGTTATAGGAGAATAATATTTTGAAAGAGGAACCACGTCTGAATAAAAAATAGTCATAGGCTATCGAAAGTTAACCAAAAAATTTTGCATGATAAATGGAGAATTCTCTGATCTCCAATGCCTTATGAACACCCTGTTCAACCTAAGTTGCCATTGTTCCGTAGTTACTTCAAAGTCGAATTTTGTCAAAATGGGTTTTGCAGTAACAATCATGTACACTGTACACCAGGCACCAGTTGTTTGAAAGGTGGATAACGCTATCCACTGGATAAATCTCTTTCCAGTGGATAATGCAATTGATTTCCCTAATACTTATCCACTCGATAGCAATTTATCGGGTGGATGGCACTATCTAACATTTGAACAACAGGAGCCAGTCCTATACATGTAAGATTGTGTAGATTTGAACTAAGATTACTTGTTGTCTTGTACTTTTTTATACTGCATTTACAATGTACACCTGTACCTTTATCCCATAATAATGAGTCTTTTGTAGCTCAGTAGTAGAGCATCTGAACTATTAACCAAAAGGTCGAAAGTTTCCTTTCCTTTTGTGAGTACTAATAAATTTACTAATTAAACTAATAAATCATATTTTTATAGTTATTATTTTTGTCTTTCTGTGCTTTTATTTTTCATCACAGGGTACATAGAGTCTTTTAATGACACAAAGGACATCTGTGTTTTCACATCAAAGACTTCAGAGGCAGAGGCTATTGGGGAATTTCTTAAAGCAAATTGCTGTTACACATTAGTGGCAACTGAGTTTTCAAGTGGCCAAGAACTTGCAAATGTGAAGAGACAGTGGAACACCCCACATTCTGCTGATGCTATGCCTGTATTGGGTACTGTATAATCATTATGTTATTAATAAAACATGTATTAACCCACTGGCCCTTGGGAATTTTGCAGAAAAACACATTTTGAAGCAAGTTGAGTTGTTTTCTGGTTACTGTTTGGCTATAAAGAGTTAAAACTTACAAAAAATCCATCTACAGGTGGTGCACTCTGTTTCAGATGCTAAATATCAGCTTCCAAAGTTTGGGCATCTGCACAGAAAGCAAAATTTTCAGTTTTGGGTGTAAAAGTGATACAGCGGTGTCGACTTTCACCTTTTGCTTTCTCTTCTTTTGCTTTTCTTGCCTCATAATTTTTTTTCGTTTGTTTGTGTGCTGGGAACTTACTAGGCTTCACTTTGGTGGAAAAAGCTTTTGGGAAAGCTTTTAGGTTTTTTGATGGAAAGAAGGGTACTAGTTGCACAATTTTTGCCTTTTTTCTCCGGAATCCTTGATTCAGTCTTGCTCATTCTGGTGCAGGTTGAGGACACCTTTCAATTTAATAATACAAGTTACATGACAACATTGTCTTTGACTGTTCGTCTTTTGCCTATTTTTTTTTTTTTTTTTCACTCGATTTGGCAATTCAAGGCCACTAAATTTGGTTGGTTTATTCTCAAAAGTGGAAGTGCCAGAAAATTGTTACTTTGCTTAAGGTCCAAATGTAATACTGTCCAGAGGAAAGTTTAAAGAAGAAGGAGAAAAAATAGCTAAAAAAAAATAGGCAGAAACAGATCAATAGGGAGGAGGTTAGTTTGGAAAGAGGTAATATTGAAATCAACTGTTTAAAAGTTTACAAAATCATGAGGTGAAAAGGCTGGTAGGATTCATTAAACCATTGGTGATCTATTTTAAGTTACATGTAGGTCTAACACCAAACTATTTCCTCTTTATGGATATTACTTATTATAATCGCTTTGGACTTTAACCATTTTTTGCACACATGTACCTCAACACAAATTACTGTGTGATCTTATTCCTTGTTTTAAATTAATGTTGTAAGTTTTACATTATTTTTCTCTGTCTGTCTTGCTATAATGTTTAAACTCGGTGACCATACTATAGCTACATGTATTCCTGTTTCTTATCATTCAATCATTGATTATATTTTTTATCTCCCTTAGTTATGACTGATGATGTTATTGAGAGAATGAACATCACAAATGCTTCTTGTGTTATTCACCATACCTTTCCTAGCAAGGAAAAGTTCCGCAGGAGGTTAACTACTCTTGCAGGAAAATTCACATCATCAGAGGTACAGCAAATACATGTATAAATATCAGACACATTAATAAATATACATGTATATTAAATTTAATATCAACCATTTATTAAGATTGTTTATTGTGAGTGGCTGTGAATGATTTTTGGCACCTGCAAATATCTATAAATATTATTAATGATAAATTCATGGAGGTGGAATGGAGGGCGAAAGGGGAATTCCTACACACTGACAGCATGATTCTCACTGAAAACTCGGTTCATTTCTTATTTGCAGCTTTATTTATGAGTTGTCAACTTGATGAACATAAAGTACATAATATAGTATGCTATTGAAATGACTGAAAAAAAATGCCAGTGGTATTTGTAGCCTGGGCCACGGATGGAAATAAACTTTCAGCTAAGTCCATCTGCAAAACAGCACCAAAATCCTTGTTCTGGGCCCTCACCTGCATACCAGGATTTAAGTACGTGCCGTGATTGGCCTGTTAAAAAAGCCATTGTCAATTTGCCAGTCAAGTTGGAGATACATGTAAATAAAATTCGAAACACATTTCCAGTAAGTCATCCTCTTGTTAGGGACCCGGAACAAGGATATCAGCACTGTTTCGCAGACGGTTTTAACCATTGTTAGGTTACGCCCTCTTTCCTTGCTGTTCTCCTCTTGTTTTTCGTGCCATTAACCCAACGCCTGTTTGTGTAAATGCATCCAGAAGAGAAGTACATTCTTTGCCCTGCTGTAATCCGTGGGCGAATCTTCAGTTGCAATATTAAATTGCAATGAAGTCATTTATTTTTAGAAACCAAACACGATGGCATGACCCACTTTGAGTCTTAAAATGCAGCAATCAACCTTACGCCATTTTAAAAATTTTGTTCTCATAACATCAATACGCTCTTCTCACGTATGGTAATATGCCCGTCTAACCTCGTTTTTGAGTAAAAAGTCCTTTGAAATGCTAATCAGACGACATTTTCGTATTTGAATTTCAAAATAATTTTTACCCGTAAACGAGGTTAGACGGGCATATTACCATAAGTGAGAAGAGCGTATCGAGTATCATATACAGTGTATATGTAAGCATGAAAGGGTATAGTGTAATGATTACAGTCTCTTTGCAAACTATAATCACAAAAATAAGTTTAATTTCACGTCACCACTAGTCACACGTGTGAAATCCACACTAAACCTTTGATTTACGTATCATTGTTTCTTTCTTGCAATTGTTCAAGGAGCATGGCTGTGTTTCCCTCTTCATGGTCACTGAAAGATGCAGTTCTGCCAATGGTGCTAACATTGCTCGGTTGTTAAAAAGGTGTGGTCAGGAGGTGCCACAATCATTACAAGAAATTGTGGAAATCACAACTCAGGCAAGTCTGTCATTGAAGACCCTAAGATACCAGTCCAAACATGGTTGCACATTGTAGACAGACCACAGAGAGTGTTCAGTCATGTGATACAGTAAGAGCAAGAACCTGCATTTTCCCAAGATAAGTTAGCGTAAACAGGTTCTTACATACATGTAACATGGTAATTAGCACAAATTAAAACTATTAGTTTCTTATTTTTGAAGGAAAAAAGTACATTCATGTAGCTTATTCCTTATAGGTACAATGTATTTTTATAAAATCTGTATTCCAATTTAGAATAATTATATATGTAATTTAAATGACTAAGAAGAAGAACTGAAGTGCTGACCACATGAAGTTTGAAGTCCTCCTTCAGAACATAACATACTTGTATTGTAATGCACCATTTTATTTGCCCAAGCAAGGCTGTGGTCTAAAGAAAATTTAAGGGAGCCCAGTGCTCTGAACCTGTAAAATCAAGGGTGCCCAGCATATGATTTCTGTGAAAAAAAACTAAGATTTTCTAGTTGCCCGGGAGCAAAAGTTGGGCACTGGGAGTCGCTGGGCACTGCTAAAGCACAGCCTTCCAAGTGTACAGAAATTTTTTATATATATAGATTTTAGAATCCAAATAGGTACCCATTTCAAATTTTAAGATAAACAGGTTCTTGTATAGAGGGGGCATAACTGGCTAATTTTAGCCTTAAAGGTTCTTAAAAACCAGGCTTTTTACTCGCGGGTTTTTCCTGTACTTTATTTTCTTGCCTGCATACATGTACAGTTTTTCTACGAAAACAAGGTGATGCCAAGTCTGTGTTTTTATTGGTGTTTCTAACACTACCTGTATGTCGTGTTTTAAAGGTTTTCTTACTTTGTTTTTCTTCGTTTTATTACTCAGGAAAGAGATAGAAACAAGGATTTATGTTATTTTCTTAAAGCTTTTGGCACCTGCAGGTACAGTATTACAGAAATTAACTACAATGTACCTATCAATGTTAGGAGTTTTGAATATTTTTACTATTATTATTAATATATCATTATTATTTTTAGATATTATAATTATTTTAATGCCTGTGCCATGTAAAAAGAAAACTAAAATACAGAAACAACATGTGTAAGTGACAAAAAATACACACCCATGTAGGATATAAAGATCCTTACAGTGTATATTCGTCCTGTATTCTTTTTCTCATATCAACGGGAATTAGTTTATGTGTAAGGCAATGAAAAAAATGAATATGAATAAAAATTCTATCACACATCCACATAGTGGTTCTTCGGGCACTTTCCATTTGTCAGAACTGGCCAGTTGGACCAGTCAGTTAGCAAGCGAAATGGGCTTTTTCCAGAGGGTTTTGCTGAAAAACCATCTCCTTCATGCATACTATTTAGGATTTGACTGATCTGGCTGGATAGTTTTTATTAAAAGTAAAATTCTCATAACGATGGGAATGGTCTGGCCGGTCAGTTCTGGCAAATGGAAAGTGCCCTTCGTCTGCCATTCATGGCTGAAGTGGAAATTGGAAATGTTGGTTTTGAGGAGAAAAACCTCTTGGAGCAAAGGAGAAGCAACAATGAACTGAACCCGCATAATTTTATGGCATATTACCACGCAGATTGTCTAGACTAGATTGTGGAGTATGTATTTGTAGATCAATATCTTACAGAAGCAATACCAACATTGTCCAGCTACGACTCCCTGTAATTGTAACAAAATGTTAATGTTTTAAGGTGGCTGAACACAGTTTCGCGGGTGGTCAGCGGTAGCGCATGTTTTAAATTAGACAAACAAACATGGCGGCGAAAAAAGCAGTGGAAGACAGAAGACGATTTCTCAAAATCTACTCATTAAAATTTTGTGATATTTGGCAGAATTTTTACTTTTATCGTATTTTAAATAATGAGAACTTTAAAATGGGAGTTTAACAGACGAATTTTGTGACACATTTAATAATAGCAGTACAATTATACTATTGATTATCTGAAAACCCCTTCGTTAAAATTTGGTCAAATAAGTTCCTAATAGTAATGATTAATTATAGTAAGCTGTGTGCGAGTTTATAGGAAAATCTAATGAGCGAATTTTATGTAAACTGAGTAAAAGTGAAATTTTAAGGTTGTATTCAATCGTTCATGTTGTCATGGAAACTACGAAAACGTCAAATTTTGCCTGTCAGTCAAAATCTTTCATCATTATATTTTTCACTTGCCAAGTTTCAGCTTGTGAGCTGCAACCTTTCTCTTGCCATAATTTGGCAAATGACCTATAATCAGAAACTGCCAAAACTGTGTTCAGCCACCTTAACATACATTGTTCATGATTTTTGCGGGCGACAAGAGGAGCCCGCAATCCTAATCTCCAGGTTGTTATTACGCATGCGTCGCATGTATGTAGCCAAAATTCGTTTGGACTTCCACTAATAGTGAATGGAGTGCACAAAACGCAATTTGATCACGCACGTTTCTACTTTCTATCCCTCGTAATCTGTTCACGAGTGTTTTGACCATCTGTCACGTGAAACTTACGCAAAGCACAGCATTGGAGCAAAGTTTGGACCTCCGATCGTTGTCGCCCGCACTCCTTAACCTTTGGTTATTACTAGTCAAGTAGTTCAGTGTTTGAAGTAGGAACTGAAACAGGCAAAATATTGCAAAGTCTCGGTATTAACGTATTTACATGTCAATTCCATATGTAATATGCAGATTGAAAAGCCCTAGCAAAAGATGCCAAAACAGGCACACAGTCCTGGCGGAACGTGATAAGCCATTCGAGGGCATTCCTACATCAGGCATAGTGAAGGTAAGTTTGTAGTGCAATCCACCCTATTAATACTTTGAATTTCCCTAGTTCCTGCTATTTGAGAAAGAAAAAAGGTACAGAATCTTGTACATAATACTATTATATCATTGTGAAACTTGTTTGAAGTGGAACTCGCTTTAAGCTGACCCGGTAAAAAACAGGTAATGACGCACACGATCCAAAGGGCCAAACAGCCGGAGCTTATCCCGGTTTTCTTAGCATGAAGCATGCCTAGGAGTATTGCTACTCCCCCCTGGGCGGGGTGCTAGTCCATCGCAGGGTTACCACCGTTGTTAGAAGGCCGATTAGCTCTTAAGCCAGGGTTAAATTTAACCCGGGTTTCGTTTTCAACGAGGGGACTTTAACCGAGGTCAAATTGTTGGGAGACCTGCTCTCTCACCCCTTTTCCATTTCTGCTCCCCCAAAGATGTGTCTTTAACCATAGCTTTTTGATGTTTATAGACATCTTTTATGCTAGTAGTTACCGAAGGTCACCGAGCGTGGGTGTCAACGGTCGAACGCTTTTGCTCCAGTGCTGTGCCTTAGCAAGTTTCACGTGATAGAAGCTCAAAACACGGGTGATTAGGTTACGATTGTTAGAAGGTCCAAATGCGGGTAATCAGATTGGGTTCTGTGCATTCCATTCATTTTTAGTGGAGGGCCAAACACGTGCCGTGCATGCGTAATAGAAACCTGGAGATTAGGATTGCGGGTTCCTCTTGACGCCCACAGCGTATTTCCTCTCCTTTAGGTGCTGGTCCTCTATGTAGAGGACACATCATGTTACTGGGTGAGGATTTTAGAGCACAGACCTGGGAATGCGGATCAGACCAGCAGCAGCACCCATATCATAGATAGTACTGAGTTTCTGGAACTCACCATGTCTGTTAGTGGGTGGTATGCCAATCCAGCTAACAGGGTCAAACATGAACTGGTTTCCATTGGAGATCTCTGTGCTATGATGTGTGGGAACTCTTTTCAGAGGTACAGCTGTGACTTACTACTTGTTTACATGCACAAAGAAAAACTTCCTCCAAAAGTGTATGATGATGATGATGATGATAATGATAATGATAATGATAATGTTAATGATGCTGATGATTGTGATAATAATAATAATAATAATAAATATCTAATATTGATATTAATATCTAATATTAATAATAATAAATATCTAATATTGATATCAGAGCTTTATTAAGTCATAATAATAATAATAATAATAATAATAACGCTCCTTAAAGTACTAAAACTAATATTTTGTATTTACAACCCTCCATAAAAATTAATAGCCCTTCCTAAACTGCGGGATGTTAGTGTTCAAGCAATTTTGCCTTTTTTAAATGATTATTGTCTCTTTTGTTGTTGCTACTCATCATGAACTTCATTTACTCTGATCTTAAAAGCTCAATCTCAGATACTATGAATGTAAACAATTTCAATCAAAAACGACAAGAAAACAACGTCTTCTTTAAGTGGTGCTTGTTGTATTTATCTTCAGAGTAAAAATCTGTAAAATCACAGGTGTGGATGACGCTAGCAAGAAGCCCAAGTATGTTGTGGTAAGCATTTTTTTAAATTCTTCCCACCACTGACTTTTTCTGGACTTGTTTAGGCGGGGTGTTCAGCTTTTGAAATAATTCCAGAGACTTTTCTGGGTTGTTAATAAGTGATATGACTGTTAATCTTAGCTTGTCATTATAGAGCGCGCAAATGTCAAATTTTTGGTTGTTAACATGATTCTGTTGCGTTACCCTATCCTTGCTGGAACAAATAGCTGTATTTTTAACAGGCGCGCGTCCTTGCGCGATTCCTGCCAGAAAAGTATAAATGGCGCATTAACGTTAAGAGGGTGCGCCCCTAATGCTGCATGTACGCATTCTCGTGTAATTGAGTGTCAAAATGGTACAGTTGAACCCCGCCCACGGACACCTACACAGTCACACGAACATCCCGTTAAAACGGGCATTTTCTATGGCCCCCTCACTTTCTGTATTAACGGGGTTTGACTCTACTTGTGATGAAAAGGCGTATTACATGTAGGTACCAAACAGCAACAACAACTTTATTTGTTTTTCTCTTGCCGTTTTAGCGGTGATTTACCATGTTTGATGTACATTTTTTCTTTACTATAACCATTTTGAAATCACTAGTTGTGATCACTGCGATCTCATTGGCTATCAGCAGTGTGATTTATTCACGAATCACACTATTTTCTGGCTCTACATCACATCTGTTCTAATTCGCGTCATTTATGTTCTAAATCACGTCATTTCTGTTTTAAATCGCACCATTTTCGCTCTACATGTAAATCTCATCATTTCTGTTTCAAATACAACATGAGATGTAAAAACCTTTTTGTTTCCGGTTTTCAACAAACCGGCTACTAGATCAATAAAATATTGGTACTGTCTGAATGCTGCGATTTCAAAATGGTTGTAATAAAGTGGTAATTGAATTTCATGTCGTGCAGTTTTGGTCTGAAATCATCCTTGTGTTTTAAAATCGAACTCGTGCTGAGCGCTTGTCCACGCGTATGATTTCAGACCAAATAGGCAACTTTCGGTATATTAAAATTCAGCATGATAGCGACTCTTAGAGGACACAAACAAAGAAATGAATAAACCATGATTATTTGTGTTTATTCATTTTCTTTGTTTGTGTCCTCTAAGACTCGCTATCATGCTGAATTTTGATATATCGAAAGTAGCTTATTGCACTCCTCTCAGTTCAATAAACATTATTTATCATTAACTAATTATTGTTATTATTATTATTATTATTATTATTGCACTTTTTAATTCACACGTCGCGGTACCCTTTCATATGTGTGACAACACATAGTAACCAGGCAGTGGTGGTATTATTCTTAAAAGAACAAGCTTCTAAAACTCACTCAACAGATCATTGTGTCTTGTTCTAGGTTCAGTATGTTGATAGAGGAGCTTTTGAAGAGGATGTAGATGTTAATAGACTCCTTCAACTTCCACCACAGTTCCATTCCTGTCCATTTCAGGTATATTCTTCTTTCAGATGTTGGACTAATGTTAATTTGCACTAGGGACCGTTAAATACGCCGTTTTCCGGTCTGTGTTTGACATGTCCGTAAATTCGGGTAGACTCCTTTTTTACCTCGAGTTTAAAAATACCATCCCAAATGTACGCTTACACTCAGTAATAGGCCTTGTCTGAGTTGTCCCATGTATTTTCGAAGCGAGGCTACGTGCGAAGCCATTGATATGAAAATTAGGCAAATAAAACCCATTTTCATAAGAGAGACTTTTGCACTTAGCCTCATTTTGAAAGTGAGAGTTTTTGGAATTTGGAAATTGCCAATTGGCTATTGTGCGGGTGCATGTGAGATTTGGTCGGTGTTACCTCGAGTTGCATTATGGGCCCGATTAGGGGCTTCTTTTCTTAACTTAAACAAAGTTGCGCAGGATTCGTCCCCAAAACAGTCCCATAGCGTATTTCAACGCAACATCAACCCAGTCTCAGACGGAACTTGTACATGGTCAATAGATTGTCATAAACGGGAGGTCAAGAGTTTGAGTAATGTTTTCTTTCTTTGCGCGGAAGATAGGAAACACCCTTTGTCCGACTGGTTTCAAACTCTGAAGCTCCACCTGTGGCTAACCCTGTGCTCCAGCCACTGCTAAGGCTACTTGTAAACTGGGTTATGGTTCGTTTGTGGCATGTGACCTGTATGATAGGATAAGGAGGAGGAGCAAGGAGGCAGCATGGCCGAGTGGTCAGCATGTCGGACTCACAGTCCGGTGGTCCCGGGTGTGAGCCACTTGCTGGATTTGTTCACGGTCCTCCCGAGTTCAAATTCTTGGCTATGCTTGTAAATAGCCATGTAGTTGCCTTCTGCCAGTTGGGGTTTTTAATCCTGTTATGTTGTATTTGAATTATTTGTTTCTACGTATTTGAGTGGAGTGCATGAAAACTAGCTGGATAACCTAAGTGCACTTCCCACTATAAACAAGCCTTTAAGCTACTATGTCAAAGCATTTTGTAAGGGGATAGATAACGAAAGATGGAAATATTTTTTAGTCACATCATCTTTATTTTATTTTCAGGCTGTTCAAGTATTTGCGTGTAGAGTGCAACCTCTTGACAAAGATGAAGAGTGGACCGTAAAGGTACAGTTTTAAACCACAATAACATAATGATTATTTCTCCAGTGTAAACTCGCCGGAGAAGCGTAATGCGGCTAGTTTACGATGAGGCAAGCAAGGGGCACACGTACACCAACTCACGGCCTGGACAGTACCTCACGCATGCGCACAGCCATATCACACGGGTAGTGGCAACCATGGACAGCTGTTTCGCCTTTATTGGGGCTCATCAGCATGGCATAGCCGTCGGGTCGCGAGTTCGCCCGTTCTAAAGCTCGACGGCTATGCCCCAATAAGGGTGAAACAGCTGTCCATGGCTGCAACTGCCCGGGTGATATGGCTGTGCGCATGCGTGAGGTACTGGCCAGGCCATGGGTTGGTGTATGCGTGTTCCTTGCCTGAAGCATGTCTTAGTATACGATGACTTCTATCCAGAGGATAGGAATTTTGCATTAACTATGGCATTTAATTCTTGTACCGGACACAGGTGACGTAAAACAAAAGAACTGTTCCCAATTCGCCCTGGGTATTGCAATCGTCTCAAGAGAAATTAAAAACCATGCTTTGTCAATGTTTTGGACGGGAGGATGAGGGGGTAAACAAGATCTATTTTTATATTTCTAGACTTTCACTCAACTAAACAGGGACTGTCATTGGTTGATTCACATGACCTTGACTTAAATCAAATATATCCCGATCGTGATACATTTTAGCAATTGTACCACGCTCGACATAGCATAGGAAATGGTACTTAAAGATAGGCGTTACCGCCATATGTTATTTATTTGTTTATTTACTTATTTATTTTTTCAGAGCAAACTCTTTGTCAAACACCTTATTGAGGGAAAGGAAATGGAAGGAAGAGTGGTATTGAGGTATAGTTGAACTTTAAGAGACGTTTCGTCATTCTTAGCCAAGAAATGTCGTTTACATGGTCTCTTTTTACCCATGAACGAAAGCTCCCTGAGGCCTAGTTTTGATATAATCGCCCAGATCACCTCGATCGCTCAAGGCATCTCAAAATGTGCTAAGGTGATCAAGAAGATAATATGCGATGGCGGCGGGAAGATCCGGACTATAAGGGCGATCGTAATTGCCTGTAGGAAACTCAAGTCTGCATATACGTTTGTTTCCATATAATCGTTCGGATTGTCATAATCGCCCCAGTCGTCTCAACGTATTGTAGTTTGTTGATTTCACGGACGGTTGCGATCACCAGTTAATGTATTACAAAGATTACAAAACAAAATGAACAATGCCCACACGTCAAAACAAAAGCGAACCAACAATAATTTGCGAAACTCGAAAAATCACCCCAGAGAGAGTTCAGGTGATCGAAGCGATCTTAAGGGAAAAGTATTTGATGCGATGCGGGAATCTCCAAACCGCTTGGCGATCACAATTGACAAGATTTGCAGCCTCGACCGTCTCGCCCGACTCATTCCGAGAATCAGGATTAACAAGTTAACACTGATTCAAGGTTGGAAGACACAAGGGTATAGGGACATTACAGGGATAGTTCGTTTTGTGTGCACTATACCTTTTCTATGCTTGCAGCACAGGTTTGAGGCAAATTTGTCTCCGCAACATGTTGAACGAACTTCAATTTGTTAGCTTCGTAAGCAATCACGAGGTTCCTGCAACGGCGTCAATATTTGAACGAGACAACGACCAGGATTCTGTGTTGATACAACAGAGAAGACAACAATGGAACATTCCCAAAGCATTTTCTTATTTATGCGCTCTAACCACCACATTACATTGTCAAGGATTTCAAATGACATGAACTTCTTTGACAATGTCAAAACTTTTCTTTTTAGCTTAGGTAATACAATGTGGCTTGATCCTTTGGTGGAAAGGACTTATTTGGAGACCATCAATGTTACAACTAATAACCTGAACATAAGAATGGAGTTACTGGAAGAGAAACTTGCGGCTGACAACAAGCAGGTACTAATCAGTTGAGAACGACTCCAGCAGATTCTAGAGTTTTTTCCGTTTTTTTTTTTTAGGCAATTTTGAAAACTTATGGTGTTTGATAATTTCTTTACAGCATGTGCGACTTCTAAGAAGCTTGTGCGAGGGACTCATTTATCTGCCACCTTTGGAAGGAGGGTCAAGTGGTCTTACAGAAAACAGGTATTAAGTAACTGTTAATCTCGCTGTTTACTTCCACTTGTTAAGTCTTATACAAAGTAGGCAATTTCTTATAGGGTTCCATAAAAACCAATATCACTTTCAATCACATCACAACTTATTAACTTCAACTTAGGTATGCTGTGGTGTAACTAACTGTATCTTTTTAATGTTGTTGTTTGTGTTATAGTTATGATGCAACTGGTGTTCTAAACTCGGTGATTTTGCCCGAGGAAGGATTCCACTCTGTTTACGTGTCTGCTGTGGAAAATCCAGGTCTCTTTTTCATCCAGTTACAATCGTCGGAAGAAAGGTGATATGCGATGTTATTGACATTTTGTTTTCATATCACTGATCGCGAGGATATGTGTCCGTAGGTCATAAATCTTCATCCCCAGATGAACCGTCTTTTTAGGGACAAGGCAGCCAGCACCAGCACGGTTTATTGTCACAGATAAACGTTAACCGCGAGTCGGTTTAGAGTTTACTGAAATTTGATCATGGCCCTTTCTCCGACAAAACGGCGTCGACCTACAAGAGAATAATGGTGTGTTGGCTGAGCGGTTAGCCTGCGTGAGCAGACGCATCTTTCGGCTTTGGTTGCAAACGACGAGAAAAGTTACTTTTCAGGTGGAGGGAAGCGACAACCGCGGAGATACGGCTGTATTCATAGATTACTAGGGTCTTTAAGATCCAACGACGCGACGGCAACGAGAACGTCGCTTAAAAAGTGAATTTGCGTTCTTTCAGTCTTTATCGCAATTATTCCTACCCACTTACTTTGTTAAATGTAGGTGAACCCTCCTGAACTTGAATTCCTGGGAACCGTATCCAAATTCAGAAAGAGAAATAAGCTGTAGTCGTTGCTTGTTTACGTCCTCCATAAAACGTGAAATTAGACATTTTCACGTCGTAGTCGTGCAAAAACGGCAACGAAATGTAGAAAAAAGCGTGATGCACGTGCAAAGTTGTTGTTTTGCGTATTAAACCTATTGCTCTTTTTGACGTTCTCGTTGCCGTCGCGTCGTTTGCCACCTTAACCGTACGAAAATTTAGACATTCGAAGAGGGATATTTAGACATTTCGAGGTTGCATGTGAACCTAGCGAGAATATTGAACGGTCCCATGTGAACGAAGTGTTCGATCAAATTTTTCAACCGGTCGAAAATTCGTCCGGTGCCGTGTGAACTTGACCGTAGACAAAACCTTTGGTCCAGTTTATCTCTTCTCACCCAGGCCCCTTTGTTCAAAAGGTGGATAACGCTATCCACTCGATAAATCTCTATCCAGTGGATAACCCAAAAGATTTCCCTAACATTTATCCGCTGGATAGTGATTTATCCGGGGGATAGCGCTCTCCATCGTTTGCCCCGTCCGGGCCAGATGTTTAAACGGATACCGGCGGCAACATACTACTGTGGGTATCAATTCGGTGGACTACTAACTTCCAACTTTTGTTTGTTGTTATTGTAAAGCTTGGAGGATCTAAGGCAGAAGATCAACTCCGGGGTTAGCAGAGTTGATGCTGAAGAAGCCGAAGTGTCAGTTGGATCGTATTGTGTCGCAAAGTTTTCAGAGGATGACAAGTAAGTTAAGCTAATCAAGTCAGCTGCTAGTGTTATGCTGAAACAGTGTAGTAGTCGTTTGCAACTTCCATGAGAGTTCAAATTTAAAGACTGAAAAAGAACGTAAAAAAGCTATTAAGTGTTGTGTTGTGAAATACTGCATTATGAATAGTAACGCCTGAAAGAACTGTCAATTCGGTTTCGTTTCATTAGTAAAAACCACATAATAGACGGCGAGCAGTCTCTCCTTTGAGACCGAGTGGGAGTGAAAGCGAATGTGCGAGCCGGAGCAGCGAGTTGTGCGTGCGCTAGTACGAGCGAAAAGAGCATTTCTGAAGCCCAACACTTCGGTGACAAAGTGTATTCGTTCGTACTGGCTCCAGCACAACTCGCTGCTCACGGCTACAGCGCTCGCACACTCGCATTCACTCTCGCTCTAAGATTTTTGAAGAGAGATTTTCTCTCGCTTATGTGCCACATTAGGTGTGGTACCTTCACTTGGGTAGCTTTACAAGTATGAAAACACTCAGAGAATTTAATCAATAACTTTTTTTCTCTTTGCAAAAATAGGTGGTATAGAGCCCGTGTCATGGGGAGCAGGCCTGATGATGAATATGACGTCTTCTATGTTGACTTCGGTGATCGAGAGTGGGTGACAAGAGATAGAATTGTCCCAGCATGGAGCGGCATTCTACAGCTCCCTCTTCAGGCGATAGAATGCTCTCTTGTTAACGTCCAACCCATTGGTGAGCATTAATCATCAATGAACTGTACACCGTAAAGTAGCATGATAATGTAGCCGACATTCCTCGACTCCCGATAACTCGAACCTTCAAGGGAAATCGGAAAAAGTTCGAGTTATCGGGAGTTCGAAGCAACTAACCAGAAGTAAGGAAGTGGGATAGGGAGGAACGCAAGTATCATGCACACTTCACAGTACAGCGCTAAACATTTTTTCATTTGTATTGGGCTGACAAAAAAAAGCTATAAAGACAAAAGATACACAATTGTTTTGAAATAAATTTAGTTTTTTGGACTGTACTTAATTCACCGATATTTTTTCGACATGTCACGCGCTTAAAACGTGGTTCGAGTTAACAAGGGTAAAATTGTTTCGAGTTAGCGGGAGGTTCGTGTTATCGAGGGTTCGAGTTGCCGAGGGTAAAATTATAGTAAAGGTATGAAGGAAATCCAGGGGTAATTGACTTTGGTTCGAGTTTAGCGAGGGTTCGAGTTATCGGGAGTGGACTGTATAACCGAATTAAAATTTTACGCTCGGGTAGATTTTTAAATAAACCAATCCGATGACGAAGCAAATCTGTGTAGCTCGCGTCATGCAGGGGTGGAAAACGCACGTGACTAAATCATGGTTGGGTTTGTTTTCTTCACAGAAAATGACTGGAGTGAAGAAAGCGGTGAGGCATTCTGGGAAATGGTAACTGATCAGCTGCTTGTTGCCAAGGTAACCGTCATAAATACAATATATCTGATAACTTTTATTTTTTGATTAACTTGGATTTTAGATGACATGAATGAGTCCCAATAATTACGTCAGCAACAATTCAACTGTAATATGGTAATAATAACTGAAATTCTAATCGAGTCCTTTTGCTGCGGTATAACGTCTTTTCCCCTGGGAGAAAGTAAAACTGCATGTGCGTAACCGCTTCTTCATCCTTAAGTTTATCCTTAGACACACATCTGTATCCACAGAAGCGTCAAGAACGTTCATAGTAAGCGACTGACAGGATAGAACAACCAGTCTGTAAAAAGGCTAAAATTTCTCACCTAAAAGATGCAACGCGCGCGATGAATTACGCGGAAATGATATTGTAACCGCTTTTACCTCTACCTTTCAACGTAGGTTAAATCTAAAAGTGCATCTTTAGTTACCGGAAGCCACAGATTTGAAATTGAGCTTTATGACACCAGTACAGAACATGACGTCATCATCAGTCACGAGATGGTCGCAATAGGACATGCGCAGACAACACCTGAGGCTACCAAGGTTTGTATAGAGACCTTAGCATCGTATCATACTGGGAGCCGTGTATTTTGGATCTCTGTTGCTATCGTAAAGGTGTTAAATGTTATGACTAGTTCGCAGGTTTTGATTGATGTATTTTTTCCCCCTAAATCCAGTTTTTGTTTGGAGATGCAACTGACGAGCAGGAATGTTATGATGTAAGTACAGCCTCCTGTGGTTCTATGTACGAGAAATGGTAGGCACGTCTGTGTCTGTTCACTTCTCTTTCTGAAGGGACAGAATGCGCGGAGACACGTGATTTGCAGATAGACTGATCTCTGTCTCATATTCACTGCTATATGTAGTTTCCTCGGTACGGCAATTCCCTTGCGCTCAAGGAAGATTTAGTTCAGCTGGAAAATGATAGTCTCGATTTTGTCCAGAATTATATCCGACCACAGTTAAGATTTCGTCGAACATGATTTGCAGCTCTGGTATGTTGTATTCTGTTGGAATGGATGTATCATCAAACGCTATCAACAGGTGGAAGAGAAATAACACCTGTCTGATTTTGCTTTTGCGGTTTTTATTCTTCAGAATCTCAAAGAAAAGGAAAATAAAATGAAAAGTTCAAATTGGCAACATTTTAAAAACTGATTAATTTCACGTCTAAAGCAGTGTAACTCAAAATGTAAAAGGTTAAAGGACTCCTCATTCACTTGGTTTCCAAGCATTTTGTGTTATTGTTTGGGAATTTTTTTAATCATGAGGAAAATCATTTGTCGCAACATGGTCAACACGCATGATGGACAATAACATTCCGGTGTGCGTTGCTATAGCGACAGACACAGCCACGAAATATTGACTACTCTTACCTCGTACGAGAATAGAGTGTTTTCACATGACGTCACGGCGGCCATATTGGTGTCCCAAAACAATGAAACGGCGGCCATGTTGGTGTCCCAAACCAATCCTCTGGGAATGGAACTCTTTTCTTATGCAAACGCTTTCTTTCGTTTCAGTAAATTTGCATAGATGCTAGCCACGTGAGTGAAAACACTCTATACCGTGTTCTAATTAAGAATTTACTTATCTGGCTTGTTGTTAATTGCATCTGAAATTACGTCTTTGCTTAATTAAACGACAACTCCGGAGAAAATCTCCGGCGCACGGCTTCAGTTCGCTGAGACGGACATGTCTGGCTTGTATGGAGTGAAAAACAGCCGACTGGAGAACACTAGGGACCCAGAGCCCGCTAGCCTTTTCCAGGTGTTCAAATACTGCGCAGCAGTGAAAAAGGAAGAGCTCTGTAGCTAAATTTCTCCTCGTGTCCTTTCTGCATTGTCTACGAAGCCGGCCCACTATCTGAAAGCGTTTAAAAGTCTTCATAGACCCACTCTAGGTGTCCGTGTTGAGGCCGCAGTGTCTCGAAAAGTACTATAAATTATATCTTTGTCCCTAGAATCGAACGTTAGGGCCTAAGTACAGATCCCCATAAATGACTGAGTGTGAAAGTGTTTATTGAAGACCGCTGTATTTATTTTAGTGACATTGAGTTCCCTTGCTTTCCAGTTTCCTTACCAGAGAATACCACAGATGTGTCTTCAAGTCCATCAATGCAGGGTAAGGTGCCATACAACTACACGGAACGACTGAAAAGTATTTCTTAGAACTTTGTTGCTGTTTAACATTACTGTGCTCGCCATATACATTTGGTGTACAGCGCCTGGAAGAGGAAGGGCGATTTGACCCGTGTTTTATCATTGTTTCAGGATGCTGCGAGGAAAGTAGACATTATCAAGGAAATACAAAGTGTCGTAATGAACAGTGAAGGGTGAGCGAGCTTTTTCTTTGAGAGATTATCCCAACAGACTTTGACCAAAGCTTTCCTTAACCCTTTAAGTCCTTACGTTTCAACATTTTTAGAGCGAATACCCTTATTTTTCAACCTATTACATTTCGTATGGTGTTGGCGGTGATCGTTTTCTTTATTTTCATAACCCTCATGTTTGACTGAGCAGAGATATCAAAAGGTTCCCGTTTGTAAGTAAGCCTAGTACACGTACGGTATTAGGGGTGTAGCAGGTACTATGCGGTGGATTTACTGTGTGCTAAGATCTAATTCCTCCTGATAACTTATCACTTTAGACGTAGATAACGACATTTCCACTGCTCAATCTTGGTTTTCATTAACCCATAGAACAGTTAAGAGCCAAATCCACAATTTACCAAAAACCAGAGTAATATAATGTGTATTACATTTTCTACTCCTTCTAACTCCTGAGTAAGAGCAAAAATAAGCGGTAGAAAAGTTCGCTTTCAATAATTTCGATGGAAATCCAGTGTGGTGGCCACCTAAGTCCAAGCTGTTTCGTACAATTTCACCTAACATCAAAGAATATACTCAACTAGTTAAGAGCGGATGTCAGTAAATATCGACCAGAGGTCTACAAAACTGAAAAATCGAAAATTCTCAAAAAAATTCACAAAGTAGCACTAGGTAAGCTATTAACATAAATGTAATTTTTACTTCGATCCGATAATTATTTTCTACGTACGGGGGGGTTATTGGTTTCGCGGCTCTCGGACCGGGTTTTCCAGGCCCGAGACCATGTGTCACAAAAAAATCGTTTTAAAATTCAAATCCATTGTAATGTGGACAACAAATAACTTATTCAGAAGAGTACTTAATTGCACACATTCTAAGTGGTGATTTACTCAGTTTGAACGAAAGTGTAATATTTTGGAGATTTTTCATTATTTTCAATATTTTGATCGTTTTCGTTCAATGAAAAAATGGCAAATTTCAAAGCCCAAAATCGTCGACTGGTACCTCGATTTCAGTAACGAGTCTTATACCACGTTAAAGAACGTTATCTCTTCTTTCAAAATCTGTTTTCAAAACCACGGGCAACTTAAAAGAAAATTTTTGAGGCCAAAAAATACTAGTAGTACTTTTCTGAAATTTGAGCTTTCCAGACTCAGCGGGTCAATGCTAAAAACTCAGAAAAATGCAATAAGAAATCAGTTTGAGCAACAGTGATTTAACGTTATCAGCTATCAGAAACCAACACGTGTTTATCGAGCGATCTGATAAAATTTAAAGCCGTTTTCCAACAAGAAAAGCAGAGTTTAGCCATCTTCTGCTACCAAACGCACGAGTGACGTAAGGTTGTCAAAGGGCAAAGCACAATAATAAACTTCAAAAAGCACAAAGTTTCTGCGTCCAGGAATTAGACTTTAGCGGACAGAACAATGCCTACGAGTGTATGTTTCATACCTTAGCATGGGTTTCCTAGATAATGGAGATAAAAACATCAAGGACAGCATCGGCAAGACCATCTTCGGCTGCTCTCAAACGACGGAGATTGCGTTACTTTTCACAGATTGACCGCTTACCACCTGTTTTTGGGCTCGCATTTCGACGGAACGCTTGCCTCGAGAGGCGCGGGGCACGGATCTGAACTCTTCTTCACGAGACATTGAGCTGAATTTATCGGAAATATGCCACCACCAACAACAACATGAGCTTTTTTTTTCGGTATTTGTCGTTTTTATGCGAAAAGTTCGGGTAAGTAGATTCTTGCAAAAACCATTTGGCTTAAAAAATGTGTTTAAAAGCCCACCCTGGATTTGAAGCAAAAAGTATTTCCTCGAAATAAGCTAAAAATACCCAATTCACGCGGTGAAAAAATGGATGATTATGGAAGGATTATCGAATTCTTGCCTAACCTGAGGGATTTCTCGTGATGTAGGATTAGGGCTAGGAAAAAAGCTCATAACCTGCTCCTGTCGTTGTGAATTTCCTCAAGATCAAAAATTTCAGTAAGAACCGAAAACAACAGCTTAAAGGAGGTGCACACACCTTGAACTAGCCAGGGAAAAGGGGCTTCTGATTGAGCTAAACTGTCTTTGATGCACGGTGCAATTAGGTAGACCTGTTACTATCCCCCGCGCAACCACATGGGGAGTACTTTGAAGCGGTCCTGTCGGGGACTTTCGGGGGTAGGGGGCGGGGCAAATCGAAAATAACTTCTCTTTGTTTTTGTGAAGTACATCATTTCTCGCACGGTTGACAAGGTGACGGCGGACTCCGTACCTTTGAAAGGCCCTTTTGAAACATGTCCTGGCAACATGCAGGAATCACGAAATTAACGTCAACACCTTGAGTCAACTCCATGAACAGGAGAGGCGATAAGTCCCATCTTGTCTAGACGTGAATAGTCTGTCCACAGTCATTTTTCATTTTGTATTTCGGGACCGTTTGACAGCGTACGAGTGAACTGGAGCGCAGTAACGAGCCCTAACCCCACCCCATTGCCCTTGCGGTCAATAAATCATCGCGTTTTTCATTTTTTTTATGCGCGTTCGAGAACCTCCAAAGGGAATATTGAGGGTCTTTGTACAGTTTCAGTTTATTTTACCGACAAAAAAGAACAAAACAAAGCAAAAGACAAGTATACAGAAACACGCAGAAGCAATGTGGTGAGGAAGCCCAAAAAGAAACCATAAGGCTTAGGTCATCCCCTTTTCGTTCGTTTAGCGTCGAATAGGTTTCCTGGCTTTGGGTGGGTCGGTCGGTGGGGTGAAAAAAAAATCACAAGAAATCTGAGAACGGGAGGCCTGAAACACCAGCATCATTGCCGTGGAGACTGAAAACAACAAGACATGGTCGACCAAATCGACACAAATTTAATATGGGGGAAAATTTGATGGTCAATTTCATAAAAAAAGGCCCAAGAAGGGTAAAACGCAAAGAGGATATACCACCGAACGTTTTATGCCTCGAAATGATGTTATAATGCTAATTTTTTAGATTAAAAGAATTAATCTAAGTCCAAAAAAAATAAAACTTGTCGTTTCTTTTTCTTGCTTTTTTAAAAAAGGCCAAAAAACTGGGTCTTTTGGTCGACACTAAACGAAGAAAAAATTAATATAGGAATTAAGCTACCCTAAAGTATAAAAGTATAAGTTTACAAGGACAGGATCGAACGTATACTGAGTAACTAAATGAGAAAAATTTGATCAAAATCAAATGAAAGGCTAAGAGCCTAAGCGCTGTCTGATAACGAAACGGTAAACAAGAAGTGCTGCCTCTCATTTAAAAGAGACGTGAAATACTGGGTGGACCACATCCTGAACTCCCGCGGAAACCGCAAGAGAGGAACGCTCATGGCTAAGGAGACTAAACAGGGGCGTAGCTACTTGTACGCACGGGTGCACGTGCGTGCCCGAAAACATTGAGGAAAAAAAATAGAATGAAATAAACATAACTAAAAAAATCGGTTTCCAGAGAAGCGACGACATTAATTGGAGAACCGAATCTTGGATGATTTATTTATATAGCAAGCTTGATGATGTAAAGCGTGAACGCGTTGTTTTCTCCACGACGTGTCTTCGGAGTGGACGAAGTAGAGCATAATTACGTCAATGTGTGGTGCTTTTGTCGGTAAAAAATAATGTGACAAAAAGGGGTAAAAAGAGTCATTTGTAAACTAAAGTCGGAGGTACTACAAGCTTGATTTTTAATAGCTGAATTAATGATAAACGGTTGACGTCAATGAACATAACAAGCCGACAGAATTAAAGAATTTTAGAGGTTGTGTCATTTCATAAACAGCAAAAATGCTTTTGCTTACAACCGTTAACCCCACCTTTAATAAAGGCATCTTAAAAAAATGTTGAGATTTGGGGTGGGGGGGGGGGGGGGGGGGGGAAGAAGATGTAGAAAAAGTTGGGCGTAGCTCCGGAAAAATCCTGACTACGCACCTGCTAAAGCCTGAAACTGAACAACAGGAGTCTTGACGAAACGTCCTCAGTTATCACCTGTCCGGGGTCGTACTTTCAAGGAAACGCTGATCAAGAATCACTCATGACGGAATGAAAACTCCTCGTAGCTTCCAGCGAAAAAAGGAGTGACAACAGTGGTAAGCGGTCGTTCTGTGAAATGTAACGCAATCTTTGCCGTTTACGATCTTTCGGCACGTGGATTTGAAACGTTGTTGTTTGGTATGTTCTCCCGTGTGGATACTCGACATTTCCAACATATGGAAACACCATGCTAAGGTACGAACAACAGACATTCACAACATTGTTTTGTACGCTAAAATCTGATTTTATGGACGTAAAACGTTTTGAATTTTAAGACTTTTTATATTAGTGCTTTGCCCTCCCTTTGACAACTTCACGTGACTGGTGCACTTGGCAGGAGTTGACAGCTTAAATCTGCTTTTCTTGATAGCAAACGGCATTAATTTATATCAGATCGCTGTATAAACACGTTTTGGTTTATGAAAGCTGATAACATGAAACCACTATTGCTCAAACTGATTTCTTACTGTATTTTTCCAAGTTTTTAGCATCGGCCCGCTGAGTCTGGAAAGCTCAAATTTCAGAAAAGTACTACTTGTATTTTTTGGCCTCAAAAATTTTCTTTTAAGTTGCCCGTAGTTTTGAAAACAGATTTTGAAAGAAGAGATAACGCTCTTTTACGTGGTATAAGACTCGTTACTGAAATCGAGGTACCAGTCGACGATTTTGGGCTTTGAAATTTGCCATTTTTTCATTGAACGAAAACGATCAAAATATTGAAAATAATGAAAAATCTCCAAAATATTACACTTTCGTTCAAACTGAGAAAATCACCACTTAGAATGTGTACAATTAAGAACTCTTCTGAATAAGTTATTTGTTGTCCACATTACAATGGATTTGAATTTTAAAACGATTTTTTTGTGACACATGGTCTCGGGCCTGGAAAACCCGGTCCGAGAGCCGCGAAACCAATAACCCCCCCGTACGTGGAAAATAATTATCGGATCGAAGTAAAAATTACATTTATGTTAATAGCTTACCTAGTGCTACTTTGTGAATTTTTTTGAGAATTTTCGATTTTTCAGTTTTGCAGACCTCTGGTCGATATTTACTGACATCCCCTCTTAAGTCTGTTTGAAGTTGCTGTATTGCTAGAAGGTTTATCCGAGTATCTAATCCATATGCATTTATCTTTAGGTATAAGGATGATATACGGGACTGTGGAGGAATCCAAGCGCTATGTCGGCTATTGAGTTTAAACAGAGATCCGCTGGTGCTACAGCACATTCTTACAAGTCTTGCCTCTTTAGCTTTTGGTAACGACAGGTCAGTTTGGTGTACTCTTTCTAGTTTCTATGACTGAAACGTGCTTTGCATTTCGTAGAACTCTAACTGGGGTATGAGTATCACTGTAAAGGACTTGTAAGCAGCATGACCAAGCGGTTAGAGCGCTGTCAGACTTTTAATTCGAAGGCCCCGAGTTCAAGTCCCGCGAGCCCTGACCGCTAGCTGGATTTGATCTCGGTAGTCCCGAGTTCGGCAACGCTTGTGAAATAGCCAGCTGGTTCGCCTTCTACCAGTTGGGATTTTTAACCATGTTATGTTAAATTACTTTCAAATTATTCGTTTCATTATCCCTGAAAAGCCCCATTAGGGGAGAGGATAATTAAAGTACTATTTGTATTTATTATTTATTCCCTCTTAATGCTTAATCATTTCTAGTCATGGCAGCAATCAACGTACCACGGAAACGGTTTTTGTCTTGTGCAAATCTTTCTTGTCTCTGTGGCTACAGACTGCTCGCAGTCTCTTAGTTAACTGAAAAGTTGCTGAGGTAGCACGCGTTAACACATGGACGCGAGGTGGTAGAAACTATGACAGACTTTAAGAGAAAAGGTAGACCGTAAACAGTCCGTCGTAGCTGTCATCCACCTCGCTTACTTTGTTCCCTTAATCCATCTTATTCGTCTTCTAACTCTCTAGGCTCCCCGCTTGCCCCTGGCATTGCTCCCTCCAAACTCTTCCTTATCAAAGTCCCTCGTGCTGGTTGGTGTGTCAGTAAAACTTCAGACGTTGTTTGGTGATGACGCTCTTCAGCTAATTCTCCTCGATGTCCTGGATTGTTGTTTTGTAAAATGAACTTTTAGTTGCGCTAGGAAAGACATAACCTAAACCTGTAACTTCAAGCCTTCCTACTCGTATAAAACCAAAGTCGATTTGGCAGTGCTTCAAGGTGTTATTGGTTGTTTTTGTATATTATACAAAATAAAATTTGGAACTTTTTTTTTTCGCAATTTGAGGCGGCAAGGCCACAAGTCCCGGCGAGACAACGCGGGGACGGGTCGCCGCGATGATTCGCTTCGTGAGACATGGGAAATTTTTGTGAAAGTCCTGTTCCTCACACTAGAAGTTTTTTGCCCGCGACAGTCGCCCTGATAATTAGTATTGCTCACTTGTTTTATCAGTATATCCCTGTGCATTACGTATCTTCGTGGTGTGTTCATTTTCAGTAACTGTGACGAAGTGAGAAAGCAAGGAGGACTTCAAACAATATGCTATCTCTTAGGAAAGGTATGGTCCTTTTACTCTTAGCAAAACACCCTTTTGTGTCAATGAAACGTTGGAAGGGGCGAAGAAATGTTGAACTCGATCCATTATGGGGAACAAAAACAATAAGAATAAGCACAAGGCAGTTCTTTTTCCTGCGGGTAACACGATATCAAGGTGACGGAAAAAGCTGAAAAGGGCATAAAGTAATACTTACCCCAACTTAACATAGTTACTAGGACATATCAGTAATTGAAGTAAACCCCTTTAGTTGATACCATTGCCAGAAATCGTGGACATTTCGCGCCCGTGATTAATTGTCAGCGGAATCTCATTTTCAAAATGACGGACAAAAACGATCGTGGTCAGGGAAAGCGTATCCCCTGCGATTTTTAAAATAATTTGAGCTCTGTGGATCTGTTTTACGAAGAAAAAAGCTGGAATAAAACACCTTGCAAGAAGATGTTAGGTTTATACTCGGCCGAGCGGCTGATAGCAACAAAACAGTACGCGGATGTACCTTTCGTGACATTTTCGTGACAATTTTGTTTTAAAACCAAGCCTGGTAGGCTAATCGAGGATTTTTGAATGCCTGGAACCTAGTTTATATCCCGTGAAGCATCTCTGGAGTTGTAGCAACAAACAAAATGGCGATTCGGTGAGGTTTGGAGTTGTGAAGCTTTGCCCGACCGAAATGTGTCATTCGCAACTATGTCGTCCATTACTGGACTACAGATGGAAAACTGAGGGAAATAATGCGCCTTTGGAAGTATTTTGCAGTGTCAAAATCGTCCTTTTTACGACTGTTTAGGAAACATCTTAGATCGCAGAAGTGATATCGAGTCGTGCAAATTTACTTCATTGAAGGGTTTATCCTCTAATCGACGAGTATTTCGCGTGACTTCGGCAAGATTTTAAGACAATGTATGGAGAAATGGAGCGTACAACGGGAGATAAAAGTGGCCACTTCGGGAAGTAAGTAAACCTACTTCTAATTAGCCATTTTTAACCCAGATGCAAAGGTTACACAGCACTTAACATGTTTCGAGTCGTGCACCGAAGACCCGTAAGCTCATAGTCGATATATTTGAACAAGTTTCCTTATCTCCATACATTTTCTTGTACGAATTCGCAGCCATTATGGCCTTAGTGCGCACGCGCAAGCGCCATCTTGTCCCTAATTTCTGGCAATGGTCTGTAGTTGTGTTCACAAGATCACCTCGTCTTCTCGATATCTATTTATACCTCAAGCTAGGGAATATGATCAGAGGGCATAATTGCATACGTACAAGTTTTAATGTATTGTTCCAAACCAATCATAATTAACAAGATGTATTCAAAGCTCTCTTTGTTGTCAATGTTTGTATCCAGATTGAAGACAGCACTGTTCAAGAAAGCCTGGCATGGGGGATCAAGAACCTTTCAGCCACAGAAAAGTATGGATTACATTTTTTGAGTTTATTACTATTATCATCATCATCATCATCATCATCATCATCATCATCGTCATCATCATCATTAATAATTATTATTGTTTGCTATACCGTCTTTTCAATTTAAGTGTTTATGACTAGCAATGTTTGTGGTATAACTTTTGCGGTTTTGCTTGCATTATCATACCACCACCCTTCAAATTGCTGCACGGAATAAACCCAAAGAAAAATAATGAGCAAATTCAAACGCACACTGCTTTTAAAAGTACGTTGCTATTCTGACATTTTGTTGTATTTCCTGAACAGAAATCAAAGCGAAGTCAGTAACCGGGGTGGAATCAAAGCTTTGTGCGGACTGCTAAAGATGGCCGCCAATGAGAAGGTCAGTTGTGCTCAGCATTTAAAAGGCAAATGCAACAGTTAATGTAGAATACATAGGTTTCTATGGACGTGGTGGTTGCCTGATAATCGGATCATCAGACATTCATTCTTCAGAGGACGGCTCCCGATGCAAGGTTCGAAACTAGAGATAATACAAATATCGTTCAATCGAATCCAGGATTGAGGAGACTGGGAAAGAAAGAAGTGCGGGAGGGGTGTTTTAGGAAAGAAAGTATAAGTATGCTTTCAAGACTTACAGAATTTGGTGTTCTTTTATTTTGAGGTTCAAGAGAGAGTTGTATGGGCCCTTGGTTCTCTTGCTAAAGATCATATTAGGTATGGGCTTTTAGATTGTTTTGTTTGCTTGTGTGTACGTTATTCTCACTTAATTTCGCGATTTTCGTGATTTGGGAAAAATCGCGAAATTTGATACTCGCAAAATCTTAGAATCCCTGAAAATCCCTAACAGTTCTCTAAAAATCCCTAAAAATCGCGAAATTAAATACTCACGAAATACGGCCCATAAGTCAGAATAAGGTATTGATTTGCTCGCACTACTGAGCTGTCTTGATTTTTAGGTGAATACGAATTTCTTGGTTGTTTTTCTTCTTTCGGTGGCATCGCCATTTATTTATTTCTTTACTTGTGTACTTTTTAGATCATATAAGGGAGTAACGGAGTATCCCCTATCATCCTTCTCCCCAACCCCAGCAAGAAATCGAAATTGTCTGTGACAAAAATAAAATGTAATTTAACGTTTCGCAACGAGTTCAAAACAAACAATTTGCATTGGCTTACAAGTCCACCTCTTTCTGTAACTTTTCATAGCAATTGCCAAGCTGTACAAGTGTGTGGAGGTCTTAAAACCATATGCGAACTGATATCTGCAACGAGTAATGAAAATGTCCTGGAACGATCTTTGTGGGCATTGGGAATGCTTGCTAATGATGTCAAGTGAGTTTCAAATTTCGTTTGTCGTAGTTCTTATTTTGTTGTTTTATGACCAATTTAAGGACGGTGCCCACTATTGTTACTGCGCTCATTTTCTGCGCATGCCAAAGTAGTCGCGCGCGACGCGAAAGAAATGCGCAACACGCAGGACACGCGGACTGGTTTTGTCTCCTGTAAGTCTGGGAGGTTCTAGTTATTTCTTGTGGAAAAGATGCGTCCTTTTTCAACAGGTGAAAAATAATTTCTGTTTACCTTGTCAGTTCTTTGAAAACCGAAGAAGTATGCGCATGTTGCTATTTCTGTCGTATGGTCGATCTGACCAAACATTTTATAGTCAAACAAAAGTCAGTTTTAAAACATCAAAAATTATTGCTTCGAGATGTTACACTTGGAGCTTGGGTATTAAACAATCCCTTAATAGGCAAGGATTAGTAAAACAGAAGGAAAATAGCTCTAAGTCCTCCGCTTAATCGAGAAACTGCAAGCTTACCTTTCACTCGCATCCTTCGCGTTTTATCGGCTAATCGGCTATAAACACTTTCCCGAATATTTCTTTCATTTTGTAAGATTTTATGTAATTATTCACCAGAAGATAGACTTAAAGCGTTCGAGTACATACAGATGTCCCTTTTATCGAGAGTCCGAGGCTTCTATTTGTCGAACAAACAAGAAAAAAATTATCACAAGATTGTTTGGATTGCTGAGATCGCAGCTTCACAAATAGTTGCGGACCGCTAAGGAAACGCTTTCATCGTGGAAAAAATCGTAAAAAATTGTTATGCTTTTTACTATTATCATTGTTATTTAAGCATTTTGGCAGTACTAAGCATTAAAATTATTGACTCATTGGGTAGCTTGTCGTGTAGATAGTATTTCTTAAGGTTCAATTTCACGCCACACATAATCTGGACATTTAGACATAGCTGCCATTTAGCTGTTTACAAACTAAAGATGGACGGTAAATAAAGTATTTCCATTCTAAGACTTTCTTAGGTTTAACAGACACTGTTAAGTCTAAAATTAACATTTAGGAACGAAAAATAGTGAATGAACGTGACACAGAATGCTACAGTAAAAAAATCAAAACGAAATATATAAAATGATCATTATAGCCCAGTTTATAATTGAGGGTACATAAACGCATTCGGTACAACTAGTTTCGGAGTATTCTGCCTTTTTAAAAGAGATCTCATGATCGTGTATGGAACTTGAGTCTATATATGCAAATCATTTATGTCATATGAAACTTGTGGCAAAGCCCGAAAGAGATAGCGCAAAGCACAGATATAAGCTCATTGAATGCATGCAAGTGCGAGGACATATTCGATCGAGGTACCCGGTAAAATGATAAAAAACGATAGAAGGTTTACAATCCATACATCTACAGTTAAAAAAATCTTGAGGACATGTACAGGTAAGCAAACGATTGAAGGAGTACCTGTCTAAGAGTCCGTGCCGACTATTTTCCACTATAGTACAGTAGTTTGTTTACAGCGCCAGCCTTGGATCTTGAGCTCGCCACACTACCCTATGTGCGCTGGAAGTAATCTTTAATACCTTGGAGATTGCTCTTCTCCAAAAATTTTTGTTAAATGTTTCAGACGGAGAAGCTCCAACTGAATGAAATAGTACAATTTGTTTTCCTTATAGTCCATGAAATGTCCTGCTTCACTTTCTGTTTTTACTCTCTTCCGTGGGTTGTTGTTTTCTGACTGTCAGCCATTGTGGATATCCCAGAATACTCCGCGTTGAGTGAAGCAATAGTGAAACTGACCAGGGAGGGGATGGGAAAAATTGTAAATAACCCCCAAAGCGATTAGGTTAAGGTCGAAACCAACCAATTTAACTCCAAAAATGCGTGGTAACCCCTACTTTTTATCTTACCAAATGAACGTAATAAGCCTACTCAGTAAACTATCAATTTTTGGTTCGGGGAAAATCTCGTTTACACTATTTTTAAGGCAAACGCGTGGAGAGGGGTAACTGCTGATAACTTCCCAGTTGTGCTAATATTTCAGAAAAAGACGTATAAATAGCAGTTGTTATGTTATCATTTGTTGCTTATTTTGAAACCTTGTTGCAATTATCATTGCATTTGTGCCAGTTTACGTGTGTACTCTGAAATTTGGGGGGAAAATAACTTTTTATTATTTTTCTAAAAAATGCCTATTCAGCGTTTTTCTCCTAATTGAAGCGCAGTTACCTCTGAAAAATGCGTGGTTACCCCCCGTTTTCTTTTTGGATTTCAATAGCCGCTGATATGATCTACTTGTCTCGCATAGTCATTATCTGGGAAAAAAATACTTCCCATTAGTGGGCACCGTCCTTAATTATCCCACTTTTTACAGGACGTCCTGTTCAATAGACCATTTCGAAAGTACTGTATTTTTTTGTTAGTGCAAGTTTGGGTAGTGGCTGATGTGAGCCTGACAGTATTCCATAGTCTGCCTTTTTCACAACGTAAACTGCATGCGCATGCGTCAACGTCTCAATAATTCTCTATACAAAAGGTTGAGTTTGATCGTCCAGGTGAACGTAGTCCTGAATAGGACTGTTGTTGTTGACAGTGACTGACGTTTCGACAACCTGTGCGGTAGTCATTTTCAGAGTCAAAGTGAGTTGTATCACGTCAGTTGATGGTATTATACTCGGGTAATTGATCTGATTGGTCAATTATGTCGCGATGTTATTGGTCGTCTGTCAGTTAAGCCGTGATGTTATTGGCTATGAAGACTCGTAATCAGTGATTGGTGCGTTTCGATCCGTCTATTGTCGTAGTTAAACAGTCGTCTATTGTTAGTCAGAGGAGGACAGACAGGGAGCAGTATACAAGATCAAATGCTGCGACTGCCAGGCTTCTTCGATCAAACTCAACCTTTTAAAATGACTCCTGGGTTCAAACCTTTCACAATTCTCTATACATAGTGCATTCGCATACCACGCACAATGCTAACGTTTGGTTTCAGAGATCTACTTCCCGTTTATTTGAAAACTGAGCTCTTTAAAAACAGTCAATATGTATATAAAAAGCAACGTTCCAGCGCAATTTACCCACACAAGGACCCTACTCTCTTCGTCTGTCCCACAAAGTAGACTGGAATGATTACACCTCGATTGTAAGTTTTATGGAAGAAGCTATTTAGAGCATTCTTGGACTTTCATTTTCGTAGTGACCTGGAACTACAGTCATGGACAAAAGTCTGGGCACAAATTTGCAATTTTGGGGCTTTTTTCAATTCACATATGCCTAACCCCTCCTTCCCCCCTCCCCCACCCCCACCCCCACAAACAACGGTGGACGCTTGCGTCCAGAATTTTTCCCGAGTTTCAACATTGTATAGGGTGGGGAGAGGGAGAACTGCTAGCAAATTTTCGAAAAGGATGCACCGTTTATAAGGGCGCCCAGAAATTTAAAGAAAATTAATACTGCATTGCTGTTCCGGACAATTGTCGAGGATTGTAGTTAAGCAGTGAAGACTCAGTTTCTGATCTTTTCAGCCTCAACAGGGAGCTAGTTCCAACTCTCTACCAAGTTTTTGCACGTGGTCCGTTGAAGCAAAGTATTTCCGTGAGAAATTGATTCATTGTGTTTAATTTTAGGAACCGGAATTTTATTCGTCAGTACGGAGGCATCGAAAACATTTGTAAAAAGTTAGAGGATTCACCCTCAGAACAGGTATAATAATCTTCTGCAACCTTCATGTAAATAGGGTAATGAGCAAAAAAATACGTAGATGAAACGATTTTTATAAATTTGGTATTGTACAGAGAACAGGAAAGGTTCACTAAGGTTCATGTCTTACGAGCTTTTGCCCAACCCCAGAGTAAAGATTGCCATTTTTAGAGACACCCGTTTTCCTTTTGGGGCATTTAGAACGCTTGAAATGCGCATGCCCATCAATTTTTGTGCTTATAACAGTTGTTACTTATATCTCTTCAAGTTCAATTCAACCATGTATCGCGTCATCGCGTCACTGTTTAGTTAGATCATTTGTTCGTTTTGTTTGTTTTAAAATGAACGTTGCAAGCCTGTTCACTTTGTTTTTAACTCGCTGTTCCGAAGATATTGGATTAGCGTTCCTTTATTTATTGTCCACCCTATTTAAAGTGTTTGTTTGTTGTTTTGTAACAGATCCTCTATCAAGGCGCCCTAACACTGAAGACCCTGGCTAGTAACAATCGTTCCAACAAGGAAATTATGGACAAATTCGGCATCTTTGTTACACTTCAAAGGTTAGCTCTTTGTCCTCATCATTTCGTGTGTTTCCTTGTTTTTGATCGTACACATTAAAACATCAAGAAACAACCCATCTTTTTAGCACAGGATTTTACCCGGGAGGGGTGCGAACACTCTAAATTTTAGTCATACAGGATCTATGCCCCGCCGGGGTAGGGTGGGCTGTGGTTTGATCTCGAGGTGGTGTAGTAGAGTATTCTTGTTCGGATTGGGAGTCTAAGCCACCATAGGCTTCATTACCAGGCGTTACTGCGCCCGCTTTCCTTCATTCATGTCGACCGAACTCCCTGAAACGGCCGAAAATCAAGCCTTAAGCTGCCGCCGAAAACCTTAACTCCTTCGTTAACTCACTTGCAAAACGACTCAACTAGGAATCATTTATCATTATACCATAAATTCACCATCTGCAAATCTCACATAATACACCTTGCTTTCTCCCCAAAACTTCAATTTCTCTTGGGTATGGTTGTAATACCCAGGAGAAATTAAATAACAAAGGCAAACAAAGTGTATTGTGGGAGATGTGCAAATTGTGAATGTCCTGCAAACGAAAGAAATACAAAGCTACCCGTTTGGAAGAGTTACCAGTTTTTTTTTTTTTTCTTTCTTTTCATTTTTAACCTTAAATAGATATCTTTTAGCTCATGCGCCTTATGATGTCGTATGGGAATTTGTGCACCTATGCTCGTGAAAGAAACAGTACCTCGAGTAGCCGGTCACATGACCGATGTGTTGTTTCACTGGGAAAAAAAACCTCGCCTTCCCAAAACAAACAAACCAAACATTCAAGCTTACATCTGTGATATGTGGTAGTTTGAATATTAGAAGGAACTTATACTTGTCCTTAATCATTTTAATAAGGCTTAGCATCATATTGTGACACAAGCGCGAGTCTTCGCTGTTGATAGCACCAATATCTTTGGTGGAAATAGTAACTGCGTTCCATTGTAATATCAAGCACTCTTATTGCAGGATTATGACAGATGAGTCACTGAAGCTAGGCGTCATTGCACGCCGTGTGTGCCTGGATTTATTACAACGACTCGGCTCAGCGGCCAGCGGTCTCCCAACAACAAGTCCAACAGCTCACACGTCTGTCACTAGAACCCAGGGAAGCTCGACCTCAACTGTCAGCATCAAGAAGGAAGAGCCTGAGGTCAAAGTAGTCAACGGAGTAAAGGGTAGTGATGAAGATGATGACCTACCCCCGCTCGGAGGGGATGAGGACATTGATAAAGAAAATGCCCCTGCGCGGGGTGTCAGCGTAACCTTGTCATCCAACACATTTGCTAAATCCACTTTAAGACAAATCCCAGCCCCGCAAGTGCCTCTAAGAATTAATGTCGCTTTAGAAACACCGAGGAATCAAGCCGCGTCTGATGGGGATGGAGATACAGCGCCATATAGGTTGGTTGTGACTTATGTATACTCGATTGTGAAAACGCCTTACTTGAAAATCATAAACCAGCGAGACCAAAAGGCTTTCTGGGAAGTGTTTACGGCGATAAGTGCATTTGCGTAATTGCGTAGTGAAATTTGTCCCCTGGTAGTGTGATTTTACACATCCTCATCAAATCTTATCTTGTGACGCCTGGCATTTGTCTGTCCTCACATGTCCTTACATTTTTGTTTCTTTACTGTCATCTAGGGTGCATCCTAAAACAGTTTGGTCACAGACCAGGGATCTGGTGCGAGTTTGCGTGAAGTTGCGAGGTGTGAATGAGCGAAAAGTGCAAACCGAGATCACTGACAGCAGGCTTAAGTTTAGGTAAATACCCACTTAGATGGTAAATTCAGCTTGTGCTGCCTAGACTGGTGAGCTGTGGCCAGGTTGCCATAGTGACCTTACCTATTAGGAGATTTTTGCCCTCTTCTGAAAGGAGGCGGGGAGGTATTCCCGGGAATTTTTGGTAGGGTGTGTGCCGCCCGATTCTCCAATTCCTCGTCCTATTTCAGACTAAAAAATGTTATTTTTAACACCCGTTTTCAGACTGAGCCTCTAAAATCCATACCCGTTTCAGACCTTGTGTAGGTGGAAATTAAGTCGTCATCATATTTAGACTAGAGCTCAAACAAAAAGATTTCTTAAAATCCATTTCGAAGGATGTTACTCTTTCGTTCTGACTCACGTGGAATCGAAACAAACACATTCATACACTCTTGTAGTTTGCTCAAAACCCATACCCTATTCCAGACCAAAATGGGCAAAATCTATACCCGTTTTCAGACCGCAACGGCACAAAAACCCTACCCTTTCGGGCGGCACATACTTATATGGCTTACATAACGGAGTACATTTTGCCCGCGCTGATTCAGTGTGAATAAACTTTTTACTCCATTTCACCCTGAATATTTCAGTGAGCGCTGAGTTTATTAGCTGGTGCCGCTTTTCTCTTTGTCCCTAGAACACGTATGGGCCACTCTCTATATGAGCTGGACTTGGAACTGTTCGAGGATGTTGACTCACAGGTAGGAAATAGTTTTGTGATCAGTAGACAAAGATGTGAGTATGAAATACGCTGAACTCACGACGTCCCAGCTGCAGTTGGGTGCTGTAATCACTGAGTAACCTTAGCCGATCGCTCGTAAGACTCCAATATTAGGGTGGATTTCCACTGTCGCATAATGTTACGTGCGCACTCGCATAAACAGAGTAGAGGCAATGCATGGAAGGCCGCGCGGGAACGTAAATACGCGCGACCTTTCATACATTGCCTCTATTTTGTTTACCAGCGGAAAATTTAGGTGCGAACGCGCGTAAAAATTACGCGACAATGAAAATCCACCTTTAGAGTAAAATGGAAAAGCAAAGCCCCATCCCCCTGAGATCAAGGATAACGCCGCGCGAAAGTCAAGACGCTCCATTTGCCCGTCCTTGATTTGGGAGAAAGGGCGGGAGGGTGGGGCGGAGGGGTCTAAATTTTCCATTTATTTTGCCCAAGATTGTGGCACCCAATCATCTGAGGTAACCAGTTCGGCATTACTTCCATTTGTTTTGATCGAAACAACAACAGTCTTCATCGACTCCCTTTTAGAATTATTACACGACAATGTTATATACAAGTATAAGATAAGATAACGAGGCAGTTAAGTAATTTATTGGAGCTTAGAGGCTGAAGGAATCGGAGATTTTTGAGTTGGCCCCTAATACTATTTAAGTTCATTTTTTTAAGAAAAGAGAAGCAGGGACGAGAAAAACTGGACCCGGAAAATTGTGCATGGTAATGTTTCAATTAATAAGATGTTTCTATTCAGTTCTTTTGGAGTATTGATTCTGACAGCAAATAACGCTTTATTTCTTTGGCAAAATATAATATGCTGATGCGTTTTAAGAAACGCATAATATAAGGAATATAAAAGATTTACTGCCTGAAATTTTTGGTACAAAAAGTCACTTATCGATTCTTGCCGTCTCAAATGGCTGAGGCCGATCGGTGGTATATTGAACTCATTGAAGGTTTTTTTCCTTTTTAGTTCTTCCAGCAAAGAGAGGATGGTGTTACAGTGAAGGGTGCCGAGGTTCAAATTCTGCTGAAGAAGAGAAATCATGCGGTCTGGACGCGGCTGCAGAAGAGCAAAGAAAAGGTAAGTGACAGACCGATTGGTGCTAGGCAAGGAACAGGTAGTATGCGCGAACAGGGACTATATTGCCGCAGCCTCTGCAACATCTGCAGAAACTATTTTGCTGCAACCTCTACAGCATCTGCAGAAACTATATTGCGGACGCGTTTTTCCTCTTCACTACAGGGTAACGCTAACTTGTTGTCGCCAATAATGTAGCTCCGTCGACATAACCAAATTTTTGTGACTAGCGGACAAACTTTCCGAGTATGCGAGTTTCTAATCCGTCAGCAACAGGCTCGCTCTTCTAAAGCCTTTCGAACCCGTCCCGATCCGAAAATTCTTTCTTGACAGCCCTAGCAGTAAACAACTTTAGATTTTGGCGTTGACAAAATTGAAAAAAAAAGCTTAGAACGCAGTTTTGTTTGACACTGGCTTAACTCTGTTTTAATAACCAACCCATAAAGACTCATTGTTCTTTGTTAGTAAAACGATAAAGCTCTTTCTTTTAAAATTACATGACTCGGTCTGCTACTTATATGCTACGTTATAATTCACTAAAATGGGGAGGGGTGGAGGGGAGAAGTCTCAGCCACGTTAACGTGAAGTAACATTTTTCTGGAGTCGTTTTGCTTTGCTTCACTTGGTGCACACAGCGCATGTCAGCTCTCGGCCAGCAACATACGGTAGACATGGCAACGAACCGCATGAGCCTTCCACAAGGTACAACAGGGCGCCATCTTTTCCGGCATGGCTCCCGTGAACGAACTCCGCGTCTGCATCAATGCACACGAAATCACCAGATTTCTTGTGGTTGTAGTGCCATGACATCAAATACCCATGATACTGCTCGGTCCAATCAAAAGGACAGTCATTCCTTGCGGGTATCATGATCTGAGAGGCACGTGTCTTGATGTAACACACTGCACATGGCACGTCGTGATCGTGAAGGCTGCCCTTGAATGGATTAAAAGAGCTGACCTCATACTCAGTACCATACATGAAGGAGGTGGACTGAAAACCTTCCTTGTACTTGTCGTACTTTGGTTTGTTTGGCAGGCAAAGGTACTGACCACCACCACCGTAATGGTTGTAGTAGCCGCTTCCAACAAATCCTGATTGACAGAAAAAAGTTTTAAGTTATGAGAAATTTTAACCTTTTAGGCAGTTGAACATACACTTGTTGTGAACGGGTGCTCAGAGCGACTTTTATCTCTTCTTTGGACCAGTTCCGACTGTAGCAACGGAAATTCGATCGTTTGCAGAAAGAAAATTTGCAAATCATTTGCTCTTTTCTGAACGCTTCTCTGGTACTTTAAAAAAATTACCTTTTTTGTGATCTTTTGTTGCTAAGCTTTTTTTGAAATAATAGTATGTCTCGTGGTGAACTAAACAACGCTAAAGAAAAACTGTACTTTAGGACACATTATATCTTTGGTGATAAAGTCTTTTATTAATAGGGTGCTGTAAATATTTTTCGTCAAACGTATTGGCTACGTTTTCAAAAGTTCCTCCTGTAAAGGTGGATTTCCACTGTGGCGTCATTTTTACGTGCGTGTATACACGTACATTTTACGCGTGTTAGTAGAATAGAGGCAATGTCTCAATGAAGGTCGTGTGTAAACGAAAAAGTGTCTACGTTCACGCGCGGCCTTTCAAACCACGCCTCTATTTTGTTAACGCGCGTAAAAGTTATGCGACCGTGGAAATTCACCGTAAGACGCAAATGCAGCACCCAGTCGTGACGAATAACCCAATTAGCCATTGACATTGTTTAACTGTAGGAGATTTGTTTTTGTCTTTCAGCTTCTTTCATCACTCTTAAATAGTTGTAAAACTGCTTTGAGCCGGTGGGGTTTTTGCTTTTCATTTCTAAATGCTTGCTCCCCTATTCTGGCTATTACCTTCATAAACTGTCTGAGTGTTGTTTGGACAGCTTCGTTTTCCCCAGTGTACATACTTGACCCCGGGCCGTCCGTTTCCCTGTTCTCCCTGTTCGCCTTTAGGCCCTTGAGGTCCATCCAATCCAGGCCTTCCTACGTCACCTTTGTCACCTTTGGGACCCTGTGGGCCGGGAGAGGGCTTGTTGGTTCCAGGCATGCCCGGGTCGCCTGTACGATGCGCCAAGGAATAAGAAAAAGTTTAGTAAAGTGACACCTGGTGGTATACATAACGTAACGCCTTCTGCTAAATGTTTCTCACCTTCTGAAACTATCATCATTTCCTCTTTCGCCATAACGTATAGCAGTCCAGTTTATTTAAATTTATTTATTTATTTATTTATTTGTGATTTAGGCGGTGTGATTGTATTTTCCAAGAATATGGCAGATATCTGTGTCTATCAATCTAGATCTTATATATATTGAAATGGGCGGAATACTCTAACTCTAGTAATAGTAACAGTAAGTCAAGCGTTCGCTGTGACTGCAAGGAGGAAGGCACTCTTTTTTCCTGGGCGATTATGAGACTGTGCAATTTTGGAGGGTTTGCCTTGATGTCTTGCACTAGGGCGTGACGGATACCTGTATGTTAAGAATTCGAATTAATATTCAAGTTAAGCAACTTTTAAATTAGCGTATCTTTAATCCCTCGGGGACCTCTTTCTCCCGGCCCCCCAGGGTCGCCTTTTTTTCCGCGTGTTCCCGGGGTGCCTGCTTCACCGTCTTTTCCAGCGGGACCGCGTTCTCCACGGGGTCCAGGAGGCCCGGGTGGCCCGGGTGGTCCTGCGGGGCCTTCTCTGCCATCACGACCATCTCTTCCTTTAAGTTTGAAGAAGAAATTTAAAATGGAAATCGTTTTAAATCAAACAAAGTCATGAATACTATTTGCAGATTTGAACCTCCCGTAAACGTTGCTTAGAATGCTTTAGTGATCTGGTCCACAGGGGCTCGCTGCTCTTCAATTTTATCTTAACCCTTTAAACCCTAACATGAAAATTTAAATTCTCATTTGTTATCCCTATACGTTTTCAATAGAAGTAGTGGGGAGAATTTGTTGAAGTATCAATTAGATTCATCTTGTTTGATCATGTCCTTAATTCTCATGACAACTCTGTTTTATTAAGCTGTGATATTACAAAGAGAAATGTGACGCCCATCACTATTAGGGCTTAAAGTGTTCATTAGTGCTTCGTGCTGCAACCTGTGTGCAGAGTCTCCTTTGTCTTCTTGTTTGTCAAGAAGGAGTGCCTGAATTGGGTCAAGCCTTTGAAGTCGCTGAAGGCCGAACTTCTGGACTAGCCAATCTTGTTTTCTCTCGTCAAACTGGTTTTGCGAGTGCGAGCATCCGTTTATTGATAAACGGATGGATCTAACTGAGCCCACTGTACCAAGCACACGGCCAGTAGGCCTGGGTTTGAAACTGTATCCTAGCAACATGCAGCGCATGAGCAACGAAGATCTTACTCGATTCTTGAACAGTCTTTCTTAAGTGCGCCAAAATCGAGCAAGTGAAAGAAAGGCTCTGATAGCAGGGTGTTTGTGCTAAAACATTTACAACTAAATTAAGTCGAAGATTCTCCGTTTATATAACCATTTGACCACCAGAGTGAAAAATAAAGTTTCGTCATGTTACTCTAACTTTTGAGTCCAGGACCAAATCCTTTGGTGTGACTACTCAAATGAAATCTCGTTAGTAGTTTTTCACATTGTGCTTCTTTTTTTTTTTTTCATCATTTTACAAACCACATTGCAAAATTGTTTCTGAATGTTTAGTTTAGCTCCCTGGAAGGGTTAACGACTTATAGTCGCTGGTAATGTATACCTCGAAGGAACGCTAGGAACCACCAGTCCTTGGGCGGAGTTGGAAGTGAAGTTGGTTCATTAGCTTGGTCGAGCCTGTCAATAAAAATTAAATTGATTCGTTTTAGGACAAAGAATGTAAGAGACAGTAATAAATATGCGACATTTGCCGATATTGAATTAAGTTAGGTGGTCATGAATTGATGACTTCAATTTATGCAGGGGCAATGTTGGAATGCAAATTTAATCACTTGGTTACTCCTGGATTGTGAGGAAACAAATGCACAAATTCTTCGAGATTTGGGAACTGAGTACCACTACAGGAACTATCCCTTAAAGGGAACCTCCACTTCAACAAAAAGATAACTTTAAGTCACAGGAAATAACTGTTACAGTCAAGTCAATCTAAAATATATTTAAAGAAAGCGTTTGTATCCGAAAGAAATAACTTTTAGATTCGCCTATTTTTGTTTTCAAATTTTGCGGGCGTCGCCATCTTGAATAATTGTGACGTGTAATGGTTGCCCTATTGTTATTAAACAAAAGCTCTTTGTGTCAGAACAATAGAGCAACCGTAACACGTCACAATTATTAAAGATGGCGGCGCCCGCGAAATTTGAAAGTGAAAATAAGCGATTTTAAAATTCACTTTTCCTGATATAAACACTTTTTTTAAGACAAATTTCGAACAAATTTGTTTATCAACATAATTTTATTCGATTTAAACTTATTCTGTAGTAAGAGTGGAGGTTCCCTTTAACGTCTCTCTTTAGAGATTCGTCAAGTTAACCCTTTAAACCCTAAGATCAAAATTTGAATTCTCATTTGTTGCCCCCATTCATTTCCTACAGAAGTAGTGGGGAGAAGTTGATAAAATATCAAGCACATTCATCTTAAGTGGTCATGTCCATAATTCCCATGACCACTCTGTTTTTCAAAGCATTGATGCTGATCACTCTTAGGGCTTAAAGTGTTAAGGTTAATTTGGAACTGACTTGTACTACATTTGATCTCCTTTAGCCTTCATTGGTTTCTCCAGCTATAGATATATCTCGCAAACTGAACGAAAAACGTGGTACAAGTATCGCCTTTATAGGGGAAGAAAAAACGTTATAACTTATTGAAAATATGAAAGTAAAATACCACCTTTAAAGTTACCTTTCTTTCTCGGCATTGTTCAGACGGTTTTCCAAATCTAAATCTGCCATCTCTAATCGTGTATCATCCTGCAGAGATCTTCTTTCACGGACGTTTCTCTGTAATGAATTGTTAGTGTTTGGCTTTCCACGCCTCTGCAATCTGTCCAACCTCTCTTCCAGCATGGAAATGCGCTGATTCACGAGAAAGTAGTTGAATAGCAGAAATATGCCACAAACCACGCACGCTGTTACACCACACAGGACTGTCATACGAGCACTAGAACCTGTTTGCCTCTTCTGCGCGATTTTCGCGTCCATTGCCGTTTAACTCAAATAAACACGGTTTCGGTGTCTTTACAACTGTGGGCAACGTGATGCAACCCCTTAGTGGGCGCTGTCTTCGATTCCGATGAGCTTTTACCATTATGCACTTAGCATTTTAAGGACGTTTTTGACGAGATAAAGATTTGTAAGACACCTCAGTTATCTAGAGAACCTTATATTTTGTCGTCAATGCCGATATCAACTGAAATATTGATAATTTTTCACGGTCAATTCTGATAAAGTTGCGTCGATTGCGTTTTGCGGTTGACTTCATAAAGATGGTTACACGCGAGGTAAATTTTGACGAAAGAAAGGCTTTCCATATAACACGCGAGGTAAATTTTGACGAAAGCAAGCCTTGCCATATAAACACCAATGCCAGTAGCTTAAAAGAGTCTTTGTCTGTTGTTTTCTAAGTATTTTGTCTTGTTTTGGTTCGGTCTGCTCTTTCTCTAGTTGTTTTAATATATCCGTTTGTAGCTTAAAATATCAGTAAGCCTAGATCTTAAGGGGGTACGACAGAGGATCGTTATCAGGAGAAACTGATATTTTGTTTAAAACAAAATTAGAACCGACGTTGCAGCTCTTTTTCATTATGACACTTCTAGTAATGAAATGTTGGTAGGGTTTAATGAAGTGAATAGGTGCCAATCGATACCAAATTCATTTACAGAGCTATTTTACTATGTCACCTTCAGTCAAATTTTTTAAAAAAATATACGTGTCAAATTTCTATAATTTGAAAAATTCTGAACAACAAAACTCCGTACAAAAGTAGTGCTATAGAGATTTTATTTGAAGGATAACTCTCATACGCAGACTTAGCCATTAGAACCAGTTGACAACTTAATAGATAGTACTTGTGAAAGTACTGCTAAATAGGTTTCGTTTGAATGTTCACACCTTAGAATTTGGTCCACAGACTCATAAACATTTTAAATAGTATTAAAAAGCACTGCTGAAAAGTTTTCGTCAAGAACAATAAACAGTATCATGTGAAAGTACTGCTGAAGAGGTTTCTTAAGTGAATGGCCACACCATATTTTTCGCTCTCAGATTCAAAAGTAAGAACCGCCTAACTCATCTTTCCAGTGAAACGCTTTCAACCGTACGGACTTTCAAGAACAACAGTTTTTCAGTGTTTGTCCGAGCATGAGGTCAGAAGAGTAAGATAACTTAAAGAAAAAAAATATAAAATAAAACCAAGCAAACAATATTTACTACTGACGTTTGAGTAAGCACCAATACCATTTCTGTCTCAAAATTTGCATTTCGCTCTGCGTGTATTTGCATCGAGCACTCCTGTGAACACGCGAAGCAACACATTATTATATTTGTTTCTTTGTTAATTCTATTTTCTCCCTTTTTTCGCCTTAGTTGCCTTATGTTAGTATTGATTTTGATCGATGGGAGGTCTGGTCATCATCCGACGAAGACGAGGAGGCTGAAGGCGCTCGCCAAGCTCCGACAAACCTGAACAACACCCGACGTCAGTTCAAAGATAAAGAAGAAAGCAAACAAGTGTTCCTTCCCGAGATGCTGAATAGTGATTCTAGTTTAGATTCTGACGAGGAAGAAAGAATTCCTTCTGATGTAGATTGCCTAAACTTCTACTGAAGAGTTTAACAAAGGTGATGGAGGCTTAGAAAGAGAAATAAGGACAAAAGCCGCCTTCTGTAGGCTTGTCATCGAAGCTCGCCAGCAGTAGTAAAGATGAAGTTCCCAAGGCTGTTACTGAACAGTGGTTTTAGTCAAGATGCTTTTATTTTATCAACCTTTGCTCTCTCACAAGAGCACAAAAAAGGAAAACGGAAAACACAAGGAAAACACACCACGCTACGTACATGCATTTTACAAGTGTCACCTTGAATTCTCTAGCGTTCAAAACCTGTCGGCTTTTTTAATCTAAATCTTGATATTCGTGCCAGACTGTAGAGAGACGCAAAAGTATGTATATATTGGGATTTGGTGCACCCTTGGACACCGCAACAATACGTTTGAATCCCTGTTCAGAACGAATTCGATATACGGAACTGGCATTCTGTCCCTGCTGTCACGAAGCTCTTCGAAAACCGTCCTATGTCATTCGTTCTTCTTGGCACGAAGCTCTGCGGTTTCTGAGGGCTGGGGTTATTGTTTCTATTGCTTATCATCCAATACAGTTCTGTTAGCTGTTCAAAGAGGTTCGAGGCAGTTCCTCTGTCTGGTTAAGATTTATGGGAAAAATGCTGCTGCGGTTTAGAGACTCTATGTTTCCGTCTGCGTTCCCTGAGTTAAGGTTTAAACATGCATTACCAGTCGTGAATCTTACAAGGCCAAATGTCAGTAAGAGTTTATATGTGGCCGCCCGCAAGAATGTTTCTTTTTTGTCAAAAATCAGCAGTCGATTAAATAATGCTGTCAGAGCTGATATGAATCGGAATAAGACAATATATTTAGTAACAGATTTGGTTAGGAGGGATCTGCTGTTTAAACTCTCTTTTATTCTTAAAAATTTTTGGCTCCGGAATTAATGTAAGGAAAGTTAGGTAACAGTTGATACAATAGCTCATGTTACAGTCAATCTTATTTTGTAAGATTTTCATATTTTGTATACCGTTGTCCAAATAGTAAATTAAATTAGTTTTTTGTTTTGGTAATGTATTGCAGTTTGGAGTCGTCCTAACCTTTTCAGGGACTGAGAGCTTGTCACAATGGGCTTAGAACATTCTAAAAGCTGATGGCTCCATGGCTTTGTGTGAACGATCTCTTTCTATTTTCATGTCAGTCCCTAGGCCCGAGGTCCTGTGAATCAGTGCAAGGCGTCGTGCAAGGCCCTAAAGGCTGTTCTCAACCTCGTTCCCAGGGTTCTCTCCTCACCGTAGGAGAGAGAACCTGGGAGCGAGGTTGGGCTGTTCTTACTTAATCCTAGGTCTTTCTCAAGCAGCTCCTTTATAGTGAACTCACGGGATTTCCCACTTCAGAAAGTCTAGGGAGAATGGGTACAAGCTTTGTGTGCAAGGATTTCTGGAATCGTTTGGGTGGATAAGCGTTAGTTATGATTGGTCAATAGTATTTAAGGCAACCATTTACCAATCATAAGTAACGCTTTTTCCACCCAACGGATCCCAGAGATCGTTGCACCGAAAGCTTCTATCCATTCCCGTTAAAATCTTTGGAGTGGGAAATTTAAGGGACTGTGACACGCATGTGCAGCATCTTGATTTCTGGTCTGGTGAACCCTTTTTCAAGATTTGCTTTTGGTGAAAAAATCATCTTCCATCGACCCTGAGATGCCCGAGAAAGCTATTATATCAGTATTCAAGAGCTATTTGGTCCGTTTTGAAAGTTTTAAACGCCATATTTTGTATTTTTGTGCAAGCATTGTTGAGAAAATTCGAAATCATAGGAGAAGTGTACGAAGGCATATTATTGGTTGTCAGTGTTCCTACAAACGGATCAAATGTGGCGTTTAATGTGGTCATCTGGCTTTCATTTCTGTCTATTTAGTTCTCCACTCAACGATCTACATTTTTCTGTTAGATTTTAAACGTTAAATATATGTATTAAGAAAATTGAAAAGGACTTCCTATGTATATGTACAAGTATGTATGTATGTGTTGAACTTGATAATGTCTGAGTTACAGTGCAGTTCATACAGAGTGGTCATCGCGCTAGCCGAACGCATAGGGCCCAAGAAACATCGTAGACAGCTCGGAAGGAGCTAAATGCGCACCATAGTAATATAAGCAAGGCATTTTAAGCAAAATGTTTGCCTAATTCGATACTAGGTGTTTTGGCCATCGGTCAAGCGCAATTTGCAGGTATTTCTAAGTTCATATAGGGCAAACAGAGTGATCAGCAAGGTTTGTTTACAAATTATTTTTGTTTGCGGATCGGAGACTGGTGTGCTAGTGTGGGTAAGTAAAAATACACGTAGCTAAATGTTTGTTTCAAAGCAGGACAGGGTTGTTAATCTTATTCTAATTGGCTGCAACATATATCTTAGGAATACCAGATAATACATTCGAATTATGGTGATATATAAAATGCAACAAAAACGTCCGGAAATCTCCCGCTTCGCGAACAACGAAATTTCGAATTATGTAAATTTCCTTGCGTGCATCTTACTCGCTTCGCTTCAGCTACTGTCACAACTCACACATGCGCATTAACGTAACACAGTCCCTTTAAGAACTACACAAAATGATGACGCGGAGTCATCGAAACATCAATCAACATTCAGATACTTTCGCTGAATTTAACTTTCAGTTCTTTTTGTTTGTTTGTTGTTGTTGTTGTTGTTTTTTCACTTGCCCCCTATGGAACACCATATTGTGTACACCTCAGAAGGTTTCCTGGGTGTTTTTGGCTGATAGGATCTTATGCCAAACCCCTCACTAACTTCAACCCCGGCAACAGGCCAGTTTCTCCACTGAAACAGACCGGTAGCCAGTCTGCAATTAGGAGTTTGTCAACGAGTTAGCCTAACTTATGCTTAAATCTGTTGGAGAGGTTTTTTTAAGAGAGAGAAAAAAAGTCACAAGAACCAGCTTCGAGAGTTGACAGGTTTATTGAAATTGCATTGAAGCGAAACTTCTATATTCTTGAACCTTTGAATATTAGATTTACATACACCAATGCTAAGAGTGATTCACTGGCATTTCACAAGACTCGTGATTCCTTGTCTTATCTGAGAATTCCCTCTGTAGTACAGCACAGGGTTGATACCAGAGCACAGTGTAGCCAGGGTAAAGTACACGGGCTCTGCAAAGGGACTGAGATCCATCCGAACAATGCTCGACACAACCACTGACAAACCTACAGGAATAATAATTACGCCTAGTAAAACAACAACATGGCGAGTGAGGATGGTTAGTTTACGCTCCATGGCGCTGCCGTGGCCGTTTCCTTGGGCGCCTCCTTCAACCATGTTTGCGACTCCATTGTTGTGCTTGCGAAGCACCAGCAGGGTGAACAGCTGAAGGACGATGATCAGGGAGGAACAAATTACCATGTAGCATGCCTCAAATAGCTCGACCACCTTTCGAGGAAAGAGGGCAATTTGTTTTAGGATCACCATTGCCAGCGTAACGAGCCACACTCCACAGCAAGCTGTTATAATGTGGCGATTTTTGATAACCACTTTGTACCACATCGGTTTGGAAACAGCCAAATACCGATCTACGCTCATCACGCCAAGAGTTCCCACCGTAGAAAATAGACAGAGAAAGAAAGAGGCAACCATGATGGGATTATCCCAGTCGCTTTTATTGGCACAAGCTCGGCCACTAAGGAGCTCTTTGATTCTGAAACTCACGTACAATGGGATCACCAACCCCGACCACAAGACATCGGTCGTGGTCAAACTGCAGAGAGAACAAAGCCCTGCACGTAATTGAAGCTTGCCTTTTATAAACATCAGCAGGACAAACCCGTTTGACAGGAAACACCACAAAGCCAACAATAAAGTGATCGGAGTAAGAGCAAAGTTCGAGTAATAAAAGTAGTTAAGCTGCAGTGTCTGTGAAACTCCTTCGAAGAAGCACGGTCGGCCTGTTTCGGTGCCCTTTTGGTGGGCAATATTCTCCATCTTCACTCTGCAGATAGAATGATAAAAGACACCGTTAATTCGTTGGTACCAGCTTCTTCACGCTTTATACTACTACATGAGAAATTTCTGCAATTTGATTGGCTTAGAGCAGTGGTATTTCAGCTTAATTTGAAATACCTACATGCGAAAATTACAAACCTTTTGTGGGTAGTAGTATATTAAGCAAATAATAGCATAATTTGTACGTGATATTTGGCATAAATCCTACTCGTAATATTTCAAAATTGTCTCAAATTTCACTCGCCTAAGGGCTTGTGAAATTACGTATAACAATTTTGAAATATCACTCGTGGTATTTATGCCAAATATCACTACAAATCATGCTATTACCTATACTAATGAATTGCAAAAATACCATTGTTAAGGCTCACCATACTAGCCGGGTCTCAAACAGTTTAACTGTCAGCCATGAAACATCTCGCAAAATTCAAGTCAAACTATAAACTGAAGGCAAGGCTGATCAAACAGCTATTTAATGATGGGCATAAAGATTGACAGCAAATTTAACTGCCGGCAATCAGTTAGTATATTGTATAACCTTGTATTATATATATTGTATTGACACCATCCCTTACCCCTCCTAAGCTAAGTCGACGACCTATCCTGGATCCTTAGATTCCTTTTAGCAGAAAGTAAAAGAAGTCAAAGCTATTCCATAATCAGTCAAAGAAAGAATTGAAACAAGTGGTTGGTACAGTAAAAGAAGTGTTTCGGAAATTGTTTTACCATGAGATTTGCGAACCCTGTTGTGAATTTGTTTAAGAATTTAGGTCGTTTTAATAACTTAAATCAAAAGCCTGTCCGCGTCACATCGATCTTTTTTAGATAGAGATAGATTGTTTATTCAACCTAAAAACTTGCAGCCAAAGGGCTGATTCGCGGTAAGGTTACAAATGTAATAATTTACAACTAACTAAAGAAAGATAACCAGGCATAATTTACAATTTTAAAACTGTTACAAAATCCGAAATTCAAAAGCATGCGTCGAGTTCCTATTTTAACCTGGTTCTCACTGTTTGGAAATGGAAATGAACTCACGGCTCTTTTGTCCAGTTCAGTTAATGGAAATGTAAACAGCTAAAAACTTCGACACTGCGGTTTTAATATAACGCCATTTAGCTAGGGATGGCCGATAGTGACGCTCGTATTATATACAGTCGACTCCCAAAAACTCGAACCTTCAAGGGAAATCGAAAAAAGTTCGAGTTATAGGGAGCTCGAAAAAAATAGACGGGTTTATTACTGCATAGTGAACATTTTAATCACATTTAATGGTCTTTAATTGTAGAAATGTCAATTGAAAATTAAAAGATACTTCTAGATTATAAATCAGAACGTAACGTAACAAAACCGTGATTGCCGAAATAGTGCATGCGTTTTACTGTTTTGAGAAGTAAAGCTGTTTCACGTTAGATTTGTGACAAACAACATCAGCCTCCACTAGTAAACTGTATGCCTACAACACGTCAATGGAAAATTCAAAATTCAATGTAGAGCCAGTAGACTGTTTTTTCCCGACTTTTAAGGGCTCAAAACATGGTTCGAGTTATCGAGGGTAAAATTATATAGAAATGGTCTGAGGGGAAACAAAAACCTCTTCGAGTTAGCGGGAGGTTCGAGTTATCGAGGGTTCAAGTTACCGAGAGTAAAATTATAGTAAATGTATGACGGAAATCCAGGAGAAACCGATTTTGGTTCCAGTTGGCGCGAGGTTCGAGTTAGCGAGGGTTCGAGTTATAGGGAGTCAACCGTAATTTGGCTGTATATCTATAACTTTTTACCCTGTGGGGTCTTGGTATAGGCAAGCATCTGTTTGAAAATGTAACTAAGGAACTACTACTAAGAAAAAACATCTGAAACAGTACAGAACACTAGACGACAATTACCGAGAGGGAAGAGATTACTCCTTCATGCAGCAAGACGACTTTCAAGGCAATCGGTTACTTCATCGCATCTAAACAACTTTGAATCCTTCTGGCCAGACTGCACTTACTCCGTTTCTTCTTGCCAAGAAGTATTTCTCTTCACGAGTACCTATTTTGATCAAACCGCACGCGTTAAAAAAACATTACTGACTGGAAACAACCCATAATTAATTCCTGACGTTAATCTTCATGCTTTTTACCAGACAATTAGGACCGAAAATCTTAGAATTAATTTCCTGTAATAATGTTATTAAAAAAAACACGAAAACGAGTAAAACGATCGACAGTGGGAAACTTGAACGAGAAACATCGGAGATAAATTAAAAAGGAGGGAATCGAGTGGCTGAGAACTGAAATCGATCGCGTTAGGAAAAGGGAGAAAAGCAGTGTAAAATATTCTCGAATTATATATTTCGATTAAAACTACCAAGAAACAAATCTCTTTCAAATCAGATAATCCGCACCAGTTGTCTTAAGTTTAAGTTTTCCAGGAGTATTAATTTATCAAGTCAAGGGAAAGAAACACGGAAAGGTCTTCAAAAATCCAGAGATCACAAGAAAGGGACCAGGAATTTGTCAGAACGAAAACGTATCTGAATCTCTGAATTTAAAATCAGAACCACATTTCTCAAACATAGCCGATGAAAATCCACACTGTTCGTGCTTAATCTCTTTAAACAATTTTTTTAGGGGATTAGTGATTAGTTATTTATAGGAAATAGCTAAAACAATTTACGTTCAAACCCCAGGTGCATGCATGTGCAATGTTCATGGGATAACACATCCATTAGATAAATCATTACATTCTGCTTAGCTGTCATGCAGATGTTGTTGGTATTGCAATAAACTGGCCTAACCGGTAAAATGATGTTTGACGGTAAGCGTAACAACTAGTAATAATTGCAAATAAGGGGAGTGCGTTCGATGGAAGGGGGTTGTAGTCTAAGTGAGTGCAAAACGCGAGGAGCTTGTAAGTTTGAGAAATGAAAATCAAACTCTTTTATCAATATGAATATCAGCAGCTGTCTTTATCAGTGTTATTGTTTATCCTCCCACTTAACGACTCGTTACTATTTAATTTTTCCTAAAAAATGCAAGAGCGTCCTGTACTTTTTACATTTACTTGGCTTAGCCTCTAGGCATAAAAGTACATGTAAATAACAGCAGATCAAACACTGACTATGATCCTTAAGATATTCTTTTGCACTGTAGGATGGTCAGTAGAATTGGCTAAAAATTGGGCTACAGAGAATTAAAGTAATCTGCGCTAACACAACTTACCTACTAAGCATGCTTTTTTTTTTCTCATATACAACACACCCAGAATTAGTGAGATGACAAGGTCAACGTTTCACTGTTCAACTTCTTCTATATATTTTTTTAAAATGGTGACAAAAAAAGCGAATACAACGCTGTCGATAGCTTTAAAAGGGAAAATTAAAGATCTATTAAATTTGTAATAGAATTAAATATGCCTATCTAACCTGGTCTTGCTAGAATCGATAAAAACAATCACAGAGTGCTGAAAAAAATATTAACATAATATCTACATATCCGATTACCTTAGAATGGAGCTTTTCCTATAAAAAAAATAAACTTAATTGAAAACTGTGAGAAAAACGATAAACACTAACCTGTAATAAACAAACTCGCCGACGTTTCATCTGTGAACGAGTCACAAAATAGATATCAGTTCCAGGGCGAGAAAAACTGAACACATTAGATCGAGGCAAAATGTGCCAGCCAGCCAGTCCAAGATGGCGCCCAAACCGTGAAATCGCATGGCATCCAGAGCGCTACCCGCGGGATCCCTAGCGGGACTCGAATAGTAAGCGTTCTCCTTCGTCGAACGCAAAAATTCACTGTCACTTCTGCTTAAAAATAAAAAAGGCCAGGGTTAAAATTAATGATATCCCGTGTGGAGAACTGAATTTAGTCTCCCAAATGACGAGACAAAAACGGCTGCGTGAGAGACTTAACTGAATACTAATGAAATGGAGAAAATCCATTTTTTCTCATTAATTTGCATTAGAATCACCACGTGTGAGGCCTTGTCCACGCGAATCCGTATATTTTTGGAGCTGAATTTTTCTAAAAGGAAACTTTACCCTTCGTCCACGAAACCAGTGAATCTGCTTTTTTAAAACTGCTCTCCAGAGTGGCTTAGGGCGGCCTGTCCACACGATCGTTCCATGTAAGAGAATACAATACGATCTTGGATTCTGGATTCCACGCCGTGGACTGATCTGGATTTCAGGTACTGGATTCTGTTCTTTGTACGAAGAACTTGCAGTTCGGATTCCAATCGTTAGTGGGGCTCCGGATTCCTTGAGCTGAATTCCCGATTCCAAAGCCGAGGATTCCGGATTCCATCAGAAAAATTTTTCTAAGGTTTTGGATTCCAGAATCCAGAATCCCTTAAATGGGGCAAACACGAATCCGGGAAACAACTTGAAATATGCGGTTTCAAAAACGCACAGATTCGTACATTCTCGTCCCCAGAGCTACTCGGCTTAATTTGTAACCGACCAGTGGCTAACCAGTGGCTGCCCCTCGTTTCGATTCCCGACCACATGGCCAAGAAACGACGGGCTCTGGGGACGAGAATGAGATTCGTCTGGAGAAGGGCTAAAATGCGACGTTTGAACAAGGCCTAAACAAAACAATCGTTGCCTTGCCTCAGGTATCCTGAAAAAAAAACTGAAACAGGGAAATGTTTTCTCTTAAGAGCCTGTTTCTTGGTTTTATAAATTTTACACCGAAAGGTATTCAAGTTTGATAAGTTCACTGTTAAGCCATCATCAATAACACTAGCAATATGTTTGATAACTTTGAATGTACAAGGTGTACGGCCGGTCAGTGAAAACGAGCAAAAAAAGGTGGAAGAGCAAGGAAAAAAGAGCGAGTGAAAGACGGCGGGAAAAGAAAAAAAAGAGAGCTTATAGGCATCTTTTTAAACTTACCTCAGTTCGCCCACTACCCTCCGACTTCCAGAAGTGTCAAAATGTGCGGTGTAGGAGGGTTTTCAAACGCTTGCCATGTTTGTTTCACTCAGCCGGCAAAGCCACAAAAAAGTGATTGACTGAAGTGTTGACGGTAACAGTCAAATTTAACCAATCGTACTGTACATCAGAATGAGGTATTGAAAACAATGCTTACGGGCCTTACTTCTCCGTCTCTCCCCAGCTCCCACGCGCTCAAGGGGTTTTTACCTTAAAAGGTCTGAGTCAAAGGTGTGCTCAGAGTATATGACTGATTGGCTATAGAAAGACATGTTTAGAGTTAAGTTAACGGCAAACGTAGTTGAGAATTTCTCAAAACGGAAAATAAAGAGATAAAAACTGTCCAAAACGGTTCTTTTTGATAAGACTAGCGTGAAACTACTAATTTTTGAGAAGAAGTAATGAACAGTAAAATGAAAAGTAAAGGCAAAACTTGGTCAGGTGGTATAAATTCACGTTTTCCGTTTGCCGTAAACCCGACTCTAAATCTCCTCAATATCTGTCGTTAGGAGACCTAGAACAAAATGAAATTTTCAGCGAAAGTAAATCCATTCTACAACAACAGGCCGGCTTCTCTTAAGTATTTTATTTTGCTTGTAAAGCACGCATACTTAATTTTTACCCTTTTCCGTGTAATTGATTGTGCTCTCTTATCTTACGTAGTTAATTTTCCTTTTTCTTATAACACTTTTTTTTTCTTTACATCCTATTTTTACGAATCTACCTAACAATTTTTATATATTTATTTTAGTCTTTGCTATTTGCGGGTTGTTATTTAATTTTATTTTGTTACAAGGATTTTGAAATAAAGTTGTTGTCGTTGTCTTTGTTTGAGGTCTTCTTGTGCCTTAACATTTAATTGTGGCCACGTGACATGTCACGTGACCAAATATTGAAAATGAATAAAATTGGCGAATTGGTGGCGAATTTACTTAATTTGGATGAATAAATAGGCATTTCTGATAGAGGGTAAACATAGCAAACTTTTCTACGTTTGGAATGAATGTACGCGAAGTTTAAAACTAAAGTTTTAAATAATTCAAGATCAAATTTGGGCATTTAAAATGATGTTTACGCTTATAATTTTTTTTATTGAAGAGCGATGGACGGTCATTCCAAATTTAAAGTGTAAGAAATATTTAATATGAATAAGATAAATGTTATTGCTCGATTTCTTTTCTAAAACCCGTCACCAATTTTTCAATTATTTACAATTTTTTAGCCAAACGGTCATCTGTCAAGTGACTTATTAACACAATATCTATACTTTAAAATGTTAACGACGATGAGTTCTTTATGCTTCCCAAATTCTGATTCAGCTCCATAATCTGAGCCGAAGTTATAGCCAATAAATCGTTTTCTGCATGTGAACCCCTTAGTCCCAGGCCTTAAATTACTTGTCACCAAGTGTTTTTCGCGTACTTTTTCCGATCCGCTTTTCCCACTATCTCAGGGCCTGGAGAAGGTAAAGACATTTTAGTCATTCTAAAGAAAAAAAGTAAAATAAAACAAATCGAAACAACAACAAAAGAAACAAAACAATAATAACTAGAAATACGTGTATCGAAGAACCTCCTGAAGCTCAGGTAAGGGCCTGCAGTGCTACATAAGGCGAAAAGTAGCCAAGGAAGAAAAAAATATGAAAAACCAAACAAAAACAACAACGGCAAAAAGTAAGAAAAAAGAAAGGAAAAAAGGTTTGTCCAGGATTCGAACTCAGACCCAGGAAGACACAAAACTGACCTGATATTTTTTTTCCTTTCTTATTTATTATCAGCACGTTAGATTAGGTAGCATTTTATTTCTAGTTTTTCCAAGTTTGTTGCAGAGGGGTCTTACAGCCTGAGAGACACTGTAAACTTTGTTCATGCGCTTGCATACCCGCTGCTCAAAGGACTACTGTGTAGAATCTTTTTTCCTGGATTTTAATCTTTAATTTTTCTAACCAGCAGTGAACAAGGTCCAGAGCAGATTTAGTTTCAAACTAAGAGTCTTTTTGTGACAATATTTATTGACACTGCTCTCGAGTAAGATTTGTACATTTTTAAACTGCGGTATTTCGAGATATCTACTTAAGTTACATGAATGTAATGAGAAATTCAGTGGCATTTCACAAGGCTTGTAATTCCTTGTCTTATCTGAGAATTCCCTCTGTAGTACAGCACAGGGTTGATACCAGAGCACAGTGTAGCCAGAGTAAAATACAAGGGCTCTGCAAAGGGGCTGAGGTTCGTTCGAAGAATGTTCGACACAACCACTAATATACACACAGGAATAAGAATTATCCCTAGAAGACCAACAACATGGCGAGTGAGGATGGCCAGCCTGCGCTCCAAGGCGTTTCCGCGGTTGTTCCTTTGGGCGCTTCCTTCAGCCAAGTTTGCCACTCCATTGTTGTGCTTGCGAAGCACCAGCAGGGTGAACAGCTGAAGGACGATTATCAGGGAGGAACAAATCACCATGTAGCATGCCTCAAACAGCTCGACCACCTTTCGAGGAAAGAGGACGATTTGTTTTAGGATCACCATTGCCAACGTAATGAGCCACACTCCACAGCAAGCTGTTATAATGTGGCGATTTTTGATAACCACTTTGTACCACATCGGTTTGGAAACAGCCAAATACCGATCTACGCTCATGACGCCAAGAGTTCCCACCGTAGAAAATACACAAAGAAAGAAAGATGTCACCATAATGGGATTATCCCAGTCGCTTTTATTAGCACAAGCTCGGCCAGTAAGGAGCTCTTTGATCCTGAAACTCACGTACAATGGGATCACCAACCCCGACCACAAGACATCGGTCGTGGTCAAACTGCAGAGACAATAAAACCCTGCACGCAATTGAAGCTTGCCCCTAATAAACATCAGCAGGACAAACCCATTTGACAGGAAACACCACGAAGCCAAGAGGATTGTTACTGGAGTAAGAGCAAAGTTAGAATAATAGAAGTAGTTAAGTTGCAGTGTCTCCGAGAATCCTTGGAAGAAACATTGTCGCCCTGTGTCTTTCACTTTCTGGTCTTGAAAAACGTGCAGTATGTGATTTTTGGTGGTGTTTTCCATCTTCACACTCCTAGAGAATGATGAATAACAACTGCGTTAATTTAATAGCACCTTTGTATGTTATGTGTATAGGTAATAGTATGATTTGTAGTGATATTTGGCATAAATACCACGAGTGATATTTCGAAATTGCTATACGTAATTTTGGACAATTTCGAAATATCACGAGGGTGTGGGTGTGGGTAAAAGTCGTGGGTGTGGGTAATGATTAAAAAATAATTTTTAATCATAATTAATAATTAACAATGTTACTAATTTTTGTTAAATATTAATAATTTACAATATTACAAGTTTTTGATTTTTTTTAACTACTCTATAACTAATAACATAACAAAACAAACATAACATAATGTATGAAAATGGGTGGGGTTGGGTAAAGGCAGGAACTCATAGGAGCTATTTTCAGGACTGGTGTAATCTGTTGATAATATTTTGAGAAAATTTGTTTCGGTCAAACGCTTGAACAACACGCACACAAGTTAACTTAATGTTAAAATGAGCAAATCGGAAAATTAAGGAAGCCGGGATCAGTTTCATATAAGAGAAGTGAATCATTATTTATCTGAATAAGCAATACGATGCTTATCTTTGAATTGATCCCAATTAGTAGACACAAAAAAAAAAGCAACGAGTTTGGGGCAAAAACACTTTATTATTGAAAACTACAGGCTATACCGCCGGTCTTGCTTGTAAAACTCACATTTCTTCTGAAAATTAACATGGAGGTCGATAGTGAAGACGCCACCTCTCAGTGCCTGCTTAACACAGAAGCCGCAACCTCTCAGAACCTGTTTAACACAGAATACGATCAACTGATCGGTGGAGAAGACGCAAACAGCAGCGAAAGCGAGGACTATGGGCTGACAAGTTACCAACAACCTCCACCACAAGTACCACTAAGAGGGAAGAACGACGCAAAAAGAAAAATTTAAAAAGGAAAGCAAGCGAAGTTCCATCCGCAACAACAGCAAAGATAAAGAAAACAGAAGAATCCATTACACTACTGGGAAATCATTTGGAAAGGAACACTTGTCCGAAGCCACTTAAATACTCTGCATGGGCCAACATACCGGCAGACGAACAATTTAAAAAGGACATTAAGGCCATCAAACAGAAAGCCTAGCGCGGTTTTGTCGAAGCCTAAAACTAAGTTTCAGGAAATGTCCATGGCAAACCGTAAGGGCCGTACGGACAGCAAAAATGTAAACGTATCTACTACGCACAGAGGATCGTAATGAAATCAAAGCTTTAGCTTCAAAACTTAAAGAACAATACGATTACCTTATGTCAAAACTTGATAGAGACACAAAGAATAAAAATTGTGAAAAGTACTCACAAGTGTCTGTTAAATGTGTGAACAACACCGTGGGGTGGGTCAAACAAAATTACAGGGAAATCTAGCCTGAGTATCAGGCATTTCTGGGGGGAAAGAGGAAAGATGGAAGGGAAAAAGGGAGAGAGCTCCCCCATCAAAAATCTCCTCTCCCCTAGCCCCTTAGGAAGGCCTGATACTCAGGCTATTATTCAGCTGTAATAAAAAAGCTTTACGCTTCGAAAGAGGTCAAAGAAAATGCGCTTGTATCAGAGGGCAAATCCTGCCGAACAGAAACAATAACTACAGTAAATCGATATGTGTGTCAGGCCTCTCAGTGTGAAACCTGCGGCTTAAATCACATTTGCTCAGTGAAAATGTAGAACCTTCCAGAGCATAATCTAAGCAGCATTTTGGCATGAGGTAAAAGTCGTGTAGGCCTACCACCCCCTTTTATCGCTATTTAGCTCGTTAAAAATCTTCCTCGAAACCCTCGAACGCTCTTTCATCCGCGAGGAGAAGATAGAAATTAGCCGCGAAGCATCATGGGATATATGAAATTCCCCCCTTTAGGTTAACACAAGGTTTCACGCTGGTATAGATGTGCGGCCTGTCACCCCTTGCATTTTCTCTAGTTAAAAAAATCCAAAACTTGTAATATTGTAAACTATTAATATTTAACAAAAATTAGTAACATTGTTAATTATTTAATTTTTAATCATTACCCACACCCACGACCCACGACTTGTACCCACGACCCACCACCCACGACCATTAGGCAAACTCTTTGAAATATCACTCGTGGTGTTTATGCCAAATATCACTACAAATAATGCTATTACCTATACTTATACTACAAGATGAGAAATTTCTGCAATTTGATTGGCTCAGAGCAGTGGCATTTTAGCTTAATTTGAAATACCTTCATGTGAAAATTACAAACCTTTTGCGGATAGTAGTACAGTATAACCAAATAATAGCATGATTTGTACGTGATATTTGGCATAAATACCACTCGTGATATTTCAAAATTCTCTGAAATTTTCGTATAACGATTTCAAAATATCACTCGTGGTATTTATGCTAAATATCACTACAAGATGACGCTATTACCTATACAAACAACGCGCGCAGTATGTATATCTAAACGTCAAAACAACTACGTTAGAAATATTTAATGTGAATCACTATATTTCCTTTCTAAAACCCCTCACCCATAGCCCACGTTCGATATATTAATAATTCTAACATGACTCCGAGGCTTCGAGGTTGAAATTGCAAATTTTTCAATAGACTTCACTGTCTCGCAATTTCTAGAAGAGACTTGGTCAAAAAGAAACCCAAGCCATATAAAGAAAAATAACCAAAAAGCCTCGGAGTCATGTTAGAATTTTCGCCGTCGAAATTAATTGCCAAAAGCACTTCTTGATCGCCAAAACGGCCGTAAAAACAGTCAAAACAATATAGCGCGCCGTTTGTATCTTTACTACCCATGATGGGACATTTTCTACCTTGATATCTTCTTTCTACTGTGATGTAACATTTTCTACCTTGACATCTTTTTACTGCCCTGGTGCAACATTTTCTACCTTGATATCATTTTATCACCGTGATCAAACATTTTCTATCTTGATATCTTTTTACTGCCGTGATGGAACATTTTCTACCTTGATATCATGCTGCCGTGATGGAACATTTTCTACCTTGATATCATTGTACTGCCGTGATGGAACATTTTCTACCTTGATATCATTGTACTACCGTGATGGAACATTTTCTACCTTAATTGATATCATTTTACTACCGTGATGGAACATTTTGTACCTTGATATCTTGTTACTGCCGTGATGCAACATTTTCTACCTTGATATCATTTTACTACCGTGAAGGAACATTTTCTACCTGGATATCTTTTTACTGCCCTCAGTGAAACATTTTCTATCTTCATATCTTTTAACTGCCGTAAAATGATATCAAGGTAGAAAATGTTGCATCACGACAGTAAAATGACGTCAAGGTAGAAAATGTTGCATCACGGCAGTAACTGAGGATATCAAGGTAGAAAATGCTGCATCACAGTAGTCAGTAAAATGAAATCAAGGGCCGCGGGCATGGGCATCTGACCCCGAAAGTTTCCATAAATCTTCACCTTAGCTTGGCATCAGTTATTTTCTACATTTTTTCCGCTTTTTCTTCTATATTCCTCTTTTTTTCTTTGCTCTTTTTAAATTTTATTTTGTCATTTTTTTACACGCGAATCGGGTTTTATGTGTATAGCCCTTCGGGTTGGGAATAAATGCTTTTAAACGTAACAACGTGCAGTTGAAAAGCTGTTTCATTACGGTTCGTAGCATTCTTTTCAAATTTGTGTCAATCTTTTGTTCTTTTAAATTACTCAGTCTTTTAATAGAGGTCACGTAGCTACATTTGAATATACGCTATGAATACTTGTATAAATATCGACGTATAAGCGTTTTTGGCTATCTCGCCTTTTGGACAGTCGTTGTCTTATCGGTGACCAAACTTATTATTAGTTCCTAAGTTAGTCTAAAGCTCTAATCCTTTGAGCTCGATACACTGCATTCGATCAAGGAGTACGTTCCCGTTTTTTTGTTTTTTTTTGTCCCAATGGGTTTTTTATTCCCGGTTTTCGTACCGGATGGTGTATCATTCCTTTGATTCTACTTTCTGTCGCGTTCCATATTATTTAAATGTTCGTTTATATAGAAATTATATTATTTTCGTAATTTTTTGGTATTACTTTTAAGATCATTTGTATTGTTGAGCTGTATTGCTACGACATCTTGTCAAAAAAGCACGCGCTGATCCATTGTGTCCATTAGGCACCCAGCAAGAGTCACACTCCATATATGTCGTTGTGTTTTCATTCGCGTTTTGCGCGCTGTGCGGAGGGTATCACTAATAATGAACTAAATTTCCATAACGTTCAGCTTTTCCTTGACGAATGTCTTAAGTCTTTCATTGACAACTGTCTTCCTCTAAAAATAAGCACGCCAATCAAGTCAGGAAACTTGTCAAGGAAGGACTTGAGAAGTTCTCCAATTTGCTCATTTTTTTTTTCTTGTCAAGGCCAGCGAGTAAGGAGTTTATAGACATGCTACCCAGGGAAATGTTTTCGATTTTAACTCCCTGAAGTCCCCTTTCCTGGGTTCCTAAGTCATTCAGACAGGATATTGGCCAGTTCCTTTCTCCTTGGATGAAACCTTACAAATCCAGCTGAAAAATCTCTTAGCGCGTCTAATGCTCAGAAACTGAAAAAAAAAATATCCAAACCGTTTTCCAGATTTCGAATTGAATAGTTCTTTTTTTTTTTAATAAAAATATATTATATATTAGCTGTCAAATGAAAACTCTGACCGATTTCCCTAAAAAGTGGAAACGGGTGTGGATCCACGCCTGTTGCGATTTCTGAAATAAATCGTGTGAGGCCTAGCCGCGACCATCTTGAAAGTGGAGAGTCGCAGGCAATCTTATCTCTAATCGTGTATCATCCTGCAGAGATCGATCTTCTTTCACGGACGTTCATCTGTAATGAAATGTTAGTATTTGGCTTTCCACGCCTCTGCACTGTCCAACCTCTCTTCCAGCATGGAAACGCGCTGATTCACGAGAAAGTAGTTGAATAGCAGAAGTATGCCACAAACCACGCACGCTGTTACACCACACAGGACTGTCATACGAACACTAGAACCTGTTTGCCTCTTCTGCGCGATTTTGGCGTCCATTGCCGTTTAACTCAAATAAACACGGTTTCGGTGTCTGTACAACTGTGGGCAACGTGATGCAACCCCTTAGTGGGCGCTGTCTTCGATTCCGATGTGCTTTTACCATTATGCACTTAGCATCTTAAGGACGTTTTTGACGAGATAAAGATTTGTAAGACACCTCAGTTATCTAGAGAACCTTATATTTTGTCGTCGATGCCGATATCACCTGAAATATTGATAATTTTTCACGGTCAATTCTGATAAAATTGCGTCGATTGCGTTTTGCGGTTAACTTCACAAAGATGGTTACACGCGAGGTAAATTTTTACGAAAGAAAGGCTTTCCATATAACACGCGAGGTAAATTTTGACGGAAGAAGGGTCTGCCATATAAACGCCAATGCCAGTAGCTTAGAAGAGTCTTTGTCTGTTGTTTTCTAAGTATTTTGTATTGTTTTGGTTCGGTCTGCTCTTTTCTCTAGTTGTTTTAAGATATCCGTTTGTAGCTTAAAATATCAGTAAGCTTAAATCTTAAGGGGGTACGACAGAGGATCGTTTTCAGGAGAAACTGATATTTTGTTTAAAACAAAATTAGAACCGACGTTGCAGTTCTTTTTCATCATGACACTTCTAGTAATGAAATGTTGGTGGGGTTTAATGAAGTGAATAGGTGCCAATCGATAACAAATTCATTTACAGAGCTTTTTTTTTACTATTTCACCTTCCAGATTTTTTTAAAAAAATATATGTATCAAATTTTTATTTGTAAAATTGTGAACAACATTCATTTTGAAGGATAACACTCATACACAGACTTAGCCATTAGAACCAGTTGACAACTTAATAGATAGTAGTTGTGAAAGTACTGCTGAATAGGTTTCGTTTGAATGTACACACCTTAGAATTTCGTCCACAGACTCATAAAGCATATTAAATAGTATTAAAAAGCACTGCTGAAAAGTTTTCATCAAGAACAATAAACAGTATCAAGTGAAAGTACTGCTGAAGAGGTTTCTTAAGTGAATGGCCACACCATATTTTTCGCTCTCAGATTCAAAAGTAAGAACCACCAAACTAATCTTTCCAGTGGAACGCTTTTAACCGTACGGGCTTTCAAAAACAACTGTTTTTCAGTGATTGTCTGAGCATGAGGTCAGAGGAGTAAGATAATTTAAAGAAAAAAATTATAAAGTAAAACCAAGCAAACAATATTTACTACTGACGTTTGAGTAAGCACCAAGACCATTTCTGTCTCAAAATTTGCATTTCGCTCTACGTGTATTTGCATCGAGCACTCCTGTGAACACGCGAAGCAACTCATTACTACATTTGTTTCTTTCTTAATTCTATTTTCTCCCTTTTTTCGCCTTAGTTGCCTTATGTTAGTATTGATTTTGATCGATGGGACGTCTGGTCATCATCCGACGAAGACGAGGAGGCTGAAGGCGCTCGCCAAGCTCCGACAAACCTGAACAACACTCGACGTCAGTCCAAAGATAAAGAAGAAAGCAAACAAGTGTTCCTTCCCGAGATGCTGGATAGTGATTCTAGTTTGGATTCTGACGAGGAAGAAAGAATTCCTTCTGATGTAGATTGCCTAAACTTCTACAGAAGAGTTTAACAAAGGTGTTGGAGGCTTAGAAAGAGAAACAAGGACAAAAGCCGCCTTCTGCAGGCTAGTCATCGAAGCTCGCCAGCAGTAGTAAGGATAAAGTTCCCAAGGCTGTTACTGAACAGTGGTTTTAGTCAAGATGCTTTTATCTTATCAACCTTTGCTCTCTCACAAGAGCCTAAAAAACAAGGAAAACACACCAGGCTACGTACATGCATTTTACAAGTGTCACCTTGAATTCTCTAGTGTTCTAAACCAGTCGGCTTTTTTAATCTTAATCTTGATATTCGTACCAGACTGTAGAGAGACGCAAAAATATGTATATGTTGAGATTTGGTACTCGTTTGGACACCGCAACGATACGTTTGAATCGCTGTTCAGAACGAATTCGATATACGGAACTGGCATTCTGTCCTAGCTGTCACGAAGCTCTTCGAAAACCGTCCAATGTCATTCGTTCTTCTTGGCACGAAGCTCTGCGGTTTCTGAGGGCTGGGGTTATTGTTTCTATTGTTTATCATCCAATACAGTTCTGTTAGCTGTTCAAAGATGTTCGAGGCAGTTCCTCTGTCTGGTTAAGATTTATGGGAACAATGCTGCTTCGGTTTAGAGACTCTATGTTTCCGTCTGCGTTCCCTGAGTTAAGGTTTAAACATGCATTACCAGTCGTGAGTCTTACAAGGCCAAATGTCAGTAAGAGTTTTATATGTGGCCGCTCGTAAGAATGTTTCTTTTTTGTCAAAAATCAGCAGTCGGTTAAATAATGCTGTCAGAGCTGATATGAATCGGAATAAGGCAATATATTTCATAACAGATTTGGTTAGGAGGGATCTGCTGTTTAAACTCTCTTTTATTCTTAAAAATTTTTGGCTCCGGAATTAATATAAGGAAAGTTAGGTAACAGTTAATACAATAGCTCATGTTACAGTCAATCTTATTTTGTAAGATTTTCATATTTTGTAAACCATTGTCCAAATAGTAAATTAAATTAGTTTTTTGTTTTGGTAATGTATTGCAGTTTGGAGTCGTCCTAACCTTTTCAGGGGCTGAGAGCTTGTGACAATGGGCTTAGAACATTCTAAAAGCTGACGGCTCCATGGCTTTGTGTGAACGATCTCTTTCTATTTTCATGTCAGTCCTTAAGCCCGAGTCCTGTGAATCAGTGCAAGGCGTCGTGCAAGGCCCCAAAGGCTGTTCTCAACCTCGTTCCCAGGGTTCTCTCCTCACCGTAGGAGAGAGAACCTGGGAACGAGGTTGGGCTGTTCTTACTTAATCCGAGGTCTTTCTCAAGCAGCTCCTTTATAGTGAACTCACGGGATTTCCCACTTCAGAAAGTCTAGGGAGAATGGGTACAAGCTTTGTGTGCAGGGATTTCTGGGATCGTTTGGGTGGACAAGCGTTAGTTATGATTGGTCAATGGTATTCAAGCCAACTATTAACCATTCATAAGTAACGCTTTTTCCACCCAACGGATCCCAGAGATCGTTGCACCGAAAGCTTGTACCCATTCCCGTTATAGTCTTTGGAGTGGGAAATTTAAGGGACTGTGACACGCATGTGCGGCATCTTGATTTCTGGTCTGGCGAACCCTTTTTCAAGATTTGCTTTTGGTGAAAAAATCATCTTCCATCGACCCTGAGATGCCCGAGAAAGCTATTATATCAGTATTCAAGAGCTATTTGGTCCATTCTGGAAGTTTAAACGCCATATTTTGTATTTTTGTGCAAGCATTGTTGAGAAAATTCGAAATCATTGAGGAGAAGTGTACGAAGGCATATTATTGGTTGTCAGTGTTCCTACAAACGGATAGAATGTGGCGTTTAATGTGGTCATCTGGCTTTCATTTCTGTCTATTTAGTTCTCCACTCAACGATCTCCATTTTTCGGTTAGATTTTAAACGTTAAATATATGTATTAAGAAAGTTGAAAAGGATTTCCTATGTATATGACAAGTATGTATGTATGTGTTGAACTCGATAATGTCTGAGTTACAGTGCAGTTCATACAGAGTGGTCATCGCGCTAGCCGAACGCATAGGGCCCAAGAAACATCGTAGACAGCTCGGAAGGAGCTAAATGCGCACCATAGTAAAATAAGCAAGGTATTTTAAGCAAAATGTTTGCCTAATTCGATACTGGGTGTTTTGGCCATCGGTCAAGCGCAATTTGCAGGTATTTCTAAGTTCATATAGGGCAAACAAAGTGATCAGCAAGTTTTGTTTACAAATTATTTTTGTTTGCGGATCGGAGACTGGTGTGCTAGTGTGGGTACGTAAAAATACACGTAGGTAAATGTTTGTTTCAAAGCAGGACAGGGTTGTTAATCTTATTCTTATTGGCTGCAACATATATCTTAGGAATACCAGATAATACATTCGAATTATGGTGATATATAAAATGCAACAAAAACGTCCGGAAATATCCCGCTTCGCGAACAACGAATTTCGAATTATGTAAATTTCCTTGCGTGCATCTTACTCGCTTCGCTTCAGCTACTGTCACAGCTCACACATGCGCATTATCGTGACACAGTCCCTTTAAGAACTACACAAAATGATGACGCGGAGTCATCGAAAAATCAATCGACAATATACTTTCGCTGAATTTAACTTTCAGTTCTTTTTGTTTGTTTGTTGTTGTTGTTGTTGTTTTTTCGCTTGCCCCCTATGGAATACCATATTGTGTACACCTCAGAAGGTTTCCTGGGTGTTTTTGGCTGATAGGATCTTATGCCAAACCCCTCACTAACTTCAACCCCGGCAACAGGCCAGTTTCTCCACTGAAACAGACTGGTAGCCAGTCTGCAATTGAGGAGTTTGTCAACGAGTTAGCCTAACTTTTGCTTAAATCTGTTGGAGAGGTTTTTTTAAGAGAGAAAAAAAGTCACTGAAGAACCAGCCTCGAGAGTTGATAGATTTATTGAAATTGCATTGAAGCGAGACTTCTATATTCTTGAACCTTTGAATATTAGATTTACATACACCAATGCTAAGAGTGATTCACTGGCATTTCACAAGACTCGTGATTCCTTGTCTTATCTGAGAATTCCCTCTGTAGTACAGCACAGGGTTGATACCAGAGCACAGTGTGGCCAGGGTAAAGTACGCGGGCTCTGCAAAGGGACTGAGATCCATCCGAACCATGCTCGACACAACCACTGACAAACCTACAGGAATAATAATTACGCCTAGTAAAACAACAACATGGCGAGTGAGGATGGTTAGTTTACGTTCCATGGCGCTTCCGTGGGCGTTTCCTTGGGCGCCTCCTTCAACCATGTTTGCGACTCCATTGTTGTGCTTGCGAAGCACCAGTAGGGTGAACAGCTGAAGGACGATGATCAGGGAGGAACAAATCACCATGTAGCATGCCTCAAAGAGCTCGACCACCTTTCGAGGAAAGAGGGCAATTTGTTTTAGGATCACCATTGCCAACGTAATGAGCCACACTCCACAGCAAGCTGTTATAATGTGGCGATTTTTGATAACCACTTTGTACCACATCGGTTTGGAAACAGCCAAATACCGATCTACGCTCATCACGCCAAGAGTTCCCACTGTAGAAAATAGACAGAGAAAGAAAGAGGCAACCATGATGGGATTATCCCAATCGCTTTTATTGGCACAAGTTCGGCCACTAAGGAGCTCTTTGATCCTGAAACTCACGTACAATGGGATCACCAACCCCGACCACAAGACATCGGTCGTGGTCAAACAGCAGAGAGAACAAAGCCCTGCACGTAATTGAAGCTTGCCTTTTATAAACATCAGCAGGACAAACCCGTTTGACAGGAAACACCACAAAGCCAACAATAAAGTGATCGGAGTAAGAGCAAAGTTCGAGTAATAGAAGTAGTTAAGCTGCAGTGTCTGTGAAACTCCTTCGAAGAAGCACGGTCGGCCTGTTTCGATGCCCTTTTGGTGGGCAATATTCTCCATCTTCACTCTGCAGAGAGAATGATAAAAGACACCGTTAATTCGTTGGTACCAGCTTCTTCACGCTTTATACTACTACATGAGAAATTTCTGCAATTTGATTGGCTTAGAGCAGTGGTATTTCAGCTTAATTTGAAATACCTACATGCGAAAATTACAAACCTTTTGTGGGTAGTAGTATATTAAGCAAATAATAGCATAATTTGTACGTGATATTTGGCATAAATACTACTCGTAATATTTCAAAATTGTCTCAAATTTCACTCGCCTATGGGCTGGTGAAATGACGTATAACAATTTTGAAATGTCACTCGTGGTATTTATGCCAAATATCACTACAAATCATGCGATTACCTATACTAATGAATTGCAAAAATACCGTCGTTAAGGCTCATCATACTAACCGAGTCTCAAACGGTTTAACTGTCAGCCATGAAACTCGCAAAATTCAAGTCCAACTATAAACTGAAGGCAAGGCTAACAGCTATGTAATGATGGACATGAAGATTGACAGCAAAATTAACTGCCGGCAAGCAGTTAGTATATTGTATAACCTTGTATTATATATATTGTATTGACACCATCCCTTACCCCTCCTAAGCTAAGTCGACGACCTATCCTGGATCCTTAGATGCCTTTTAGCAGAAACTAAAAGAAGTTAAAGTTATTCCATAATCAAACAAAGAAAGAATTGAAACAAGTGGTTGGTACAGTAAATGAAATGTTTCGGAAATTGTTTTACCATGAGATTTGCGAACTCTGTTGTGAATTTGTTTAAGAATTTAGGTCGTTTTAATAACTTAAATCAAAAGCCTGTCCGCGTCACATCGATCTTCTTTAGATGGAGATAGATTGTTTATTCAACCTAAAAACTTGCAGCCAAAGGGCTGATTCGCGGTAAGGTTACAAATGTAATAATTTTACAACTAACTAAAGAAAGATAACCAGGCATAATTTACAATTTTAAAACTGTTACAAAATCCGAAATTCAAAAGCATGCGTCGAGTTCCTATTTTAACTTAGTTCTCACTGTTTGGAAATGGAAATGAACTCACGGCTCTTTTGTCCAGTTAATGGAAATGTAAATAGCTAAAAACTTCGACACTGCGGTTTTAATATAACGCCATTTAGCTAGGGATGACCGATAGTGACGCTCGTATTATATACAGTCGACTCCCAATGACTCGAACCTTCAAGGGAAATCGAAAAGAGTTCGAGTTATCGGGAGCTCGAAGAAAATAGACGGGAGTTTTAAAGGAAAAAAAAACGGTTTTTACTGCATCGTGAACATTTTAATCACATTTAATGGTCTTTAATTGTAGAAATGTCAATTGAAAATTAAAAGATACTTCTAGATTATAAATCAGAACGTAACGTAACAAAACCGTGATTGCCGAAATAGTGCATTCGTTTTACTGTTTTGAGAAGTAAAGCTGATTCACGTTAGATTTGTGACAAACAACATCAGCCTCCACTAGTAAACTGTATGCCTACAACACGTCAATGGAAAATTCAAAATTCAATGTAGAGCCAGTAGACTGTTTTTTCTCCGACTTTTAAGGGCTCAAAACACGGTTCGAGTTATCGAGGGTAAAATTATATAGAAATGGTCTGAGGGGAAACAAAAACTTCTTCGAGTTAGCGGGGGGTTCGAGTTATCAAGGGTTCAAGTTACCGAGGGTAAAATTATAGTAAATGTATGACGGAAATCCAGGAGAAATCGATTTTGGTTCCAGTTGGCGCGAGGTTCGAGTTAGCGAGGGTTCGAGTTAGTGAGGGTTCGAGTTATGGGGAGTCAACCGTAATTTGGCTGTATATCAATAACGTTTTACTCTCGGGGCTCTTGCTATAGGCAAGCACCTGCTTGAAATGTAACTACGGAACTACTAGTAAGAAAAACATCTGAAACAGTACAGAACACTAGACGACAATTACCGAGAGGCAAGAGATTACTCCTTCATGCAGCAAGACGACTTTCAAGGCAATCGGTTACTTCATCGCATCTAAACAACTTTGAATCCTTCTGGCCAGACTGTACTTACTCCGTTTTTTCTTGCCAAGAAGTATTTCTCTTCACGAGTACCTATTTTGATCAAACGGCACGCGTTAAAAAAAACATTACTGACTGGAAACAACCCATAATTAATTCCTGACGTTAATCTTCATGCTTTTTACCAGACAATTAGGACCGAAAATCTTAGAATCAATTTCCTGTAATAATGTTATTAAAAAAAACACGAAAACGAGTAAAACGATCGACAGTGAGAAACTTGAACGAGAAACATCGGAGATAAATTTAAAAGGAGTGAATCGGGTGGCTAAGAACTGAAATCGATCGCGTTAGGAAAAGGGAGAAAAGCAGTGTAAAATATTCTCGAATTATATATTTCGATTAAAACTACCAAGAAACAAATCTCTTTCAAATCAGATAATCCGCACCAGTTGTCTTAACTTTAAGTTTTCCAGGAGTATTAACTTATCAAGTCAAGGGAATGAAACACGGAAAGGTCTTCAAAAATCCAGAGATCACAAGAAAGGGACCAGGAATTTGTCAGAACGAAAACGTATCTGAATCTCTGAATTTAAAATCAGAACCACATTTCTCGAACATAGCCGATGAAAATCAACACTGTTCGTGCTTCATCTCTTTAAACAATTTTTTTTAGGGGATTAGTGATTAGTTATTTATAGGAAATAGCTGAACAATTTACGTTCAAACCCCAGGTGCATGCATGTGCAATGTTCATGGGATAACACATCCATTAGATAAATCATTACATTCTGCTTACCTGTCATGCAGATGTTGTTGGTATTGCAATAAACTGGCCTAACCAGTAATCGACAGTAAAATGATGTTTGACGGTAAGTGGTTCAAGAAAGCGTAATAACTAGTAATAATTGCAAATAAGGGGAGTGCGTTCGATGGGGAGGTGGTGGGGTTTGGTTGCGAGTGGTAGTCTAAGTGAGTGCAAAACGTGAGGAGCTTGTAAGTTTGAGAAATGAAAATTAAACACTTTTATCAATATGAATATCAGCAGCTGTCTTTATCAGTGTTATTGCTTAACCTCCCACTTTACAACTCGTTACTATTTAAGTTTCCCTAAAAAATGCAAGAGCGTCCTTTACTGTTTACATTTACTTGGCTTAAGAATGCAAGAGCGTCCTGTACTTTTTACATTTACTTGGCTTAGCCATTAGGCATAAAAGTACATGTAAATAACAGCAGATCAGACACTGACTGTGATCCTCAAGATATTCTTTTGCACTGTAGGATGGTCAATAAAATTGGCTAAATATTGGGCTACAGAAAATTAAAGTAATCTGCGCTAACACAACTCACCTACTAAGCATTTTTGTTTTTCATATAAAACGTACCCAGAATTAGTGAGATGCAAGGTCAACGTTTCACCGTTCAACTTCTATATATTTTTTTAAAATGGTGACAAAAAAAAAGCGAATACAGCGCTGTAGATAGCTTTTAAGAGCGAAAAATTAAAGATGTATTAATTGTGGTAGAACTAAAACTTATGCTTTAAAATAAAAAAGGCCAGGGTTAAAATTAATCATATCCCGTATGCAGAATTGAATTTGGTCCCCCAAGTGACGAGACAAATACGGCTGCGTGAGAGACTTAATTGAATACTAATGAAATGGAGAAAATCCATTTCTTCTCACTAATTTGCATTAGAATCACCACGTGTGAGGCCTTGTCCACACGAATCCGCATATTTGTGAAGCCGAAATTTTAAACGAAACATCTACCCTTCGTCCACGAAACCAGTGAATCTGCTTTTTTAAAACTGCTCTCCAAAGTGGCTTAGGGCAGCCTGTCCACACGATCGTCCCATGTAAGAGAATCCAACACGATCTTGGATTCTGGATTCCTCGGCGTGGACTGATCCGGATTCCAGGTACTGGATTCTGGTCTTTGTTAGAAGAACTTGGAGTTCGCATTCAATTCGTTAGTGAGATTCCGGATTCCTTGAGCTGAATTCCCGATTCCAAAGCCCAGGATTTCGGATTCCAGCAGAAAAATTTTTCCCAGGTTTCGGATTCCAGATGTTGCAATGTCTCCTCTTTTGTCTGAATCATCCAATGATTTACTTACGCTGCTTCACTTGTATAATTCGGAGTTATCTAGTGTTTTGGATAAGCATGCGCCATTAAAATCGCGCATGGTTACCATAAGTCCCGCTGCTCCATGGTTTAGTGAGGAGATTAAACTGGAGAGAAGAGTTCGTCGCCGACTGGAAAGGAGATGTCGTAGGACTAGATTGCCCGAAGATCGTCTGCGTTTTATTGTACAAAATCGTATTGTCAATGAGCTATTACTCTCTGTCCGCTCACAATATTACACCAAGTTTATTGATGATAATTGCCTTAATCAGAGGAAACTGTTTGGCATTGTCGGTAAGTTGTTACATCAGAGTCCTGCACCGCAGTATCCACCTTGCTCTTCCGTGGCGGATCTTGCAAATAGATTCATTGGCTTTTTTGGTGAGAATTACTATTGGACATGAACTGGAATCGAACCCTATGCAGGGAACTTATTTATTTAATGAAGTCACAGTAGCAACAACTAGACTCCATCGTTTGAGCTGTCCTTCATATTCGACCTTACTTCAGATTGTGCACCCTTTGGCATCAAAGTCTTGTGAACTTGACCCTGTCCCCTCTAGAATACTCCTTGGTTGTCTTGATCTCCTTTGCCCTGTGATCTGGAAAATTGTTAATCTGTCTTTGGAGACCTCTGTCACGCCCACTGAACTTAAACAAGCTGTAATTCGTCCTTTGTTGAAAAAGCCGAGTCTTGATTATCAAGAATTTAAGAACTTTCGGCCGATCTCTAACCTCACCTTCTTGCCCAAAGTCATTGAGAAAGTAGTGGTTTTGCAGCTTGTTGACTACATTGACAACAATGGTCTGTGTGAAGTCTTTCAGTCTGCCTGCCGTGCTCACCATAGCACCGAAACGGCTCTTCTCAGAGTCTACAATGACATTGCTATGTCCTTTGACAATCAAAAATCTGTTGTTTTGGTTCTACTGGACCTGTCTGCTGCTTTTGATACAGTTGATCATTCTCTTCTCCTTGCTAGACTATCTACCCGTTTTGGCATTTGTGACCAGGCACTGGACTGGTTTCGTTCATATCTATCTGATCGCACTCAGTATGTCAGAATCCAAGATGTCTCTTCTGATGTGCATGCCTTACCTTATGGTGTACCTTAGGGTTCCGTGTTGGGCCCCTTGCTGTATTCTTTGTACACTTCCCCCTTTGGTGATATTGCAAGATTTCATTGTCTATCTTATCACTTTTATGCTGATGATACACAGCTATATTTATCTTTTGAAACGTCATCGCCTGAGGATTTGTCAACATGTGCATCTGCTTTTGAAGATTGTGTTAAAGATATTGACCTTTGGATGTTAAATAACAAGCTGAGGCTGAACAGTGGGAAGACTGAAATTATAGTTTTTTCATCCTCCTATCACCCATGTCCTGCGTTAAAAACTTGGTGATTGCCTCTGACACTGTTGACTGTTCAACTACTGCTAAAAATATTCAGGTTATTTTTAATAACTCTCTATCGATGTTGCTGCACGTTACTGCACGTTACTCTTCGTTTTTTCATTTACGTAATATTTTTAAGATTCGCAAGTTTCTTTCTTACGATACATGTAAAACTCTAATTCATGCCTTTGTTAGTACAAGGATCGACTATTGTAACTCATTGCTCTACGGTCAGCCTAAATGTATCTTGAAACGTTTACAGAGTGTCCTAAATAGTGCTACTAGGCTTATTCACCTTACTAGTAGATATGAGCATGTTACGCCGTTGATTATTCAACTTCATTGGCTACCAATTGAACAAAGGATAACTTTCACAATTGCAGTTAAGTGAGAGATAAAGCCCTAGAACGGAGGTATTAAGCCATATACATCCCGAGGGCCGTAGGCCCGAGGGATGTATATGGATTAATACCGACGTTCGAGGGCTTTATCTAACTTATTTCATGATATTATTCATGAGGTATAGGCTACATAAAGGTCATCTTTCACAGGGCAATAATTGGCCACTTGTTTTTGACATCTGTTTGTTTGTCATTTTTTGATCCGACCGCAGACAATGACGTATTTCATTGTAAGTATTGTAAAGGTTTTCACACAGCATCGAGAAAGGGCGTTTCACGGGTCATAATTTGTTCAAACCATTTGTTCTCACTTAGGTGAGAAACGGAGAACAATACCGTATTGTTTGTTTTCTAAGCCGACAACAATCAAATTTCAAACCTTTTGTGTTTTTTAATTTTTGTCTTGGTACTTGTGAGAGCGGCAATGGATAGTAACGACGAAATTTTCCTAACGCAAAATACTTTCTCTCAGGAACCTTTTTTCCCCTGAGTTGAATTTGGAAGAGTTAGTGGGAGACTTTAGAGAAGTAAGCGAACGAGACAGTGTTGAAGTCGAAAAGAAAGAAAATCCTGGGCGTAATATCGTTGTTGTTTGCGATAACGAAGTCGAGAAGAGAAGAGAGTCCAGAATACCGGCAAACACGAAAGTTAATACTTCATGGGCGGTACGTTGCTGGGAGGAATGGGCCGTCGAACGCAATGTAAAAGTTAAAAAGAATAGCAGTAAAGAGAAATACTACGAAGTCAATCCTGACATTAAGAAAGTCGCTAATGAGCAGCTTGACTACTGGCTTGGGAAGTTTGTTTTGGAAATTCGGAAGAAGAAAGAACGTGGAAGCGTGTAAGTGACGACGAAATTTTCCAAAGACTTAAAATTTTCTTAGAGTGAACACATAGCCTGCATGATATATAGGATACTACTGTATTTTCTATAGTTGCAGAATAAATTTCTATATTTGTGTTAAGGGGAGAAATTTTCTCAGAATGATTTGCTTTAATTGCTCATTATAAATGGAAGGGATTTATTTGTATATTGCCCAGGGCAGCAGGGCAATATACAGATAAATACCGGGTATTTATATAGATATTGCCCTTGCATTTATAATTAGCAATTTATTCAATTCATCAGCCCCGCTCTTCCCTGCTACATTATCAAGCCCTCCCCGGACTTTCAGTTAGTTAAATATTCATGAAGTATGTAAGTTAAATAAAGGATGTTGAATAACAAAAGAAAATGTGTGATTCATGAAATAATTACATTTAAGGCGCTTCATGGTGCTGCACCTAGCTATATCACTGATCTCTTCAAGCCTTATAGACTTCTTAGATCCTCCAATCAATTTTTACTTTCTACATCTAAATTTAATCTTAAAACTTATGGTGGCAGGTCTTTAACTATTGCTGCACCTTCTGTTTGGAATGCACTTCCATTCGAACTTAGATCTTGTAATTCCCTTTCTTCTTTTAAATCTAAGCTCAAGACTCGGCTTTTTAAAATTGGTTATGATGTTGTCGTATAGAATGATGATTTTTTTATAGGATGACAATGTAGTTTTGTAGTTTTGTAGGTTTAGGATTTTGTTGTTATTTTTATTATGTAAAGCACTTTTGGACCATTGGGAATTAGCGCTCTATAAATAAAGTATATTAGTATTATTACTATTCCATCAGCCAAAATTTTTCGGAGTCCAGAATCCCTCACATGGGGCAAACACGAATCCGGGAAACAAAATATGTGGTTTCAAAAACGCACAGATTCGTATAGAGAAGGCCTAAAATGCCGCGACGTTTGAACAGGGCCTAAACAAAACAATTGTTGCCTTGCGTCAGGTATCCTGAAAAAAAAAACTGAAACAGGGAAATGTTTTCTCTTAAGAGCCTGTTTATTGTTTTTATAAATTTACACCGAAAGGTAGTCAAGTTTGATAAGTTCACTGTTAAGCCATCATCAATAACACTAACAATATGTTTGATAACTTGGAATGTACAAGGTGTACGGCCGGTCAGTGCAAACGAGCCAAAAAAGGTAGAAGAGCAGAGAAAAAAGAGCGAGTGAAAGACGGCGGGAAAAGAAAAAAAAGAGAGCTTATAGGCATCTTTTTAAACTGACCTCAGTTCGCCCACTACCCGCCGACTTCCAGAAGTGTCAAAATGTGCGGTGTAGGAGGGTTTTCAAACGCTTGCCATGTTTGTTTGAGTCACAAAAACGTGATTGACTTAAGTGATGACGTAAACTGTCAAATTTAACCAATCGTACTGTATATCAGAATGAAGTATTGAAAAAAATGCTTACGGGCCTGACAGTCTACGGGCCTTACTTCCCAGTCTCTCCCCAGCACCCACTCACTCAAGGAGTTTGAGGCTTGAGTCAAAGGTGTGCTCGGAGCATATGACTGATTTGCTATAGAAAGACATCTTTAGAGTCAAGTTAACGGTGAACGGCAAACGTAGTTGAGAATTTCTCAAAACAGAAAATGAACAGATAAAAACTGTCCAAAACAGTTCTTATGGATAAGACTAGCGTGAAACTACTAATTTTTGAGAGGAAGTAATGAACAATAAATGAAAGGTAAATTAAAACTTGGTCATGTGGAAAAAATTCACGTTTGCGGTTTGCCGTAAACCTGACTCTAAATCTCCTCAATATCTGTCGCTAGAAGACCTAGAACAAAATGAAATTTTCCGCGAAAGTAAATCCATTCTACAACAACGGGCCGGCTTCTCTTAAGTATTTCATTTTGTGTGTAAAGCATGCATACTTGATTTTTACCCTTTTCCGTGTAATTGATCGTGCTCTCTTGTCTTATCTAATTAATTTTCCTTTTTCTTATAACACTTTTTTTTTCTTTACATTCTATTTTTACGAATCTACCTAATAATTTTTATTTATTTATTTCAGCCTTTGCTACTTGCGGGTTGTATTTTAATTTTATTTTCTTACAAGGATTTTGAAATAAAGTTGTTGTCGTTGTCATTGCTTGAGGTCTTCTTGTGCCTTAACGTTTAATTGTGGTCACGTGACATGTCACGCGACCAAAAATTGAAAATGAATAAAATTGGCGAATTGGCGAAAAAGGTTTGTCCAGGAATCGAACTCAGACCCAGGAAGACACAAAACCGACCTGATATATTTTTTCCTTTCTTATTTATTATCAGCACGTTAGATTAAGTAGCATTTTGTTTCTAGTTTGTCCAAGTCTGTTTCAGAGGGGTCTTAGAGCCTGAGAGACACTGAAAACTTTGTTCATGGGCTTTCATACCCCCTGCTTGAACGACTACTGTGTAGAACCGTTTTTCCCGGGTTTTAATCTTTAATTTTTTCTAACCAGCAGTGAACAAGGTCCAGAACAGATTTGGTTTTAAACAAAGAGTCTTTTTGTGACAATATTTATTGACACTGCTCTCGAGTAAGATTTGTACATTTTTAAACTGCAGTATTTCGAGATATCTACTTAAGGTACATAAATGCAATGAGATATTTAGTTGCATTTCACAAGGCTTGTAATTCCTTGTCTTATCTGAGAATTCCCTCTGTAGTACAGCACCGGGTTGATACCAGAGCACAGTGTAGCCAGAGTAAAATACAAGGGCTCTGCAAAGGGGCTGAGGTTCGTTCGAAGAATGTTCGACACAACCACTAATATACACACAGGAATAAGAATTATCCCTAGTAGACCAACAACATGGCGAGTGAGGATAGCCAGCCTGCGCTCCAGGGCGTTTCCGCGGTTGTTCCTTTGGGCGCTTCCTTCAGCCAAGTTTGCCACTCCATTGTTGTGCTTGCGAAGCACCAGCAGGGTGAACAGCTGAAGGACGATTATCAGGGACGAACAAATCACCATGTAGCATGCCTCAAACAGCTCGACCACCTTTCGAGGAAAGAGGACGATTTGTTTTAGGATCACCATTGCCAACGTAATGAGCCACACTCCACAGCAAGCTGTTATAATGTGGCGATTTTTGATAACCACTTTGTACCACATCGGTTTGGAAACAGCCAAATACCGATCTACGCTCATGACGCCAAGAGTTCCCACCGTAGAAAATACACAAAGAAAGAAAGATGTAACCATAATGGGATTATCCCAGTCGCTTTTATTAGCACAAGCTCGGCCAGTAAGGAGCTCTTTGATCCTGAAACTCACGTACAATGGGATCACCAACCCCGACCACAAGACATCGGTCGTGGTCAAACTGCAGAGACAATAAAACCCTGCACGCAATTGAAGCTTGCCCCTAATAAACATCAGCAGGACAAACCCATTTGACAGGAAACACCACGAAGCCAAGAGGATAGTTACTGGAGTAAGAGCAAAGTTAGAATAATAGAAGTAGTTAAGTTGCAGTGTCTCCGAGAATCCTTGGAAGAAACATTGTCGCCCTGTGTCTTTCACTTTCTGGTCTTGAAAAACGTGCAGTATGTGATTTTTGGTGGTGTTTTCCATCTTCACACTCCTAGAGAATGATGAATAACAACTGCGTTAATTTAATAGCACCTTTGTATGTTATGTGTATAGGTAATAGTATGATTTGTAGTGATATTTGGCATAAATACCACGAGTGATATTTCGAAATTGCTATACGTAATTTTGGACAATTTCGAAATATCACGAGTGGTATTTATGCCAAATATCACGGACAAAACATGCTATTATTTGTTTATACTACTACCCGCAAAAGGTTTGTAATTTTCACATGTAGGTATTTCAAATTCAGCTGAAATACCACTGCTCTAAGCCAATCAAATTGCAGAAATTTCTCATGTAGTAGCATAAGCATAAATACCACTCGTGGTATTTCAAAATTAACTCAAATTTCATTCACCTAATGGCTCGTGAAATTACGTGTAACAATTTTGAAATAGAGTTTGTCTAATGGTCGTGGGTAGTGGGATCAAGTCGTGGGTCGTGGGTGTGGGTGTGGGTAAAAGTCGTGGGTGTGGGTAATGATTAAAAAATAATTTTTAACCATAATTAATAATTAACAATGTTACTAATTTTTGTTAAATATTAATAATTTACAATATTACAGGTTTGGGATTTTTTTTAACTACTCTATAACTAATAACATAACAAAACAAACATAACATAATGTATGAAAATGGGTGGGGTTGGGTAAAGGTAGGAACTCATAGGAGCTATTTTCAGGACTGGTGTAATCTGTTGATAATATTTTGAGAAAATTTGTTTCGGTCAAACGCTTGAACAACACGCACACAAGTTAACTTAATGTTAAAATGAGCAAATCGGAAAATTAAGGAAGCCGGGATCAGTTTCATATAAGAGAAGTGAATCATTATTTATCTGAATAAGCAATACGATGCTTATCTTTGAATTGATCCCAATTAGTAGACACAAAAGAAAAGCAACGAGTTTGGGGCAAAAAACACTTTATTATTGAAAACTACAGGCTATACCGCCGGTCTTGCTTGTAAAACTCACATTTCTTCTGAAAATTAACATGGAGGTCGATAGTGAAGACGCCACCTCTCAGTGCCTGCTTAACACAGAAGCCGCAACCTCTCAGAACCTGTTTAACACAGAATACGATCAACTGATCGGTGGAGAAGACGCAAACAGCAGCGAAAGCGAGGACTATGGGCTGACAAGTTACCAACAACCTCCACCACAAGTACCACTAAGAGGGAAGAACGACGCAAAAAAGAAAAATTTAAAAAGGAAAGCAAGCGAAGTTCCATCCGCAACAACAGCAAAGATAAAGAAAACAGAAGAATCCATTACACTACTGGGAAATCATTTGGAAAGGAACACTTGTCCGAAGCCACTTAAATACTCTGCATGGGCCAACATACCGGCAGACGAACAATTTAAAAAGGACATTAAGGCCATCAAACAGAAAGCCTAGCGCGGTTTTGTCGAAGCCTAAAACTAAGTTTCAGGAAATGTCCATGGCAAACCGTAAGGGCCGTACGGACAGCAAAAATGTAAACGTATCTACTACGCACAGAGGATCGTAATGAAATCAAAGCTTTAGCTTCAAAACTTAAAGAACAATACGATTACCTTATGTCAAAACTTGATAGAGACACAAAGAATAAAAATTGTGAAAAGTACTCACAAGTGTCTGTTAAATGTGTGAACAACACCGTGGGTGGGTCAAACAAAATTACAGGGAAATCTAGCCTGAGTATCAGGCATTTCTGGGGGGAAAGAGGAAAGATGGAAGGGAAAAAGGGAGAGAGCTCCCCCATCAAAAATCTCCTCTCCCCTAGCCCCTTAGGAAGGCCTGATACTCAGGCTATTATTCAGCTGTAATAAAAAAGCTTTACGCTTCGAAAGAGGTCAAAGAAAATGCGCTTGTATCAGAGGGCAAATCCTGCCGAACAGAAACAATAACTACAGTAAATCGATATGTGTGTCAGGCCTCTCAGTGTGAAACCTGCGGCTTAAATCACATTTGCTCAGTGAAAATGTAGAACCTTCCAGAGCATAATCTAAGCAGCATTTTGGCATGAGGTAAAAGTCGTGTAGGCCTACCACCCCCTTTTATCGCTATTTAGCTCGTTAAAAATCTTCCTCGAAACCCTCGAACGCTCTTTCATCCGCGAGGAGAAGATAGAAATTAGCCGCGAAGCATCATGGGATATATGAAATTCCCCCCTTTAGGTTAACACAAGGTTTCACGCTGGTATAGATGTGCGGCCTGTCACCCCTTGCATTTTCTCTAGTTAAAAAAATCTAAAACTTGTAATATTGTAAACTATTAATATTTAACAAAAATTAGTAACATTGTTAATTATTTAATTTTTAATCATTACCCACACCCACGACCCACGACTTGTACCCACGACCCACCACCCACGACCATTAGGCAAACTCTTTGAAATATCACTCGTGGTGTTTATGCCAAATATCACTACAAATAATGCTACTACCTATACTTATACTACTAGATGAGAAATTTCTGCAATTTGATTGGCTCAGAGCAGTGGCATTTTAGCTTAATTTGAAATACCTTCATGTGAAAATTACAAACCTTTTTCGGGTAGTAGTACAGTATAACCAAATAATACCATGATTTGTACGTGATATTTGGCATAAATACCACTCGTGATATTTCAAAATTCTCTGAAATTTTCGTATAACAATTTCGAAATATCACTCGTGGTATTTATGCTAAATATCACTACAAGATGTTGCCTGCGTGTAGACGTCTCCTATTTCCTTTGTTGCACCCTTTTCCGCGTGCAACAAAGGAAATAGGAGACGTCTGCACGCAGGCAATACAAGATGACGCTATTACCTATACAAACAACGCGCGCAGTATGTATATCTAAACGTCAATACAACTACGTTAGAAATATTTAATGTGAATCACTATATTTCCTTTCTAAAACCCCTCACCCATAGCCCACGTTCGATATATTAAAAATTCTAACATGACTCCGAGGCTTCGAGGTTGAAATTGCAAATTTTTCAATAGACTTCACTGTCTCGCAATTTCTAGAAGAGACTTGGTCAAAAAGAAACCCAAGCCATACAAAGAAAAATCACCAAAAAGCCTCGGAGTCATGTTAGAATTTTCGCCGTCGAAATTAATTGCCAAAAGCACTTCTTGATCGCCAAAACGGCCGTAAAAACAGTCAAAACAATATAGCGCGCTGTTTGTATCTTTACTACCCATGATGGGACATTTTCTACCTTGATATCTTCTTTCTACTGTGATGTAACATTTTCTACCTTGATATCTTTTTACTGCCCTGGTGCAACATTTTCTACCATGATATCATTTTATCACCGTCATCAAACATTTTTTCGTCTTGATATTTTTTTACTGCCGTGATGGAACATTTTCTACCTTGATATCATTGTACTACCGTGATGGAACATTTTCTTCCTTAATTGATATCATTGTACTACCGTGATGGAACATTTTCTACCTTGATATCATTGTACTGCCGTGATGGAACATTTTCTACCTTGATATCATTGTACTGCCGTGATGGAACATTTTCTACCTTGATATCATTGTACTACCGTGATGGAACATTTTCTTCCTTAATTGATATCATTGTACTACCGTGATGGAACATTTTCTACCTTGATATCATTGTACTGCCGTGATGGAACATTTTCTACCTTGATATCATTGTACTGCCGTGATGGAACATTTTCTACCTTGATATCATTGTACTACCGTGATGGAACATTTTGTACATTGATATCTTGTTACTGCCGTGATGCAACATTTTCTACCTTGATATCATTTTACTACCGTGAAGGAACATTTTCTACCTGGATATCTTTTTACTGCCCTCAGTGAAACATTTTCTATCTTCATATCTTTTAACTGCCGTAAAATGATATCAAGGTAGAAAATGTTGCATCACGGCAGTAAAATGACGTCAAGGTAGAAAATGTTGCATCACGGCAGTAACTGATGATATCAAGGTAGAAAATGCTGCATCACGGTAGCCAGTAAAATGAAATCAAGGGCCGTGGGCATGGGCATCTGACCCCGAAAGTTTCCATAAATCTTCACCTTAGCTTGGCATCAGTTATTTTATACATTTTTTCCCCTTTTTCTTCTATTTTCCTCTTTTTTTCTTTGCTCTTTTTAAATTTTATTTTGTCATTTAAGTTCCGATCGCACGCGAATCGGGTTTTATGTGTATAGCCCTTCGGGTTGGGAATAAATGCTTTTAAACGTAACAACGTGCAGTTGAAAAGCTGTTTCATTACGGTTCGTAGCATTCTTTTCAAATTTGTGTCAATCTTTTGTTCTTTTAAATTACTCAGTCTTTTAATAGAGGTCACGTAGTTACATTTGACTATACGCTATGAATACTTGTATAAATATCGACGTATAAGCGTTTTTGGCTATCTCGCCTTTTGGACAGTCGTTGTCTTATCGGTGACCAAACTTATTATTAGTTCCTAAGTTAGTCTAAAGCTCTAATCCTTTGAGCTCGATACACTGCATTCGATCAAGGAGTACGTTCCCGTTTTTTTTTTTTTTTTGTCCCAATGGGTTTTTTATTCCCGGTTTTCGTACTGGATGGTGTATCATTCCTTTGATTCTACTTTCTGTCGCGTTCCATATTATTTAAATGTTCGTTTATATAGAAATTATATTATTTTCGTAATTTTTTGATATTACTTTTAAGATCATTTGTATTGCTGAGCTGTATTGCTACGACATCTTGTCAATAAAGCACGCGCTGATCCATTGTGTCCATTAGGCACCCAGCAAGAGTCACACTCCATATATGTCGTTGTGTTTTCATTCGCGTTTTGCGCGCTGTGCGGAGGGTATCACTAATAATGAACTAAATTTCCATAACGTTCAGCTTTTCCTTGACGAATGACTTAAGTCTTTCATTGACAACTGTCTTCCTCTAAAACCAAGCACGCCATTCAAGCCAGGAAACTTGTCAAGGAAGGACTTGACAAGTTTTCCAATTCGCTCAACTTTTTTCCTTGTCAAGGCCAGCGACTAAGGAGTTTATGAAAGTCGCATCATGAGCAGGTACTTTGCATACGATTGTGTAAATAAAAAGTAATTAAAAGAGCAATTAAAAGTAAATGAGCCTTACAAGGTACTTAACAGAGTATTTAACAAACAATTATGTAAATGAAAAACTTGACACTAAGTTGTTTTTCTTGCAGACAATGAAAAAAATTGTCAAGTTTTCCCACTTAAACAAGCGACTTGTCTCGACGATTTTTTTTTTGTCTACACAAGAAATATTGTTCGTGGAAATCCGGCTGCTCAAGACTATTTGTCGGGAACTTCAGTTACAAATAAATACAAATAAGACAATGCAATTTATTAATGAGAGTTCTCATATGACAAATTGACAAAAATGCAGGTCCAAGCCAAACAGACAACACCTTCTACTCTTAATAAAGTAATAAAGTAAAATGAAATGATTATCCGAAAATAGAGCCATTTTTGTAAAATTCTTTCGAAGCCGGTTTCAAATAAACACCTTAGGCAAGAAGGAGTCGGGGTTCATATATTATTTACTTGGAGCTTTTTCCCTGGTTCTTCTTTTCCTTTTTTCATTGTTTTAAACTGATCAAGTTAGAAAAAGAAAGTTTTATTTCAACATTACATTGTACATAAGTGAGTACATGATATACAGTTTTTTGCTGTAAGTCAATCGAATGTTTCTGCGAACTTTTTCGGAGTATTTTGATTACAGTGTGGAGAGAATGAAGATTAGTCACAAAAAAGAAAAAAATGTATATGCACGGAATTCTTCCCATACCACGCAATCATGGGATGCATCTCCTCAGACACTACACACCAGGAATCAAGGAACAAGGAACACACAACTGACGTGAACTAAGCTGTTTTTTTTTTTTTTTTCATTTAAAATGTCTTCTATATTCTCAGGTTTAACAAACAATTCTTTTTCCTCGCAACAGTTAGACCTTTAAGCAAGTATGTTGTTCAAAATATACCAAAAACAGTTAAAGAGTAAAAAGCTAAAAGATTTAAGCAAACTTACCGTTTAGCCTTTCTAAGCAGTGATATACGGACGGAGAGTCACAGAGTCTACAGACTGAATTTCACGCATAAGAAGACTAAATAACAATCCAGGATTACCTTTATTAGACGTGCACACTTGAAAACCAAGAATGGGTTTCAGAGAGAAGCGCAGCCATTAGGGCCGACATTGTCATTATTACTTTTCCGGTACTTCATTCACCATTCAACTAAATAATCTTCAGACGCGCCTTATGCTAAGTTCACTCCATACCGGCTAGCTACTGCGCCGGCGCGAAAACCATACCGGATAGCACTCCTGTTCGTATAGGGCGTAGGCGCGGATCTAGGATAAATACTGAGCGATTTCCTAAACGAGCGCCGAAGGCGCAACCTTCTAGGGGAGTCCAGACATGCTACCCAGGGAAATGTTTTCGATTTTAACTCCCTGAAGTCCCCTTTCCTGGGTTTCTAAGTCATTCAGACCGGATATTGGCCAGTTCCTTTCTCCTTGGATGAAACCTTACAAATCCAGCTGAAAAATCTCTTAGCGCGTCTAATGCTCAGAAACTGAAAAAAAAAATATCCAAACCGTTTTCCAGATTTCGAATTGAATAGTTCTTTTTTTTTAAATAAAAATATATTATATATTAGCTGTCAAATGAAAACTCTGACCGATTTCCCTAAAAAGTGGAAACGGGTGTGGATCCACGCCTGTTGCGTTTTCTGAAATAAATCGTGTGAGGCCTAGCCGCGACGATCTTGAAAGTGGAGAGTCGCAGGCAATCTTATCTCTAATCGTGTATCATCCTGCAGAGATCTTCTTTCACGGACGTTCATCTGTAATGAAATGTTAGTATTTGGCTTTCCACGCCTCTGCACTGTCCAACCTCTCTTCCAGCATGGAAACGCGCTGATTCACGAGAAAGTAGTTGAATAGCAGATGCCACAAACCACGCACGCTGTTACACCACACAGGACTGTCATACGAACACTAGAACCTGTTTGCCTCTTCTGCGCGATTTTGGCGTCCATTGCCGTTTAACTCAAATAAACACGGTTTCGGTGTCTGTACAACTGTGGGCAACGTGATGCAACCCCTTAGTGGGCGCTGTCTTCGATTCCGATGTGCTTTTACCATTATGCACTTAGCATTTTAAGGACGTTTTTGACGAGATAAAGATTTGTAAGACACCTCAGTTATCTAGAGAACCTTATATTTTGTCGTCAATGCCGATATCAACTGAAATATTGATAATTTTTCACGGTCAATTCTGATAAAGTTGCGTCGATTGCGTTTTGCGGTTGACTTCATAAAGATGGTTACACGCGAGGTAAATTTTGACGAAAGAAAGGCTTTCCATATAACACGCGAGGTAAATTTTGACGAAAGAAAGGTTTGCCATATAAACGCCAATGCCAGTAGCTTAGAAGAGTCTTTGTCTGTTGTTTTCTAAGTATTTTGTCTTGTTTTGGTTCGGTCTGCTCTTTTCTCTAGTTGTTTTAAGATATCCGTTTGTAGCTTAAAATATCAGTAAGCTTAGATCTTAAGGGGGTACGACAGAGGATCGTTTTCAGGAGAAACTGATATTTTGTTTAAAACAAAATTAGAACCGACGTTGCAGCTCTTTTTCATTATGACACTTCTAGTAATGAAATGTTGGTGGGGTTTAATGAAGTGAATAGGTGCCAATCGATAACAAATTCATTTACAGAGCTTTTTTTTTACTATTTCACCTTTCAGATTTTTTTAAAAAAATATATGTATCAAATTTTTATTTGTAAAATTGTGAACAACATTCGTTTTGAAGGATAACACTCATACACAGACTTAGCCATTAGAACCAGTTGACAACTTAATAGATAGTAGTTGTGAAAGTACTGCTGAATAGGTTTCGTTTGAATGTACACACCTTAGAATTTCGTCCACAGACTCATAAAGCATATTAAATAGTATTAAAAAGCACTGCTGAAAAGTTTTCATCAAGAACAATAAACAGTATCAAGTGAAAGTACTGCTGAAGAGGTTTCATAAGTGAATGGCCACACCATATTTTTCGCTCTCAGATTCAAAAGTAAGAACCACCAAACTCATCTTTCCAGTGGAACGCTTTTAACCGTACGGGCTTTCATAAACAACAGTTTTTCAGTGTTTGTCTGAGCATGAGGTTAGAGGAGTAAGATAATTTAAAGAAAAAAATTATAAAGTAAAACCAAGCAAACAATATTTACTACTGACTTTTGAGTAAGCACCAAGACCATTTCTGTCTCAAAATTTGCTTTTCGCTCTACGTGTATTTGCATCGAGCACTCCTGTGAACACGCGAAGCAACTCATTACTACATTTGTTTCTTTGTTAATTCTATTTTCTCCCTTTTTTCGCCTTAGTTGCCTTATGTTAGTATTGATTTTGATCGATGGGAGGTCTGGTCATCATCCGACGAAGACGAGGAAGTCTAAAGCAAACAAGTGTTCCTTCCCGAGATGCTGGATAGTGATTCTAGTTTGGATTCTGACGAGGAAGAAAGAATTCCTTCTGATGTAGATTGCCTAAACTTCTACTGAAGAGTTTAACAAAGGTGTTGGAGGCTTAGAAAGAGAAACAAGGACAAAAGCCGCCTTCTGCAGGCTAGTCATCGAAGCTTGCCAGCAGTAGTAAGGATCAAGTTCCCAAGGCTGTTACTGAACAGTGGTTTTAGTCAAGATGCTTTTATTTTATCAACCTTTGCTCTCTCGCAAGAGCACAAAAAACAAGGAAAACACACCACGCTGCGTACATGCATTTTACAAGTGTCACCTTGAATTCTCTAGTGTTCTAAACCAGTCGGCTTTTTTAATCTTAATCTTGATATTCGTACCAGACTGTAGAGAGACGCAAAAATATGTATATGTTGAGATTTGGTACTCGTTTGGACACCGCAACGATACGTTTGAATCGCTGTTCAGAACGAATTCGATATACGGAACTGGCATTCTGTCCCAGCTGTCACGAAGCTCTTCGAAAACCGTCCAATGTCATTCGTTCTTCTTGGCACGAAGCTCTGCCGTTTCTGAGGGCTGGAGTTATTGTTTCTATTGTTTATCATCCAATACAGTTCTGTTAGCTGGTCAAAGAGGTTCGAGGCAGTTCCTCTGTCTGGTTAAGATTTATGGGAACAATGCTGCTTCGGTTTAGAGACTCTATGTTTCCGTCTGCGTTCCCTGAGTTAAGGTTTAATTTAAACATGCATTACCAGTCGTGAGTCTTACAAGGCCAAATGTCAGTAAGAGTTTTATATGTGGTCGCTCGTAAGAATGTTTCTTTTTTGTCAAAAATCAGCGGTTGGTTAAATAATGCTGTCAGAGCTGATATGAATCGGAATAAGGCAATATATTTCATAACAGATTTGGTTAGGAGGGATCTGCTGTTTAAACTCTCTTTTATTCTTCAAAATTTTTGGCTCCGGAATTAATATAAGGAAAGTTAGTTAACAGTTAATACAATAGCTCATGTTACAGTCAATCTTATTTTGTAAGATTTTCATATTTTGTAAACCATTGTCCAAATAGTAAATTAAATTAGTTTTTTGTTTTGGTAATGTATTGCAGTTTGGAGTCGTCCTAACCTTTTCAGGGGCTGAGAGCTTGTCACAATGGGCTTAGAACATTCTAAAAGCTGACGGCTCCATGGCTTTGTGTGAACGATCTCTTTCTATTTTCATGTCAGTCCTTAAGCCCGAGTTCTGCGAATCAGTGCAAGGCCCTTAAAGGCTGTTCTCAGCCTCGTTCCCAGGGTTCTCTTCTACCCGTAGGAGAGAGAACCTGGGAACGAGGTCGGGCTGTCGTTACTTAATTCAAGGTATTTCGCACGCAGCTCCTTTATAGTGAACTCACGGGATTCCCCACTTCAGAAAGTCTAGGGAGAATGGGTACAAGCTTTGTGTGCGGGGATTTCTGGGATCGTTTGGGTGGACAAGCGTTAGTTATGATTGGTCAATGGTATTTAAGGCAACCATTAACCAATCATAAGTAACGCTTTTTCCACCCAACGGATCCCAGAGATCGTTGCACCGAAAGCTTGTACCCATTCCCGTTATAGTCTTTGGAGTGGGAAATTTAAGGGACTGTGACACGTATATGCGGCATCTTGATTTCTGGTCTGGCGAACCCTTTTTCAAGATTTGCTTTTGGTGAAAAAATCATCTTCCATCGACCCTGAGATGCCCGAGAAAGCTATTATATCGGTATTCAAGAGCTATTTGGTCCATTTTGGAAGTTTTAAACGCCATATTTTGTATTTTTGTGCAAGCATTGTGGAGAAAATTCGAAATCATTGAGGAGAAGTGTACGAAGGCATATTATTGGTTGTCAGTGTTCCTACAAACGGATCAAATGTGGCGTTTAATGTGGTCATCTGGCTTTCATTTCTGTCTATTTAGTTCTCCACTCAACGATCTACATTTTTCTGTTAGATTTTTAACGTTAAATATATGTATTAAGAAAATTGAAAAGGACTTCCTATGTATATGTACAAGTATGTATGTATGTGTTCAACTCGATAATGTCTGAGTTACAGTGCAACTCATACAGAGAGGTCATCGCGCTAGCCGAACGCATAGGGCCCAAGAAACATCGTAGACTGCTCGGAAGGAGCTAAATGCGCACCATAGTAAAATAAGCAAGGCATTTTAAGCAAAATGTTTGCCTAATTCGATACTGGGTGTTTTGGCCATCGGTCAAGCGCAATTTGCAGGTATTTCTAAGTTCATATAGGGCAAACAGAGTGATTAGCAAGGTTTGTTTACAAATTATTTTTGTTTGCGGATCGGAGACTGGTGTGCTAGTGTGGGTACGTAAAAATACACGTAGGTAAATGTTTGTTTCAAAGCAGGACAGGGTTGTTAATCTTGTTCTTATTGGCTGCAACATATATCTTAGGAATACCAGATAATACATTCGAATTATGGTGATATATAAAATGCAACAAAAACGTCCGGAAATCTCCCGCTTCGCGAACAACGAATTTCGAATTATGTAAATTTCCTTGCGTGCATCTTACTCGCTTGGCTTCAGCTACTGTCACAGCTCACACATGTGCATTATCGTGACACAGTCCATTTAAGAACTGCACAAAATGATGACGCGGAGTCATCGAAACATCAATCGACATTATGCTTTCGCTGAATTTAACTTTCAGTTCTTTTTGTTTGTTTGTTGTTGTTGTTGTTGTTGTTTTTTCGCTTGCCCCCTATGGAACACCATATTGTGTACACCTCAGAAGGTTTCCTGGGTGTTTTTGGCTGATAGGATCCTATGCCAAACCCCTCACTAACTTCAACCCCGGCAACAGGCCAGTTTCTCCACTGAAACAGACTGGTAGCCAGTCTGCAATTGAGGAGTTTGTCAACGAGTTAGCCTAACTTTTGCTTAAATCTGTTGGAGAGGTTTTTTAAGAGAGAAAAAAAGTCACTGAAGAACCAGCCTCGAGAGTTGATAGATTTATTGAAATTGCATTGAAGCGAGACTTCTATACTCTTGAACCTTTGAATATTAGATTTACATACACCAATGCTAAGAGTGATTCACTGGAATTTCACAAGACTCGTTAATCCTTGTCTTATCTGAGAATTCCCTCTGTAGTACAGCACAGGGTTGATACCAGAGCACAGTGTGGCCAGGGTAAAGTACACGGGCTCTGCAAAGGGACTGAGATCCATCCGAACAATGCTCGACACAACCACTGACAAACCTACAGGAATAATAATTACGCCTAGTAAAACAACAACATGGCGAGTGAGGATGGTTAGTTTACGCTCCATGGCGCTTCCGTGGCCGTTTCCTTGGGCGCCTCCTTCAACCATGTTTGCGACTCCATTGTTGTGCTTGCGAAGCACCAGTAGGGAAAACAGCTGAAGGACGATGATCAGGGAGGAACAAATCACCATGTAGCATGCCTCAAAGAGCTCGACCACCTTTCGAGGAAAGGGGGCAATTTGTTTTAGGATCACCATTGCCAACGTAATGAGCCACACTCCACAGCAAGCTGTTATAATGTGGCGATTTTTGATAACCACTTTGTACCACATCGGTTTGGAAACAGCCAAATACCGATCTACGCTCATCACGCCAAGAGTTCCCACTGTAGAAAATAGACAGAGAAAGAAAGAGGCAACCATGATGGGATTATCCCAATCGCTTTTATTGGCACAAGTTCGGCCACTAAGGAGCTCTTTGATCCTGAAACTCACGTACAATGGGATCACCAACCCCGACCACAAGACATCGGTCGTGGTCAAACAGCAGAGAGAACAAAGCCCTGCACGTAATTGAAGCTTGCCTTTTATAAACATCAGCAGTACAAACCCGTTTGACAGGAAACACCACAAAGCCAACAATAAAGTGATCGGAGTAAGAGCAAAGTTCGAGTAATAGAAGTAGTTAAGCTGCAGTGTCTGTGAAACTCCTTCGAAGAAGCACGGTCGGCCTGTTTCGATGCCCTTTTGGTGGGCAATATTCTCCATCTTCACTCTGCAGATAGAATGATAAAAGACACCGTTAATTCGTTGGTACCAGCTTCTTCACGCTTTATACTACTACATGAGAAATTTCTGCAATTTGATTGGCTTAGAGCAGTGGTATTTCAGCTTAATTTGAAATACCTACATGCGAAAATTACAAACCTTTTGTGGGTAGTAGTATATTAAGCAAATAATAGCATAATTTGTACGTCATATTTGGCATAAATACTACTCGTAATATTTCAAAATTGTCTCAAATTTCACTCGCCTATGGGCTGGTGAAATGACGTATAACAATTTTGAAATGTCACTTGTGGTATTTATGCCAAATATCACTACAAATCATGCTATTACCTCATAGTTATTAGAGGAGACTGGTTATGAAAAGCGGCGAACATCAATGATAAAAACAACAGTGCTGCAGTTTATGTTGGAAGTACCGTGAAAGTGCACAATCCTTTGTTTTCTGTTGGCAAATTGTTACGGAATAAATTAATGCAACGTTTTTATTGGTCAATACAATCAAAATGATAGGAATTCTTTTGAACGTTGTGCACTTTCAGGTCCACAAAAACATATAACAAAGGAGTCTGACGGGTTTCATAACCATTCCACTCAATTAACTATGTATTACCTATACTAATGAATTGCAAAAATACCGTCGTTAAGGCTCATCATACTAACCGAGTCTCAAACGGTTTAACTGTCAGCCATGAAACTCGCAAAATTCAAGTCCAACTATAAACTGAAGGCAAGGCTAACAGCTATGTAATGATGGACATGAAGATTGACAGCAAATTAACTGCCGGCAAGCAGTTAGTATATTGTATAACCTTGTATTACATATATTGTATTGACACCATCCCTTACCCCTCCTAAGCTAAGTCGACGACCTATCCTGGATCCTTAGATGCCTTTTAGCACAAAGTAAAAGAAGTCAAAGCTATTACATAATCAAACAAAGAAAGAATTGAAACAAGTGGTTGGTACGGTAAATGAAATGTTTCGGAAATTGTTTTACCATGAGATTTGCGAACTCTGTTGTGAATTTGTGTAAGAATTTAGATCGTTTTAATAACTTAAATCAAAAGCCTGTCCGCGTCACATCGATCTTTTTTAGATGGAGATAGATTGTTTATTCAACCTAAAAACTTGCAGCCAAAGGGCTGATTCGCGGTAAGGTTACAAATGTAATAATTTACAACTAACTAAAGAAAGATAACCAGGCATAATTTACAATTTTAAAACTGTTACAAAATCCGAAATTCAAAAGCATGCGTCGAGTTCCTATTTTAACCTAGTTCTCACTGTTTGGAAATGGAAATGAACTCACGGCTCTTTTGTCCAGTTAATGGAAATGTAAACAGCTAAAAACTTCGACACTGCGGTTTTAATATAACGCCATTTAGCTAAGGATGGCCGATAGTGACGCTCGTATTATATACAGTCGACTCCCAATAACTCGAACCTTCAAGGGAAATCGAAAAAAGTTCGAGTTATCGGGAGCTCAAAGAAAATAGACGGGCGTATTAAAGGAAAAAAAACAGTTTTTACTGCATAGTGAACATTTTAATCACATTTAATGGTCTTTAATTGTAGAAATGTCAATTGAAAATTAAAAGATACTTCTAGATTATAAATCAGAACGTAACGTAACAAAACCGGCGTGATTGCCGAAATAGTGCATGCGTTTTACTGTTTTGAGAAGTAAAGCTGTTTCACGTTAGATTTGTGACAAACAACATCAGCCTCCACTAGTAAACTCTATGCCAACACGTCAATGGAAAATTCAAAATTCAATGTAGAGCCAGTAGACTGTTTTTTCTCGACTTTTAAGGGCTCAAAACATGGTTCGAGTTATCGAGGGTAAAATTATATAGAAATGGTCTGAGGGGAAACAAAAACTTCTTCGAGTTAGCGGGAGGTTCGAGGTATCGAGGGTTCAAGTTACCGAGGGTAAAATTATAGTAAATGTATGACGGAAATCCAGGAGAAATCGATTTTGGTTCCACTTGGCGCGAGGTTCGAGTTAGCGAGGGTTCGAGTTATGGGGAGTCAACCGTAATTTGGCTGTATATCTATAACTTTTTACCCTGTGGGGTCTTGGTATAGGTAAGCATCTGTTTGAAAATGTAACTAAGGAACTACTACTAAGAAAACTGAACATCTGAAACAGTACATAACACTAGACAACAATTACCGAGAGGGAAGAGATTACTCCTTCATGCAGCAAGACGACTTTCAAGGCAATCGGTTACTTCATCGCATCTAAACAACTTTGAATCCTTCCGGCCAGACTGTACTTACTCCGTTTCTTCTTGCCAAGAAGTATTTCTCTTCACGAGTACCTATTTTGATCAAACCGCACGCGTTAAAAAAAACATTACTGACTGGAAACAACCCATAATTAATTCCTGACGTTAATCTTCATGCTTTTTACCAGACAATTAGGACCGAAAATCTTAGAATTAATTTCCTGTAATAATGTTGTTTAAAAAAAAAACACGAAAACGAGTAAAACGATCGACAGTGAGAAACTTGAACGAGAAACATCGGAGATAAATTAAAAAGGAGGGAATCGACTGGCTGAGAACTGAAATCGATCGCGTTAGGAAAAGGGAGAAAAGCAGTGTAAAATATTCTCGAATTATATATTTCGATTAAAACTACCAAGAAACAAATCTCTTTCAAATCAGATAATCCGCACCAGTTGTTTTACGTTTAAGTTTTCCAGGAGTATTAATTTATCAAGTCAAGGGAATGAAACACGGAAAGGTCTTCAAAAATCCAGAGATCACAAGAAAGGGACCAGGAATTCGTCAGAACGAAAACGTATCTGAATCTCTGAATTTAAAATCAGAACCACATTTCTCGAACATAGCCGATGAAAATCAACACTGTTCGGGCTTCATCTCTTTAAACAATTTTTTTTAGGGGATTAGTGATTAGTTATTTATAGGAAATAGCTGAACAATCTACGTTCAAACCCCAGGTGCATGCATGTGCAATGTTCATGGGATAACACATCCATTAGATAAATCATTACATTCTGCTTAGCTGTCATGCAGATGTTGTTGGTATTGCAATAAACTGGCCTAACCGGTAAAATGATGTTTGACGGTAAGCGTAACAACTAGTAATAATTGCAAATAAGGGGAGTGAGTTCGATGGGAGGGGGTGGGGTTTGGTTGCGAGAGGTAGTCTAAGTGAGTGCAAAACGTGGGGAGCTTGTAAGTTTGAGAAATGAAAATCAAGCACTTTTATCAGTATGAATTATCAGCAGCTGTCTTTATCAGTGTTATTGTTTATCCTCCCACTTTACGACTCGTTACTATTTAATTTTTCCTAAAAAATGCAAGAGCGTCCTGTACTTTTTACATTTACTTGGCTTAGCCATTAGGCAAAAAAGTACATGTAAATGACAGCAGATCAAACACTGACTGTGATCCTCAAGATATCCTTTTGCACTGTAGCCTGAAATTCATCCGATTGCTTCGAGTCGTTTTCTCCTCTCAACAACGTCTGAATCGACCGACCGTTAATGCCGTCCAGTGACGTCACTCACTACCCGAAAACCGGGTAGCGATTTTGATTGGTTGATTGTCTAAACATTCGCATAATTATGTATAATTATGAAAAAATTTAGCAAGATTGTCGCTTGATGATTCAGCGCATCGCATCCCTGGCATTCTTTCGTTTAGTTCAAACATTTCCATAAGCTTAATCTTTATCTTAAACAGCAAATATCTCTTGTTTTGGAAACTGAAATGCTAAATTGAGCTGCGAATGAAGAATCATTGCGGAGAGTCGGTAGGTTTTTCATTTAGAGCCGCTTTGTGGTTTCAGCGGCCGGTGATTTTGTTTACGCGAAGTTTTCTCAGATCAATGTTATAATTCGACCTTCTTGCTGTTTTTACCGTCAAGTGTAATGATTCTGTTAGCTTTTCTTTCTTGTCTCCTTGTTTTTTTTCTTCGTTAAGGACCAAATAGCTTCTTTTCAATTAAAGCAAATCATTGTGTTTTTGAACTAAGTGTTCCGTTTGTGTGTTTATTTCATTACGTGATTGCGACAGAGTTTGATTATCAAGAATTTAGTACAACCGGTTCAGAGTTGTACTGCATGCAGTTGATAGTTTGAACGTTAAACATGAATTACGATCGAAAAAAATGAAGCAGTTCTGTATCATGCAGACATTTCCAAACGATATTTCTCGGTTTGCCACTTGAAAATCTTGTTTTACTTTTTGCATGAATTAAAGCAAAGGTCGAGGAGTAGTGACGTCACTGGACGGCATTAACGGCCGGTCGATTCAGACGTTAGTGAGGGAGTAATAACGGGCGCTTTCCATTTACTCAAAATTTCCGGAATTTCCGGTTCGGCGGTAAATGGAACACGTTTCGTCGGTTCGTCCCACTGGAAAATTCCCAGAAAAAGTGGAAAATCTAAAAAGGTAGTCCCGTTTTCCCGGCTGGAATTTCCGAACGGAATCTCGTGTTCTATTTACGTTTCTCGTAGTTTGTACCAGTTCCAGGTCCACGGTCGGGCACCGCCACGTACCGGGGCTTACGACCAAATGGAACAACTTTTTACCAATCGGAAATTCCACTTTTGCTACCACCGAAATTTCCGGGTTTTTTTCCTAAATGGAAAGCGCCCAACGACTCGAAGTAAGGGACCAGTCATAATTTAAGTTGGAGGGGGGGTGGAGGAGAAATTGGGGGGCCTTCAATTTTTTTGGGATGGAATATGGGGGGCCTTAAAATGCCAAAAGATGACCTTGGGGGGTCTTCAAGTTTCTTTTAAGTAGCTTCCCTACTGAGCAGCATGATGTTTGAGTATTACAGGACCTGATTTTGATTCAGTTTTACACAAAGTCCTATATTGTGTAATACTAAAACAATTTAATCAGCATTTTTACAAAAAGATTTAATGCTCAAATAAACGGCTTGGAAACTAAAATTTCGAGGAGGTTTTTGGACTTTTTACATTCAGGGCATGAATTTTTCGTCATTTCAGGCCATGGAACCTCAAAATGAGCCTAGCTAGCTGTAAAAAGGGGCAATACGGAGGAAATGCGTCCTAGCCGGCATGATCACATGCTGTTTACGGAAAATTCTCTCATCCATGTCAGGAAATTCTGTATTTTAAAGCCTCCCCTAGGGCATGACTCAGCAACTAAGGACATTTCTGCTACGTTTTCAATGTTGGTTAGTATGCAAGGATTTTTCCCATGCCTATCGTCAATGATTTGCTCACTGGTAATAGAGGGGGTGGCCCCAGAGTGGTTTTGCATTGAAATTGGCATGCAACAGAATTTCGCATGTCCTGTAAGCACAATTTGAGGTTCTGTGACCTTCTCACCCAGGCCGCGAGAAGCCTAGGTTCTAGTAATAAGTAATTCATACCCAGCAAAATCTCCGGCATGCCGGGCATGCCACATTCTCTGACATGCCCGGCATGACAAATTCTCTAGCATGCCGGGCGTGCCATAATCTGGGTCATGCCGGGCATGCCAAAATCGGTCTCTGGCATGCTCTCAACGCACAGGTTATAATTCCTTGAATCTACAGATATTTTAAGCCTGGCTAAAAAAAAAAAAAACTAAACAGATCACCGTGCTTGTCTTTTGATGTACGGTTACACGATGACGTCATTGCTATTCCATTTGGTTGTCCCAGCGAAGTTTAAATAACAAAAGCTCTAATTTTCACAAGAAAGTAAAACCCTGAGGGATTCTGCCGTAGTAATAAAACAGCGTCATCGTGGAGATGACCTGTTGGGGGATTGTAAAAACTCCTCACCCTTTTTAATGAGTCTTTAATAGGATTCCCATTTCACATTGCGAATAAAATGGAATTGACTGAAATCAGTAAATAGAGAGACAGACACTATTTTCATTGTATAATAAAATGCGTCTATGTTCCATGAAAGCTTTTAAAAATACAAGGTTATAGAATATCTTTCAAAGTTCATTACAAACTGAGCTAAGCCCCAAAATCATTGTTCATTATTCAGTAAATTATGATGTTTGACAATGCAATGTGCTTGAATATAACGTTGCAATTACAAATCTCTCTAAAGCAAATTTCCCTACGTTAGAAAAGCTGTTTTTATCTTGTTTCACATTTTGATAAGGAGTCTGAGTTCCTCTTTCTTGTTTTGTAGGCTTGCCTGGGATTATTGTTTTTGTGTCATTACTAGCGTCTGTTTTCTCTGTTTTTAACTCAAAGTAAGTCAGTAATAACTGACAGTATCAAAGAATTGCTCTCTAGAAAAGTAATTATCTCCTCGTCATGTCTGGAAGTTACCTGTAACAAAAAAGAAATGGAATGTTAACACATACAAGGGCAATATGAGAAAAAAGAAAAAGAACATGTAGAGCTCAGCTTCTCTTAACATATTTTCATACTGGCTTGTTGAGTCTGTTAAAGGTCGCAACTAATTGTCTGAGGCTAATTTCACAAGAGTGTGCAATTGAGATAAATGCATGGTAAACAAAGTGAAAGAAACGTGGTTTCACATTAGCCAATTTACATTGCGTTGTTCGATGATGTTTACACGCTCTTCTACTGCGAAATAAACCTTTGCATTTAGATTTGCAAGTCAAGATTATACCGAGTTTGACTGGCTTAATTGAACAACAGTCTCATTTTTAAGCAGGTAAGGTGTAGACCCATATAAAGCCGAAATATGTAAAGGAAACTCAGCGAAAACTTTTTCGCATCTTTTTTCTGGCGATATTCTCTCACGGCCCGTCAACTGATTAGGGGATGCGAAGAAAAAATAAATTAGGACCAAAGGTTAAAGCCTGTCCGGTTACACCTTTGGTATGTTACCTAGAGTTCTAATAAATAGGTCATCAAATAGGATTTAACGAGAGCGAATTTGTTTCTCAATCGGTGTATAAAAAAGTGAAGCTATCAAATGAGAAGTTTATAGAGTATCAAAATTATTAAAGTAAAAGCTCATATAATTAGGAAAATTCCTATACGAAAACAATGCTAGTGACATTAAATTGATCAGATAAAATTCTGAGAAAATATGTCGAATAAAAGCCTCATTGTTTGCGTTTGTTTTGCGTAAAGGTAAATTTTTCGGCCCACAAAGCAAAGTTGAAAAAGCGACTAAATCTTAGTTTTTTACATTGAACATGTTTATTAGCTTAGTTTTCGTCCGTTTTAAAAGCTTTATAACCCAGTCATAATTTTCGGGTTAAAATAGTACAAAATCATTTCAAAAACCATGTTCATTTAAAGTAGAGCCAGCAATCGTGAACATTTTGTAATTCAAAAATCGGACCCAGCCAGGTTGTTTAAGCTTAGAATTATTTGCATTTTAGCGTCCTATAAATTTACCAGAATCGCCTCTCAGAGACTTACTGTAACAAAGCATTTTGTAGTACACTCGTAGACAAGCAATGTAGGCCTTAAGTCTTTACTTGGATGAGATGTCCAAAAGAAAAATTAGTTTTGTGGACCTAAACGCACATTCACAGACTGCTTATATTGAGTTGTTTACAACTTTGCATTGACACCTGCAGCATGTTCATTTTAAAAAGCGAAATCCAAACCTGATTTTGCCATTTGATTTACGGATATTTTATTTTGTCTCCAAAAGTGATTGTAATATCCGTTTCATTGTCTTTCGAACAGCAGTCAAACTATGCAGCAAAAATAAGTAACTTTACCAGTACAGTGAAAAAATATGACCGTAGGTGCCAAAAATAATTATACTCGAGCTATAAAATTAGATCTGACTTTTTTTAGCTTTGGTTTCTTTATTTTTGAGGTTTTCTCTAGTCTTCTTAGCTGCAGAAGAAGATTACAAGACATACAGTCAGAAACAATCCGAAGTGAACGAGTTGATAACCACTTATGACACTTATGCCGGAGTTCTTAGGCATGCTCAACAGTAAGATAAACTGAATGCCAAAAGACTAATTCACAGGATTTGTTCGATATTATTTCAGGCTTTTTCTTTACCAAATTAATACTAAATTTGTACTTACAGTCTCTCGCAGAATCCATTTCTTGTCCAGCTTTCACCAACATCTCAACCATGCACCGCAGAAAAAAAAGACAAACAAATGCGAAGAGACATGACGACATCGTGACGCCACAACTGCCACGCTACAACAAACTAGATTCATCGTCATCCGAAAACACTTCTGCGGAAATTCGGCCGATTTCGTGCGTGCTCGGGGTATCTTCGGATGACGCAGATGACGTTGCTCAAAGGACTATCGTCAGCAAGGACTAAAACAGTTTGCGAGATTCGCGTAGCCGACAAGAAGCGCACTGAAAAACTAAGCAAAATCTCTCTGAGAAGGCAGTCCAAATTCACCAGATCAGAACGTCTTTGCAGTATTAACGTCGTACTCTCGTACTGACTTGAACGACCTGGTAAGCTTAATTTTCACCAGTCTTTTATGCTGTTGACCAGGAAACATTCCGACGCGATAAAATTTAAGCATGGATAAGTTTATACTGAGAAGATTTGTTATCTTATTGTTTAAGACGCTTTTCCGCGATCAAATTTAAATATGGATCCAGAAATGTCAGTATTGGTTTGAAATAAAAGGATTAATCTTCTTCGGTTTTGCCAGTCGATCCCGTGACACACATTGTGACAAACATGACTTTTTTTGTTATAATCTGCATTTATTGCCAGGCATGAAACCTGTAACTTCAAGCTCCCTAAGATATATTTGGCGATTATATGTGATTCTAGGGATATGCTGCTGAAGCGAACATCAAAATCAGTCTCGCTGGGCATGCCAATTTCTTGCCTGGCATGCCGGACATGCCAAACCAAGTGGCTTCACCATCGGCATGCCCGGCATGCCAAACCAGAGGAGCAAAAACTGGGAATGAATTATCAACCCGGCGAGAGATCTGGGACCTAAGTTTAGCAGGGTCAATTTTTTAAGTCAATTTTGGGCTGCGAGGGCATGAACCCTTTTTTTCCATGCCTATGAGATGTTATTTCTAAGTACCAATGTTCCCTTGAATTTTGACATGCCTAAATATATAAAATTTTCCCTCTCTCATTAATCCTCAGACTGGATGCGATTTTTGCGCTCGCTAGGCATGTTCAACTGAAAATCATGCCCATACCCTTATTCAAAACAAAATGCTATCAAATTTTAGTTTCCAAGCCGTTAATAGTAGGTGCATCAACACAACGTCCATTATTGTGTAACACTGAAACAATTTCATCGGCATTTTAACAAATGATTACATGCATAAAGTCATGTTATGCAATGTCACTATCCGAATCAATTATTTGTAGATGAGGTTGATGCGGACTCACTGTCTGTGTCACCGTCAAGTTTTTCGCTATTAGAGCATGTACTGCTCATATAAAAAGCAGTAAGCTTTGGCTGATTATCTTCTTTCTTCCTTGAAGCGGTCCTGTCGGCCTCTCACCTTTCGATGGCTTGTCTTATCTCAATTATAACACAATCACTGATATATCCTTGCTCTATAAGCTGTTTGAGAGGCTCTAGGTGAAATCTCTTTCTCAGTTTAGTGTGAAGTGCTTCTCTGTTGTTAGTTGGCACATTCGGAAGTGACAGTGAGTAAGAACGGTAAAGTAAAGAAAATGTTATTTGTTATTACCATTTGGGTATTATGTATAAGAAAGGGGGGCCCTTAAATCTTTTAACATGATTGAAGGGGGGGTACCTAAAAAACATGGGTGCTATTAGTGGGGGTCTGGAAAAAATTTGGAATAAAAAACAATTTCTCCTCCCCCTCCAACGTAAATTATGACTGCTCCCTAATCGGATAAAATTCAGGCTATTTGCACTGTAGGATGGTCAATAAAATGGCTAATTATTGGGCTACAGAAAATTAAAGTAATCTGCGCTAACACAACTTACCTACAAAGCATTTTTTTTTTTCATATACAACGCATCCAGAATTAGTGAGATGACAAGGTCAACGTTTCATCACTGTTCAACTTCTTCTATATATTTTTTAAAATGGTGACAAAAAAAGCAAGCGGATACAACGCTGTAGATAGCTTTTAAAAGCGAAAAATTGAAGATGTATTAAATTTGTAATAGAATTAAATTTGCCTATCTAACGTGGTCTAGAATCGATAAAAACAAACACAGTGTAGTGAAAAAAATGTTAACATAATATCTACATATCCGATTACCTTAGAATGGAGCTTTTCCTGTAAAAAAATAAACTTAATTGAAAACTGTGAGAAAAACGATAAACGCTAACCTGTAATAAACAAACTCGCCGACGTTTCATCTGTGAACGAGTCACAAAATAGATACCAGTTCCAGGGCGAGAGAAACTGAACACATTAGATCGAGGCAAAATGTGCCAACCAGCCAGTCGAAGATGGCGCCCAAACCGTGAAATCGCATGGCATCCAGAGCGCTACCAGCGGGATCCCTCGCGGCACTCGAATAGTAAGCGTTCTCCTTCGTCGAACGCAAAAATTCACTGTCACTTATGCTTAAAAATAAAAAAGGCCAGGGTTAAAATTAATGATATCCCGTGTGGAGAACTGAATTTAGTCTCCCAAATGACGAGACAAAAACGGCTGCGTGAGAGACTTAACTGAATACTAATGAAATGGAGAAAATCCATTTTTTCTCATTAATTTGCATTAGAATCACCACGTGTGAGGCCTTGTTCACACGAATCCGTATATTTTTGAAGCCGAAATTTTAAACGAACAAGACGCTACGGAGCGTACACTTCGGCGTCGTGATTGTGGAACTGATTGATTTGACCCAAGTCAAATATGAGGTTACTGGCGGTGAATAACAAGTCGAACAAAACAAACAGTGAAAAAATAATTCTCTATTTTCTCAGTCACATCAGGCTTCAAAAACAGCATAGCAGTCTCATGTATTGATTAAAGATATGTAAGGCATGGGTAAGGAGTCAATTACGTTGAGCATGGAATTGGCTAAAACTCAATGTTACGAGTTCGAAGGTTTTGAGAATAATTATTCACTGACTATCAGCAAGCAGGGATGTCGGATTAACTCAAAAGAAGTTTAATACCAAAGGAAAATAGCCTTTACAGAGCTTTAAAACACAGCATCCGCCAACACAAACTTGACTTGAACTTAAGTAGAACTAAACAGCCTCTGCCAATAATAACAAACTCTCAATTGAACTTCAGATATCTTACGGCTTCCGCTAACTTGTTAACACAGAACTTGAAAATCGAACTTCGTCACACTTGACTAAACACAGCAGTCCAGCTTGTGAGAAAAAAAAGCGTCAAAAGAACTCTCTTGGAACTTGTATACCGTTTAACAAAAGGTTCTAGAAAATACTAGACAGGCGAATAGTAGTAGCTTTTCGACATTTTATGATTTCAGTAACTGATGCAAATCTGCTGACTCATGTTGAAATGTAAACATGCCCTAATTAATTATTCATGAATAATCCAAAAACGTAGAGAACGTTCGAGAAAGTCACGCAACGCATGAAAGCAATTTTACTACGTAACACTCAACAAAGACAAAATGTCTTTGTGTAGCATTTTGTAACTATAAATGCATCATAAAAAAGTTCGAAAGGAGGTCTCACTCGTGAAATGTTCTTCAACACTCATTTCTCTACGCGGCCACGTAATATCCTCTATTTATTCCTCCAACGAATTAAAGACTAAACTCGAAGTGAACTCAAGATATCAAGATATACTCAAGATATCAAGAAGTAGTCCGGTCTCATTTCGTGAAATAGCCGAAACAAGCAGAAAAGTCACAATCTTGTCCCGATACTGGTGCATCATTTCATCACTATTTTTCATAGCTCGAACTACCCTGGGTCGCAGTAGCGCAATCGGCTAATCCTCAACTTAGAATCTCCTCTGATCTGACTGGTCACACAGGTGAGTCGGTTCAAACCCCGGGAAAGCCAAAATAATAATTCTCTCTTCCTCGAAAAGGTTAAAGAAAAGATCAAAAAAATCGAAGTGATCTCGAGATATCTCGAACTAATTCGGTTCTCACTTCGTCAAATAGCCGAATAAAACCGAAAACCTACAAACTTTGGATGCCCAATCTTGCCAAAAAATGGCAACTTTGATACATTCCTGAGCGTCGCAAAACCAGCGAATCTGCTTTTTTAAAACTGCTCTCCAGAGTAGCTTAGGGCGGTCTGTCCACACGAACGTCCTATGTAAGAGAATCCAACACAATCTTGGATTCTGGATTCCACGCCGTGGACTGATGCGGATTCCAGGTACTGGATTCTGGTCTTTGTTAGAAGAACTTGGAGTTCGGATTCCAATCGTTAGTGGGGTTCCGGATTCCTTGAGCTGAATTCCCGATTCCAAAGCCCAGGATTTCGGATTCCACCAGAAAAATTTTTCCCAGGTTTCGGATTCCACAAGCCAAAATTTTTCAGATTCCAGAATCCCTTACATGGGGCAAACACGAATCCGGGAAACAAAATATGCGGGTTCAAAAACGCACAGATTCGTATGGAGAAGGCCTAAAATGGGACGTTTGAACAGGGCCTAAACGAAGCAATTGTTGCCTTGAGTCAGGTATCCTGAAAAAAAAACTGAAAAGGGAAATGTTTTCTCTTAAGAGCCTGTTTCTTGGTTTTATAAATTTTACGTCGGTAGTCAAGTTTGATAAGTTCACTGTTAAGCCATCATCAATAACACTAGCAATATGTTTGATAACTTTGAATGTACAAGGTGTACGGCCGGTCAGTGCAGACGAGCAAAAGAGGCAGAAGAGCAGGGAAAAAAGAGCGAGTGAAAGACGGCGGGAAAGCAGAAAAAGAGAGCTTGTAGGCATGTTTTTAAATACCTCAGTTCGCCCACTACCCGCCGACTTCCAGAAGTGTCAAAATGTGCGGTGTAGGAGGGTTTTTAAACCCTTGCCATGTTTGTTTGACCACAAGAAGGTGATCGACTTTTAAAAGTGTTGACGTAAACGGTCAAATGTAACCAATCGTACTGTATATTAGAATGAAGTATTGAAAACAAAGCTTACGGGCCTTACTTGCCCGTCTCTCCCCAGCCCCTACGCGCTCAAGGGGTTTAAGGCTTGAGTCAAAGGTGTGCGCGGAGTATATGACTGATTGGCTGTAGTCTGAAGACATGTTTAGAGTCAAGTTAACGGCAAGCGTAGTTGAGAATTTCTCAAAGCAGAAAATGAACAGATAAAAACTATCCAAAACAGTTCTTCTGGATAAGATTAGCGTGAAACTACTGATTTTTGAGAAGAAGTAATGAACAGTAAATGAAAAGTAAAGACAAAACTTGGTCACGAGGTAGAAATTCGCGTTTGCCGTTTGCCGTAAACCTGACTCTAAATCTCCTCAATATCTGTCGCTAGGAGACCTAGAACAAAATGAAATTTTCCGCGAAAGTAAATCTATTCTACAACAACATGCCGGCTTCTCTTAAGAATTTTGCTTTTCTTGCAAAGCATGCATACTTGAGTTTTACCCATTTCCGTGTAATTGATTGTACTCTCTTGTCTTACCTAGTTAATTGTCCTTTTTCTTATAACACTTTTTTTTCTTTACATTCTGTTTTTACAAATCTACCTAATAATTTTTATTTATTTATTTTAGCCTTTGCTACTTGCGGGTTATATTTTAGTTTTATTTTCTTACAAGGATTTTGAAATAAAGTTGTTGTCGTTGTCGTTGTTTGAGGTCTTCTTGTGCCTTAAGGTGGCTCGATACAGTTTTTCAGTGTCAATACCTCCCAAGTTTGAGCATAAACTACGTCACCAAAAACAAAGTTTTGGAAAAATTGCCACTACAGTTGTATTAGATAAAGATGAAAATTTGTTATGATCGGGGTTACAACGGCATCGGAGTTGTCATAGCAACGAAATGACGCTATTGCCTATTTTACTTGCAGCATTATATCTCGGCACTGGGAACTGTTCTTCGAAAATCATTGACGGGAGCTTTTTCCTCCAATAGCAGCCTCGATGTTCGTGAAGTTTAAGCGAAATCTGTAAGAGCGTTATCGAGATATTTTGGGATAAAGTTTTTATTGTTAGAAACACAGTAAAAAATGGACAATATTGTTGTTTGGCCGTTATCTGTAGAAAATGAAGCGCTTTCGACATGAAATTTCACCTCATAGTAGTTTCAATCTTTTTAAAAGCGTGTGTGAAAGATCATGGGAGATAGCTCCAGCCGATTGCTAGAAAGCAGGGTTTGATTAGTATGTATCGAAGCGCTCTTGTTAGCGGTTTTGTCAATATTTTGGTGTACTTTAACAAATTAGTGAATAATTTTTAAACCGCTCGATAGATTTTTTTAAAAATTTAAGATTCTTGAGATTAACCTTCCTTTTATATGACCTTTTAGTTTCAAGATTATTCATATATTGTAAGGCAGTAGAATAAGGGCTACAATTCGTTACTTTTTCATCGGAAGTTTCGTCATTACAAGTGAAAGCCTCTAATTATTCAAGGCATTGTCTCCAAATTTCATCTTCACGTGAACGGCAGTAACTAACAATGCATTTGAAATATGCAAAAATGCTAGCTATTGTTTTGCACGAAAATATGAAACTTGGACACAATACCCTGAATAATGAGAGGCTCACACTTGTAAACACAAACTTTCTGCCAAAATATTAGCGAATTGTAGCCTTTATTTTACTGCCTTACAATATATCAATAATCTTGAAACTAAAAGGTCATATAAAAAGAAGGTTAATCTCAAGAATATTAAATTTTTTATAAAATCTATCGAGCGGTTTAAAAATTATTCGCTAATTTGTTAAAGTGGACCAAAATGTTAAAAAAACCGTCGACAAGAGCGCCTCGATGCATACTAATCAAATCCTTCTTTCTAGCAATCGGCTGGAGCTATCTGCTTGATCTTTCACACACGTTTTTAAAAAGATTGAAACTACTGTGAGGTTAAATTGCATGTCAAAAGCGCTTCGTTTTCTACAGATAACGGCCCAACACCAAGAATTTCCATTTTTTTACCGTATTTCTAGCCACAAAATCTTTATCCCAAAATATTTCGATAACGCTCTTACAGATTTCGCTTAAACTTCACGAACATCGAGGCTGCTATTGGAGGGAAAAGCTCCCGTCAATGATTTTCGAAGAACAGTTCTCAGTGCCGAGATATGCTTCCGCAAGTAAAATAGGTAGTAGCGTCATTTCGTTGCTATGACAACTCCGATGCCGTTGCAACCCTGATCATAACAAATTTTCATCTTTATCTAATACAACTGTAGTGGCAGTTTTTCCAAAACTTTGTTTATGGCGACGTAGTTTACGCTTAAACTTGGGAGGTATTGACCCTGAAAAACTGTATCGAGCCACCTTAACGTTTAATTGTGGTCACGTAACATGTCACGTGACCAAAAATTGAAAATGAATAAATTGGCGAATTGATGGCGAATTTACTTAATTTGGATGAACAAATAGGCATTTCTGATAGAGGGTAAACATACCTAACTTTCTACGTTTGGAATGAATGTACGCGAAGTTTAAAACTAAAGTTGAATTAATTCAAGATTAAATTTGGGCATTTAAAATGATGTTTACGCTTATAATTTTTTTTATTGAAGAGCGATGGACGGTCATTCCAAACCTGAAGTGCAAGAAATATTTAATATGAATAAGATAAATGTTATTGTTCGATTTCTTTTCCAAAATCCGTCATCAATTTTTCAATTATTTACAATGTTTTAGCAAAACGGTCATCTGATATATCAAGTGACTTATTAACACAATAGGGCCATTTATATGAGGAAAAATAAGACGCGTCTTAAATAAGACGCGAACTTTCCGTATAAACGGCACATTTCGTCTAAAATAAGACGCGGCTTAGCTACGACGCGTCTTATTAGATAAGACATGCTCTTATAAATGGTACAGCTCGCGTCTTATTTAAGACGCGTCTTATTTTTCCTCGTATAAATGGCCCTAATATCTATACTTTGAAATGTTAACGATGTTAACGACGATGAGTTCTTTATGCTTCCCAAATTCTGATTCAGCTCCATAATCTGAGCCGAAGTTATAGCCAATAACTCGTTTTCCACATGTAAACCCCTTAGTCCCAGGCCTTAAATTACTTGTCACGGAGCGTTTTTCGCACACTTTTTCCGATCCGCTTTTCCCACTATCTCAGGGCCTGGAGTAGGTAAAGACATTTTAGTCATTCTATAGAAAAAAAGTAAAATAAAACAAATCGAAACAACAACAAAAGAAACAAAACAATAATAACTAAAAATACGTGTATCGCAGAACCTGCTGAAGCTCAGGTAAGGGCCTGCAGTGCTACATAAGGCGAAAAGTAGCCAAGGAAGAAAAAAATATGAAAAACCAAGCAAAAACAACAACGGCAAAAAGTAAGAAAAAAGAAAGGAAAAAAGGTTTGTCCAGGATTCGAACTCAGACCCAGGAAGACACAAAACCGACCTGATATTTTTTTCCTTTCTTATTTATTATCAGCACGTTAGATTAAGTAGCATTTTATTTCTAGTTTTTCCAAGTCTGTTGCAGAGGGGTCTTACAGCCTGAGAGACACTGAAAACTTTGTTCATGCGCTTGCATACCCGCTGCTCAAAGGACTACTGTGTAGAATCTTTTTTCCTGGATTTTAATCTTTAATTTTTTCTAACCAGCAGTGAACAAGGCCCAGAACAGATTTGGTTTCAGATTTGGTTTTTGTGACAATATTTATTGGCGTTACTCTCGAGTAAGATTTGTACATTTTTAAACTGCAGTATTTCGAGATATCTACTTAAGGTACATGAACGTAATGAGATATTCAGTGGCATTTCACAAGGCTTGTAATTCCTTGTCTTATCTGAGAATTCCCTCTGTAGTACAGCACAGGGTTGATACCAGAGCACAGTGTAGCCAGAGTAAAATACAAGGGCTCTGCAAAGGGGCTGAGGTTCGTTCGAAGAATGTTCGACACAACCACTAATATACACACAGGGATAAGAATTATCCCTAGTAGACCAACAACATGGCGAGTAAGGATGGCCAGTTTGCGCTCTAGGGCGTTTCCGCGGTTGTTCCTTTGGGCGCTTCCTTCAGCCAAGTTTGCCACTCCATTGTTGTGCTTGCGAAGGCCCATGAGGGTGAGCAGCTGAAGGACGATGATCAGGGAGGAACAAATCACCATGTAGCATGCCTCAAATAGCTCGACCACCTTTCGAGGAAAGAGGGCAATTTGTTTTAGGATCACCATTGCCAGCGTAATGAGCCACACTCCACAGCAAGCTGTTATAATGTGGCGATTTTTGATAACCACTTTGTACCACATCGGTTTGGAAACAGCCAAATACCGATCTACGCTCATCACGCCAAGAGTTCCCACCGTAGAAAATACACAAAGAAAGAAAGATGTAACCATAATGGGATTATCCCAGTCGCTTTTATTGGCACAAGCTCGGCCAGTAAGGAGCTCTTTGATTCTGAAACTTACGTACAATGGGATCACCAACCCCGACCACAAGACATCGGTCGTGGTCAAACTGCAGAGACAATAAAACCCTGCACGCAATTGAAGCTTGCCCCTAATAAACATCAGCAGGACAAACCCGTTTGACAGGAAACACCACGAAGCGAAGAGGATAGTTACTGGAGTAAGAGCAAAGTTAGAATAATAGAAGTAGTTAAGCTGCAGTGTCTCCGAGAATCCTTGGAAGAAACATTGTCGCCCTGTTTCTTTTACTTTCTGGTCTTGAAAAACGTGCACTGTGTCATTTTTGGTGGTGTTTTCCATCTTCACACTCCTAGAGAATGATGAATAACAACTGCGTTAATTTGATAGCACCTTTGTATATGTATAGGTAATAGCATGATTTGTAGTGATATTTGGCATAAATACCACGAGTGATATTTCAAAATTGTTATACGTAATTTTGGACAATTTTGAAATATAACGAGTGGTATTTATGCCAAATATCACGTACAAAACATGCTATTATTTGTTTATACTACTACCCGCAAAAGGTTTGTAATTTTCACATGTAGGTATTTCAAATTAAGCTGAAATACCACTGCTCTAAGCCAATCAAATTGCAGAAATTTCTCATTTAGTAGTATAAGCATAAATACCACTCATTATCTCAAATTTCATTCACCTAATGGCTCGTGAAATTACGTATAACAATTTTGAAATATCACTCGTGGTATTTATACCAAATATCACTACAAATCATTCTATAACCTATACAAATAACGCGCGCAGTATGTATATCTAAACGTCAAAACACGTACGTTAGAAGTATTTAATGTGAATCACTATATTTCCTTTCTAAAACCCCTCACCAATAACCCACGTTCGATATATTAAAATTCTAACATGACTCCGAGGCTTCGAGGTTAAAATTGCAAGTTTTTCACTAGACTCCACTGTCTCGCAATTTCTAGAAGTGACTTGGTCAAAAAGAAAACCAAGCCATATAAAGAAAAATAACCAAAAAGCCTCGGAGTCATGTTAGAATTTTTGCCGTCGAAATTAATTGGCAAAAGCACTTCTTGATCGCCAAAACGGCTGTAAAAACAGTCAAAACAATATAGCTCGCGGCTTCTATCATTTACTACCCGTGATGGAACATTTTCTACCTTGATATCTTCTTTCTACCTTGATGTAACATTTTCTACCTTGATATCATTTTACTGCCGTGATGTAACATTTTCTAACTTGATATCATACTGCCGTGATGGAACATTTTCTTCCTTGATATCTTCTTTCTACCTTGATGTAACATTTTCTACCTTGATATCATTTTACTGCCGTGATGTAACATTTTCTAACTTGATATCATACTGCCGTGATGGAACATTTTCTACCTTGACATCTTTTTACTGCCCCGATGCTACATTTTCTACCTTGATATCATTTTACTACCGTCATCAAACATTTTCTCGTCTTCATATCTTTTTACTGCCGTGATGGAACATTTTCTACCTTGATATCATTGTACTACCGTGATAGAACATTTTGTACCTTTGATATCATTTTACTACCGTCATCAAACATTTTCTCGTCTTCATATCTTTTTACTGCCGTGATGGAACATTTTCTACCTTGATATCATTGTACTACCGTGATAGAACATTTTGTACCTTTGATATCATTTTACTACCGTCATCAAACATTTTCTCGTCTTGATATCTTTTTACTGCCGTGCTGGAACATTTTCTACCTTGATATCTTCAGTTACTGCCGTGATGCAACATTTTCTACCTTGATTAATATCTTGTTACTGCCGTGGTGCAACATTTTCTAACTTGATATCATCTTACTACCGTTCGGATACCGTGATGGAACATTTTCTACCTGGATATCTTTTTACTGCCCTCAGTGGAACATTTTCTATCTTGACTGCCGTAAAATGATATCAAGGTAGAAAATGTTGCATCACGGCAGTAAAATGATATCAAGGTAGAAAATGTTGCATCACGGTAGTAAAATGAAATCAAGGGCCGCGGGCATCTGACCCCGAAAGTTTCCATAAATCTTCATCTTAGCTTGGCATCAGTTGTTTTATATATTTTTTTTCTTTTTCTTCTATTTTCCTCTTTTTTTCTTTTCTTTTTTTAAATTATACGCTATGAATATTTGTATAAATATCGACGTATAAGCGTTTTTGGCTATATATCTCGCCTTTTGGACAGTCGTTGTCTTGTCGGTGACCAAACTTATTATTAGTTCCTAAGTTAGTCTAAAGCTCTAATCCTTTGAGCTCGATACATTGCATTCGATCAAGGAGTAGGTTCCCGGTTTTTTTTTTTTTTTGTTTTGTCCCAATGGGTTTTTTATTCTCGGTTTTCGTAACGGATGGTGTATCATTCCTTTGATTATACTTTCTGTCGCGTTCAATATTATTTAAATGTTCGTTTATGTAGAAATTATATTATTTTCGTAATTTTTTTATATTACTTTTAAGATCATTTGTATTGTTGAACTGTATTTCTAAGACTTCTTGTCAGTAAAGCACGCTTTGATCCATTGTGTCCATTAGGCACTCAGCAAGAGTCACACTCCATATATGTCGTGTTTTCATTTGCGCTGTGCGGAGGGTATTACTAATAATGAACTAAATTTCCATAACGTTCAGCTTTTCCTTGACGAATGTCTTAAGTCTTTCATTGACAACTGTCTTCCTCTAAACCCAAGCACGCCAATCAAGCCAGGAAACTTGTCAAGGAAGGACTTGACAAGTTTTCCAATTCGCTCAATTTTTTTTTTGTCAAGGCCAGCGACTAAGGAGTTTATGAAAGTCGCATCATGAGCAGGTACTTTGCATACAATTGTGTAAATGTCCAATCTAGGTCCAAGCCAAACAGACAACACCTTCTACTCTTTTTGGCAAAATAAAGTAATAAAGTAAAATGAAATGATTATCCGAAAATAGAGCCATTTTTGTAAAGTTCTTTCGAAGCCGGTTTCAAATAAACACCTTAGGCAAGAAGGAGTCGGGGTTCATATATTATTTACTTGGAGCTTTTTCCTTTTTTCATTGTTTTAAACTGATCAAGTTAGAAAAAGAAAGTTTTATTTCAACATTACATTGTACATAAGTAAGTACATGATATACAGTTTTTTGCTGTAACTCAATCGAATGTTTCTGCCAACTTTTTCGGAGTATTTTGATTATAGTGTGGAGAGAGTGAAGATTCACAAAAAAAAAAAAGAAAAAAATATATGTACGGAATCTATTCTTCCCAAAACACGCAGTCATGAGATACATCTGCTCAGACACTACACACCAGGAATCAACGAACAAGAAACAAACAACTGACGTGAACTAAGCTGTTTTTTTCGTTTAAAATTTCTTTTATATTCTCAGGTTTAACAAACAATTCTTTTTCCTTGCAACAGTTAGACGTTTAAGCAAGTATGTTGTTCAAAATATACCGAAAACAGTTAAAGAGCAAAAAGCTAAAAGATTTTAGCAAACTTACCGTTTAGTTTTCTAAGCGGTGACACGCGGACGGAGAGTCACAGTCTTCAGACTGAATTTCATGGATAAGAAGACTAAATAACAAATTGTCTTTATTAGAAGTGCACACTTGAAAAGCAAGAAAATGTTTCAGAGAGAAGCGCAGCCATTAGGGCCGACATTGTCATTATTACTTTTCCGGTACTTCAATCACCATTCAACTGAATAATCGCCAGACGCGCCTCATGCTAACTTCACACTATACCGGATATCTACTGCGCCGGCGCGAAAACCATACCGGATGGCGCTTCTGATCGTATAGGGCGCAGGCGCGGATCTAGGATAAATACTGAGTGATTTCCTAAACGAGCGCCGAAGGCGCAACCTTCTAGTGGAGTCCAGACATGCTACCCAGGGAAATGTTTTCGATTTTAACTCCCTGAAGTCCCCTTTCCTGGGTTTCTGAGTCATTCAGACAGGATATTGGCCAGTTCCTTTCTCCTCGGATGAAACCTTACAAATCCAGCTGAAAAATCTCTTAGCGCGTCTAATGCTCAGAAACTGAAAAAAAAAAATTGTCCAAACCATTTTCCAGATTTCGAATTGAATAATTCTTTTTTTTTTAAAATAAAAATATATTATATATTTGCTGTCAAATGAAAACTCTGACCGATTTCCGTAAAAAGTGGAAAGGGGTGTGGATTCACGCCTGTTGCGATTTCTGAAATAAATCGTAGTGAGGCCTAGCCGCGCCAATCTTGAAAGTGGAGAGTCGCAGGCATATCGAATAGGTTCTCAGTGCCACACTTTGGTGCAACGCGAACAGGTATTTGGCCAGTAGCAGAAGTGAATAAGTAAAAGCGAGGCCTGGACACCTCTGAGACGATAGTAATTATTCAGGAGTGAGCATTAGGATTTGCTGCACGAAACCCTTTAGGCAAATCGCTCGGGCGCAATACTCGATGTGTGTCCCGGGTAGTTGCTGTTCATTCTATACAGGATAAATTTGAGGTCGACATGAAAGGCTATCCGTTATATTGTAGACACAGCCTTCTTCAGTATCGTTCTGTTAAAAAAAGGCCCTGCCTTAATCGCGTCAAACGTTTCCTTTCCAAAAAAAAAAAGAAAAAGAAAAGAAGATTCAGTGCAAACGAATCTCCCATTAGAACTTCCATCCAATGGTGTATCACATATTTTCTGTAAACGAGCCTCTAGGCAACTGCATTTGGATTGTATTCGAAACTGTACCTAGCAACATACGGCGCAAGTTCAACTGACAAAAACTTTACACGATTACATCTCGATTCCAAAGATCTTCTACGCATGACTTTCGCGCGTTCGGAGTCAAAAGCGTTAGCACTGGTAGGGGTCGTGAATGGATGTGCATGTGCAGAGCGTTTTCCGTGAACGAGAGGATCGGGATAGCAAAAACGCAGGTAGGTAACCTGAATTTCAGATGACGTCTGAAATTCAGGCTGAAGCGTAAGGTGATTAAGCATAAGAGAAACAGTAAATTTGTTGCGAAGACTACCGGCTTTTCAAAGATTTGTTTATTGTTAAAAATACTTAACAAAATACCCTTGTTCATTTTGGTTCCTTTACTTGGGCCTCACCTATATTTCGATAAATTCCCTTGTTGAACCTATTTTTTTAATAGATTATTTTAATAATGAACATCACTGGCTTTTCATTGAAGATATATTATAAACTGTTAGATATTTTGCTTACCAGGCAACATGGCGGTAAACACACAGTTTTATATAAGAATCGACCACTTACATTATTAGAGATAAATTTTGATCTAGTTCGAATGTTCTGCGTTTTTATATAATTACGATTAACTGTTCCAGATAAGTTGAAAACGAGAAAAAAAGAAGTTTCAAGATCTTTGCTAAAATATTTAGAGTTTTTCCTTTTTTGTTCTTTTTAAAATATTCTAACAGCAATGAAATCATTAAAGTTTTCTATCAGGTTCCGCCGATTTCGAGAGAATTCTAGAGACTCAGTCATTTTCCACAAAACTAATGACAGCATTGCAGTTCTTTTGAAAAAGAGAATGCTTTAGACAGAATAAAAAAAGTCCGTCACTTTTTATAATTTCCGGGACAATTCACAGCCATACAAACTGAAAATGAAATTCACTTTACGCTTTATAATGAAAAAGAGAAACACGCTTTCATAAACTTTTAAGAGAAATGGCAGTCACTGCTAATGACAACTGATGGGAATGAACAATCACTCTTTTAGCATTAACATTTAAAAGGCTTTTTGTTCTTTTCATTTGATAATTTTTTTGATTAAAAAACGCCATAAATAGACCCCTTCATACACCAAATAAGTTCACAACAAGTAATTATTCGGGGATTGGTAGATCGCCATAATTTTAATTAAAGATATTGACAATTTTATAATCATTAGAACACTTTTCATAAAAAAGGGTATTTAAAAGCAACGAAATAAAAATTCGGAGGTTGGTCTTTAAATGTTTATTCCAAAACGCGGTAAAAAGTGCCAACCCCTACCCCAAAAATTCTGTAATCCGGCAGTAAAAAAATTAGAGCGAATAATAATAATAATTAATAATTCTAATGATAGTAATTCTTTGATAATAATTTTTGAGACCATTTGCAGCTCGCCATTTTTAGGTTGCAGTTGAAGAAAAGACTTGGACTGGCCAAGACAGTGTCCCTTGACAGTACCACAGTGCAATTCGACAAAAAACCCACCCAGTCAGGTGTGACAGCGTTCTTTTGTAGCCCCATAATGCAATTCGAGAGAACACCAACCCAGTCATGCGTGACAGCGTCCGTTTAACAGTCCCATGGTGAGACTCGACACAACATCGACCCAGTCATGTGTGACAGCGTCTTTTTAACAGTCTCATAACGTATTTCCAGAAAACACCGACCCAGTCATGCGTGACAGCGTCCCCTTAAGTCATGCTAAGTCATGCGTGACAGCGTCCTCTTGACAGTCCCATGGTGCAATTCGACAAAAACAGACACAGTCATGCGCTACATCAAAATCACCAATGATGCATGGATTTTTTGTTAAAGACGTAAAGGTCCTTCGCATATTATGGTCATTCGAAGTAAGTTTTCGTATAAAAGCAATTCCGCTTATTGCATCAACTTGTCAAACTAGACTTTGGTTTGCTTATGCTACAAACTTAGTTTTACCAACAAGTTTGTTGGGTGATCGAAGTAAACAAACTCTTCACCGAGATTTTGCTAACAGTCTTAATGTGCTTGTCAAACCTTCTCTCCATCTAACTCTTGAATACTCGGTAGCAGAGATTTTACTTTGTCTATATATCCTGGTGCTTGACAGCAAGGATTTCCACGCAAGTCCATTTTCCTGAGGACTGGACAGTGTTGTAGAGTCTTCAAAACTTCTAAATCAGAAATATCTTTTCATTGCGTCAAGGAAAGTGCGTTAAAAACAATAACACCATGCCGCGTAAGGGGCAAATCAGACTTAACAATTACTTCTCAAATGCATTAATAATTAATCAAGAAAATGTAAAGGAAATAAATGTTTAAGGAGTGTTTGGAAATCAGATGAAAAACTGCTCATTTTCGCGTCCTTAATTTCACCTTCTAAAATTATTTTGTTGGAGAAGTAATATCAAGCGTTCGACACAGTGTTTTATCACCAGATGAAACACCTCGAAGTTCGTAGTATTTTCAATTCTCTTCTCAGTGTTTCATCTGGTGATGAAACACTGCGTCTCATGCTTGCGTCTCATACATTATAGAAAGCAATCAAAAGGGAAACGGAGCAGAGGAAATTAAGCAAACGCAGAGACGATGGGGCTCTTGAGAGAAGGGGGAAGCGACGGGGAAAGGCAACATCTTCTATCTGTCTCTTATCTTCCCTTCTTTCCTCTGTGCAAAACGCAGACTATCAGAGCTGGTAGCGATTTAAATACAGTCGAAGCTCACGTAAGCGACCACCTCGGAAATACGAAAAAGTCGTTGTAACTAGCCTTGGTCGCTTACTAGAATGAGCTCCCGTAAGCGACCGCATGGTCAAACAATAGAGAGCTTAAAATGGTAATTTTCTTTGTTTGTCTTTTTCCAGTCCAACATGGTGGTGTGTACCACGTGGAAGGCTAGCTGCAAAGGGACTATTGGTTTCGATCAAGGTCGAAAGTCATGCTCTTACTGAGTATGTTTCGCTCCAAAGACCGTCTCGAGAAGAGAAAACTAAGTGATGAACGCCTTAATTGTGATAAGACTAATCATGATTCGTGCAGGTGTGAACACAACATTCTTTCTTCTCTTAAAAAAGGATACTGTTATTTGAAAGAGAAAGCTCTTGCAGTCTATTGATTCTTAAAGCATGTCTTTTGGTGATATGCTGCAGTTCATTATTACTGACATCTAGGGTTATTACGCATTGTAACATGTTACATTCGTCCAGTGAAGATAAATGATTATGAGAAAGGTTTACTTCCTTCATAAGAACAAGCTGATCCATGTGTGACAAAAATGTCAAGTCCTGTAAGGGAACAAAAAAGGAAAAAATAAGAACAAGTGAAAGTAAATCAGTCCAAATTCAAGGTGCCTTCAAAATTGTGTGGACCCTCAATTAAAAGCCATTGAAGGCTGCTTTAGGATCATCAACTCTCAAGGTGACGTCGCAATTAATTCACAGATGGCCCAGGGTCAGATTTCACCGGTTTCAGTGGCATAAATCAACTACTTTACTGCGGCCTCTCTCCTTGACTGACTTTGAAACGTTTAAAGTTAATTTTAAACAGCTGCTGGTAAGCTACCCTGCGAGCAGAGGTTACATTTTCGCCTACTTTTCGCACGCCGGCTCGCACAGCCTCTGCTCGCAGGGTACTGGTAAGCAGTATAGTAGGCACCGTTTAGACCGCACTTTTTGCGCAGGAAAACATTAACGCCGGATGACGTCATAGCCCTTTGTCATTATGGCAAGAATAAAATGCGGAGTAATCTAATTAATATTGAGTCCTGTACTATTGTAAGAAGGTTTGACCGGTTTGACAGGTTTTACACCATTGATGCCATAGTGTATTTTCAAATTAAACTTTTTTCAGTCATGAAGCCACCTGCGACGTGAAAATCACTGAACCGTAGCGTACTTATACAAGTTCTATTCCCTGCTGTTTTCATTGTCCATTGCAGACAACGTAAGCTGCGTTCACATTATACCGGATAGCTTTTGTGACGATACCGGATAGGGCTTCTGTTCACACACAAGAAAGATGATCTAGACGTGATTTTTTTCAGCAAGTGAGACTGTGCCGCGCCGATCTCTAAAGTCAGGGGCACATATGAGGCGAAGGCAAAATAGCTTTTTCTGGCACACACCAAAAAAGGCCTAATCGGTCTGTTCCATACTACTCTCGCAATTGTTGGACGACAATGTACTGACCATGTTGGAGAGATCAATACTTCTGCTTCCTCCATCCTGGAATACAAGGAGAAGAGTTGCAAAAAAGAAATTAGCGGTCTCTAATATAATTACAGTCGACTCCTGATAATTCGAATCTTCAAGGAAAATAGAAAAAAGTTCGAGTTATCGGGCGTCTGTCTTATCGAGGGTAAATTATATAGAAAACGACCTGAACGGAAATGTAACTTGCGTCGAGTTAGCGAGAGGTTCGAGCTATAGAGGGTTCGAGTTACCGGGATTCGACTGTACAAGAAATTAGTGGTCTCTGATTTTGCTCAAGGAGTGTTGCGCAGGCTGTTAAGAAAATCTTTATTATAAATGAGCAACATACACTCTCACACTTGATTACATCAAACTTAGTCAGTACACTGTAGATGATCAAGAAATACTGTGTTCTTGTGTAGTATTAAAGTTTCCAGCAGAAAAGACGGTTAAGCCCCGTATAGTTTTCTGAAACTTGTGAAAACCAGGTTTTGCAATATCCTTTTGCTTAATCAAACCAATTGCTTCAGAAACCTATCATGGGTTTTGAATGTAGTAGTAATATACCTACATCTAAACGTTTCCTCTCAGCTAAGACTGCAGATGCTATCAATGCCACTATTGCTAAACAACATTTCTCCTTGCATTAATTCGTTTTTTTTTTTATAAACACAACACAATTTGAAGCTGACGTAAGTTGGGTTGGGTAATACCACATTTGTTGACTGCACTTGAGATCATAAGTTGGATATTGAATAGAAAGCTTAACCATCAAACAAATGAACAAAACTTAACGTGGCATTAATAAAACGGGTATTGAGTTCCAAACCTTCACTAAGCTGTGCCTCTCTATAGCGTTTTCTACTCGGAATTTTCGTCCTAACAAGAAACAGACGGAAAAGTTAACGAATTCGACGGCAAATAATAACTCAGTCGATTTTCATTAACGACTGAGTTAATATAAATTGGCCACCGTAACAAGTATTACAAGCTGATGATTCCAACTTTCTTATGAAGGGCTCACTTTCGAATTCCTCAATGCAACACCACAACGTCTCTAGAAACTAAGCTTGTTAGACGTCCAGGTAGGTATAGTCAGTCACTTTCTTAGCCTAACAACCTACAAATACAAATGTATGTCAATCAATCAGTCAGTCAGTCAGGCTGTTAGTCGATCATTCACCTAATTGATTAGTTAGTCAATCAGTAAGTCAGTCAGTCAGTTAGTCAGCAAGTCGTTCAGTTACTGAGTCAGTTAGTCAGTCAGCCTGGACGTTTGTTTCCTTCTAGAGTGCAAATCAATGGATTTTTTTGTGTGGTTTACATATTGATGGTCAGTCAGTCAGTCAGTCATTACGTACTTCAAACACCGATAACACAGTGAAAGATTAACACAAAAGACCTGACAATAAGTTAACATAAAAACATTTTTCTGTCTAGTCGACAAACAGTTAATTTAACTAAACGTACTAAGGTCTTCGTAGTAGCCCTGCCTGTAACAGTCAACTTGGGTAAGGCTTTCTAAATAAGTCTCTGTTCCCTGTTCGAGTTTGAGCGGATCTAAAGCACGCATCAGCAGTACCATTGTTAACATTGTCCCTAAAAATTTAAAACAAAGGGGAAATACCAAAATTAATTTACACCAAATCGCATTGCAAGAGCTTCTTGGGCGCACGCGCAAGACTAGAATTTACACTGGCTATGTCCACCACAATCCCCACCAGCCTTCGTTCTTTCAGTCTTAAACCCATCCCACACCTATCCCAACGATTGTAGTTTTCCCACTTTCGACTGCTGAGCAGGGTACCATTTTTAATATTCATAGTAGTGTAGCGAGAGAAAAAGGCCGGCACTTTGTGAGGTCGCCACTAGTTTCTCCGGGAAATTACGTCTGAGGAACGACCGCAGAAACTTCATACCGATGATGCTACAATACTTCAATCTGCGTGATTGGATGAAGCAAACTTTTAACCAATAAGAACAATACCCAGATCTGGGTAGTGACACGTCATCAGTATGGCATTTCTGCAGAATCGACCGTTGTTTTCTCAGGTTAACGATAATGAAAAATGTCCAGAAATTTGGTTGAAGTACAGTTCTGGCTGTTGGTTGAGTGATTGACCCTAACCGACAGTGTTTCCGGATCTGGTTTTATATCCTTTAAGTTGAATGCTACAAGAAGCTCATCCGCCCTTCTTTCTCCAGTCGTCCTCTGTGTTAAAACTCAAAGATGGCAGCTGCATGCACGTGTTCATTGTTCAAAAGAGGTCGATGGAATGCAAAACGCCTTTTTGTTGGATTACAAAAAGAACAACATCGACAATATATTCAATTAATTGGTCTCACGTTGTACTCTTTCCTCGCAAAAACGCGTAGTGTTAAACGCCAATTGTCCTATTACAAAAAAACAAACACAACCAAACGTACTCAGTAAACTGGACTCATGAAGTACTGTGCGACCCTTGAAAAAAGTACCGACAACAAGTTCTAGGACTTAAATTGCACTTACATTTATTGTTAGGTTCCTCTTCCAACAAAAGTCGACAGGAATCTAATTCTTGTTGAAGGACAGAACTTTGTACTGCTGTCAACTCCGCTCTAAGAAAAAACGCCAACAAAAGAATGTTTAAGGATTTTTCAATGCGATCCCTAGAGCGGTATTGAAGTATCGTAATTGCTTTGACTTTGCGTCACTAAAATCGCAGCACGTTCTTGACCAATCGCAACTGGCCGTAAGAGCTTACCTAAAAAGATGAGAGTCACTTGCTGCAAGTGTCCAAGCTTCTTTTTCACCTACAAATGCAAAGCAAATCTACGTTCATGGGTCACAATCACAATCACTGTTGCGATCAATACCATTGAATGTCATAAAACAACACGAATCTACCACAAATAAGAACAAAATCTTGATCAGGAATTATTTATCCTTTCTTTGGGTGGTTTACACTGCCCACGTGCCTACGACGTAAAATTAACGTGCGTAAATATAACAGAAGAGATGTACGAAAGGTAGCGCGTAAACGTAAAAGTTGAGCGAGGTTACCTATTTTATCTACGCAAGTAAAATTTTTGTGCGTACGCCCATAAAACAAAAAATAAATAACGCGACAGTGGAAATCTACCTCTACTGGGGCAAAATACAAAGTGCAAAGTTTTGCAAACCTTTTATAGTTAAGAGCTTGCCTAAACTTACTTTATATTAAGTCATTATCCTCGGCTAAAAACTCGACATTTTATCTCACAGAAGAAACCAGTGTATCTGTAAACGACGAGAAACTTGGAAACACAGTTTGACAGCAAAAGCGATTTTACATAGCAACTCATGCAAGCAATGTATCCAGCAATTTGGTCATAAACATTACATGTACCGACAAATACAAATAATTTAAATACAAACCTTTCGGTAACACCACAGACTTTTCCAGTTTTCCATTCATAAATGTCACTTTTACAATGGTTTCATCCGGGACATTTGATAAGCAATGTTTGCAGCTATAAATGTGTGAACGGTCAAGGAAAACACTTTCAAACCAAGGAAAATTCCAAGACAGTATAGGAACAAATTGTAACAATTGCTAACCCATAATGGTACAAAACTACGAAGTGAAATTCTTGATGCGATGTTTTATGGGAAGCGAACAAACGACGAAGTGTTTTCCCCTATCTGTTCATAGCTTGCTATAGACGCCATCCTTAGGTGAGGTAAGCCGACTGTTTCATTTTCAAGTGAGATTAGAAGAGTATTAACCGCCAAAACACGTCGCCTTTTTGAGATGGCGGGGTTGTAACATTGCATATAAACGCGGGTTATTTTTTTTTTGCCCCATCTAAGCGAGTAACCTCACCTACCCGGGGTCCCCCACCTCCACGTAAACAGGCCCTTTTTCTTGCTCTCTTGTGTGCAACTGAATAAGGGTCATTAATATTGATACATCTGGGAGAGAGAGACCAAGAAAAACAACGACTTTCACAGATGCTAAAGAGGCATGACCGAACATATAATTATACCCTGCATAACAAATCAGACAACCGAAAAGGATATCCACACTGTCGAGGGATGGCTGTTGTGATAAGAATTGTTCCATTCTCCTGTAACTTCTTGTTCATTGACAGAGACAAATGGAACTTCTTTAGGTACCTTGAAAAGAAAAAAAAACGCAATAAGAAAAAATTATCTTTCTTAGTCCGTAGGCACTATATCAGCCTTTTTAAAGGAGCTACGGGGCGAAATTTATGAAAAATATTCAGAGAGTGGGAAGTGCCACCAAATTGAGTGAAACATGAAAAAAAAAAACGCACAAAACTTTAAAAGAAGGTATAAATAACATAGCAACTACCAAAGAAGGGACGGATGGACAAACGTGAAGAAGATTGAAACGGATTGCAATTGCAGTTTTTCAAAACTTGTTAGCCTAACAGTTTTTCAAAGTTCTTTTTCGTTGTTTGTAACGTTTCATATTATGCTTGCAGACCAAAATTGTCTGACACAAAGTTGTGATTTTGTCAGTTACAAGAAATTTATTTGCTTAAGTCAAGTTCCACAGAGAATAATTAAGGATGCGTAGTTCAGGGCAATTATGAGAAAATGAACTGGACAGCCGTAACACAACGCCTTAAAGGTTGCTTGAGAGATTGTGTCGGTGTTGCGTCGAATTGCACCGCCATGGCCGCTTGGCTGCTTTCATTGGCTACTACGAGATTGTGCAGGAATCTCGGTCCAAATTCGTTCTCCTAAATGCGGGGATACGTGGATACACAGTAGCTGCGCGACCGCGTATCCACTTTGAACATCGTAACAACATGAAGCACATACTAAAGTCTACTTGTCGTTCGTGAAGCCACTGAAAATAGAAAAGCATATAAAAGGAATAACAGCGCGTCCACAATTCCAGCTCTTCTATATGCAGCTTGGACGTTGAGGGGTATTCTGCAGTCACTGTTAGATCACTGGACTTGCTTCAGCGACAATTGCTGGCTTACACGTGACGTCACGGCGGCAATGTTGGCCATGTTCTCTCCTCTGAGAACTTAACTCTATTTTCATGTAAATTCTTCGAGAAAAAATTCTATTGTATTGACCCCCAATAAGGCCGCCTTGTCACGGCACATGGTTGCAAACCAAGAATATGATAACCCAAGCTCTTCAAGATGAGAGTGAGTTCAAGAACAGTGACTGGCGATGAAGCCTACATCAACAGATGGTATTCATATGGCTTGTCAGTGCAGGTAAGGGTATAATAATTGCAAACATCTCGAAATTATTGTTTACAAAAATAAGTTGCAATATTGCCCATAACACTCACCTGGATTGGTTGACAAAATTGTACAATGATTGTTGCCATAGTTTCATGACAACTCACATAGAGGCAGGAAATATCCATTAACGGTCTTGCTAACAGTAAATAAAACATCAAAAATTATTTTAATGCTCTTAATTTGAACCTTAAAAGAAGAGAAGGCATATGATATACACTGAATGGTCGATACAGCCTGTTGGCAGATTTATTTCACTAGAGTCATAGAATCTAGGGTAAGAGTTTAAGAGATGCTTATGGCTAAATTTATGCAGCAAAACGTGCAGAGAAAGAAAAAATCCTCTTAAAAAACTATTGCTCGTACGGTCAGGCCTCTTTTATAGTTTGTCTCAAGACTGTCACTTTGTTATTGATCATGAGGTTTCAATCACGGTCTTCACCAGCCCATTGTTTTTTTCAATTATTAGTAACACTGTGATTGCCGGGCGACAGGTGATGGGGGCATTCTGAACCTCACTTACGGTTGGTGGGTTTTGATCCTAAGCATTGCTACAAGACAAGCACTGCCATCTTATCGACCACCTACAAAGCTTATTACTTTATCAGAAGTTTGACCAGCATTCCAGTATTCAATTTGCACAGGTCAGGTAGGATCAGACCATGCAGAACTTGAAACTGAATTCTTATCACACTTGTATTCCCATGATGTATGATCACCCCTCCGTGAGCACAACTCAATAAAGCGACCACCCTATCCAAATCACTGACCTTTTCCCAGGTTTAAAACACTGTACTTGGAAAAGACAGCCAAGATACCCCAAGTGGTCTAGTTCGTGAAAGCATCCATTTCTATGGTAACTATACCACAAAAGGGAAGTCACTTAATGCATTGGTTTGTATTACGATCATCGTAAGTCTTTTTTAATTCCACGATAAATGTACATTGTGGCTACTCCTTTAATTATAATACAAAATTGAAGTTTCTCTTTTTGAGTGTTCGAAAATAGTTTTCAGCTTTAATTCCTACCTCTTCCCAAAAGCCATCTATGGTAGAACCAAGCACTTTGATCATAAGGGTCTGTAAAAAATGCATTCTGAGCAAGATTAAATTCTGAAACAGAAATAAATGTATGACCAAAGTAAGTGCACATTTCAGATCAAATAAGGTTTCTGGGAAACTGCCCACCCACCCCTCCCCTAAACCAGCATTTTGCCCTAAGTGGGAAAGGGTAGGTGGGCAGTTTCCTAGAATCGTAAATTGATCCCACATGGATCCCAGTCATTTTAACAACAAACCTAATATGTGAACAATAATATTACTAGTTCATAAGTTGAAAATTAACTTTAACATAGTCAGAAACAAGCATTTTCTGCTAGAGACCTTTCATTAGTGCATTCTCTTCCACACGTTCTTTATCTCCAGATTGGTCAGGATGAATCAGTGGCAGCAGTTTACTGCGATAATGCCAGGAAGAATAGTTAGAAAAGTTCTCTTTGATCTTCTCTGTGCTGAAGTTGAATTCATCCTCTGGGGATATGTTTGCTTTTTTCACAGTATATCGTCTGTAATCCCAGCAGTGAACTGATGGAAGAAAAGTACACTGTCAAACGTAATAAATCCACTCGTTTACACATATTCAATATCCGCCTTGAATTATTTTTATAGTTAAACCTTTACAGTAGTAAAGCATAGAAATTCTCATTACCGGTAACCTTAATATCTTTTCTAAAAGGCCAAAAGTCCGAAAAGAAAGTATGAAGGTAAATTGGAATTCCAGAGGGGCAGGGGGTTCAAACCAATAAACCCTCAGTAGAAGGTGGGCCTGTATTTTGGATATTTTCTGAAAAATTTATTGGTGATAAGGTTCAAAAATTAAAATAGGTGAGAAGGCAAGAATAGCCAAATTTAATAATGCTCCAGGTTCTTTTTTACTAATGTTAGAAATTTGGTTTTCTTTGTTTGTATGAATTTGAGAAACATTGCATCCTTGCCCGGGATCTTTATCTCCAACATTTACATCAAAATGTTTGAAAATAATAATAAATGAACATACAATTTCTCTCATCATAAGACAGGAACAAATTGCAAAGCCGCAGTTCTTCATTCCAGTCCGGCTGTGGCATGTATTCCATGATCCACTGTCTATGATGCCACACACTGTAAGACTTAGGGTTCACTTGCAGACAATTCTTGAGGAATGACAGCTCTTTCTGGCAAAGCTTCAGCAATAAATCTGGAGGACTTAAAAAAGAAAGCATGATAGCACTTAAAACCATTCCTAGGGTAGCAGAGAACTGCTACATGGCTTAAGAGACAAGATAAGTGGAGAGTGCACAACACACGGGGCATGAGTTTATCATAGTGTACATGTAAGGCTCATCCAGTGAAAGTTACTATGTATCTATTCATTCTATTTTTTTTGGCAGTCAGTACATTTCTGGCGGATGGTCTTTACCCATGACACATCAAAGAGACCTTTTCAAATCCCAACAACTAAATCATTTCTTAACAATTTAGCTTTAATTAAATGCACTTATTAAAGATGACATTGAAATAAACCAATGAAAACTATTAGCAATATACTAATAATTCATTATAATACATACTTTTCGTCTTTCATGCAGAGAAAAATCTCCCTTCTAAAGTTCCAGAGTGTAGAAAAATCTGGGTTTGCTGCAAGAACTTGTTCTGTTAAAGAGAGCGACTCCTGGTCCATCTCTCCATTTTTCCTCTGGAATAAAGAGAAAATCATCATCATCATCATCATCATCATCATCATCATCGTCATCATCACAGGAACCAATAACATAACTTCTGAAAATGTCAAACCCTCAAGCCCCCATAAAAATTATGATGCAACATCTGTCTGCTCAGAATTGCTGGTGCATCCATTTCTAAATGATTTGCTTGACCCTTGTATTTTTAGACTTATTTTGCATGATGATACCCGACGTTTATGGAGATTTAATAGTGCTAAAGATTTTGACATTGAATGCTGTATTCACCACAGTACAAAGATATTAGTTTTTTTCTAGATATATGTTTGAGCACAACCTTTATCTCTGGCCTTCTGTCCTGAAGACCCTGAGTGAGACTAAATCTGCAATTTACACCACTCACTAAGACAATAAGCATCCAAATCCCATTTAGAATACCTGCCTCACGTTCATCAAGGGTATTTTGGATGAAATGATGAGTATATGAATTAATTTTCATATATTTGTACTATGAAATGAAAAAAATAAATGCAGAGAAGATCATCACAGTTAAATATGCAACCTATGCAGTAGTGAAAAGAAAGGCTGAAAAAAATTCAGGTTTGCTGGGATTTGAACCCTGACCTCTGTGATACCGCTGCTGCGCTCTAGTCAATTGTGTTACCAAGCCAACTGGGAGCTGCTCATAAAATTGGTTGATAATATACCTGGCAAGCCTGAATTTTCTTTAGACTTTCTTTTCGCAACTGCATAAGTTGTGATGAGCATCTCTGCATTAATTTATTACTTCAGATGTTGTAAAATATACCTTTTCATAGATCTGATTGGTAGTTTGCTGATAAATCTTTAGCTTCTTCTCCCTTTCTTTTCTCTTTGCTTCAGCCTGTTCAGCTGTGGTACGCACTTTGATCCGCCCATGCTGAGACATGAGTGAGAAAATTAGCAACTCAACCTATTGGCATTACAGTACTAGCTTGTAGCTTTCCTTTACAGGGTATATTTAGCATGAAAGAGATAAATTATTTCTTCAGCTATCTAAAATGAGTTGAGATACAAGATAACATTTAGCCAAGTTAAAGACTGGGCTTGCATGCAGATAATAAAATTGACTAATGCACAAACAAACGAACGATTCATAAATCATAACAGGTATCCTGATTTAATCCGTCGTGGACACAGAAACAACAACCAAACAAATAAAACATTTGCTTCTTTAGGTTCCCAACTGAACACCTCAACTTTTTCAGCTTCTTTAAATCGATCGGCACTATACTGCAGCGAAAATTAAAGTGACAAAAAAAAGCTCATCGCATGCGTGCGTTAATTAACCTTCACGAAGAACCGAAACCCCTCATGATTACGACTGCGATCACTAAGCCCATGTAATCCTTTAACTCAATGAGAAGAACTTAGTAACAAATAGTTTTAAGCTGTCTAGGGGCTTACCATATTAATGTTTGATGGCGATCTTTGTGAAAGTGATGGCTCACTCCGCCATATTGTTTTTAGCCGTGAGAGACTAGAGACTAGAAACTGCAGTCATGTTGCACAGCGGGCAGTACGATACGTCATGAGAGGTGAACGGTCGGTTAACCAGAGAAAAGAGCATCAAATCTATTCGTGATCATTCACTCATGTTCTGGACAAATAATTGTGTTTATTTCTTCATTTATATCGAATTTTGCACTAAGGATACCCCTCAACTTTCTGCTGAAAGCCAAAGGTTCCATCGGTGCCGAAAGGTATGTAATTCGTAAGGCAAGCTAAAGAGGTCAAGAGGCCAAGGGCCCAAGGGAACAGTTATAAACGCTCTTTAGCGATCGACACGTCACCCTCTGTTGTCAAGAACAATTAAACTTAACTACAGTTGTTAATTTAACTGCTGGCTCATGGATGAGGACCTAAATGCTCTTCATGTCCCCGTGGATACTGCAGCAAACTTTGAGAATATGGGTATAGTTGCTATGTTCATTCAGCTCGTTTCGTGGATATCATCTGCTGCAATGGTTATCGGCGGCGTTGTTCCTTATGTACCGCAGTATTGGGACATTTGGCAGACTCGAGATGCCGAAGGATTTTCAATGCACGTTTGTTTAGCGTTAGTTGTTGCCAACATATTAAGAATTTTCTTTTGGTAAGTGTTTTGAGATGACATAATTTTCTCACCGTTGTGCGACAAACGTAGATTGCAGACTTCCAGACTTGCAGGTGAACAAGGTAAACATAATGCTCCTACAGGTTCCGTATCCCTAAACTAGACTTTTAGAAGACTTAAAGTTTAGCGATAGGGAATCTGTGAGAGCATTTCACAACAATGTTTACCTTGAATGAGGTTTGTGATGCACCAATTACTAACAACCACGGTGGTACAAATAGTTTGACTCAGTAAATCGACATTATTGCCCGATGAAGACCTGCAGTGTGCAGTCGAAATATAGCAATCAACATCAAAGTGACAATCGTGAGGAAAATGATAAAACTAAACCCTTCATATGCACTATCCTTGAAGATTAATGTCTTTCATGACAATGTTTACCTTGTCTACCAGCCAGTCTGCGAGAGTGCATTCTACTTTTGTCACACACCATTTTCTCACAGCATTGCAAATAAATTAAGCTACTTAATGACTGTGTCCATTGGTTACAACTAAGGAAACCATTATTGTGTTTAAACCACCAGATATAGATTTATCTTGCTAGTGGATAGTGTTATCCACTTTTTGAACTGGCAACAGGACTGTTACCCTGCTTGAACTGTAAGTCCCAACAAGGAAAGAAATCTTGTATGTTCTTTGTTTGTAAAACAAGAACAAATATGGCCCTACCCTGTACACATAGTTATAATACTAATTGGAAGAGATTATACTAGTGAAACCATTAAAGAAACATAATATCATTTTTTAAATAATTTTTGGTAGGTTTGGACGTCATTTTGAACTGCCACTATTAGCTCAAAGCTTTATCATGATTGCTGCTATGATGATGATGTTACATCTTTGCACCAAAATCAGAAGAGAGAATGATTTGAGTGCAAAGAAAAGATCCTTTTTCGGTGAGTAAACTGATGAACAAGTTGCTAGAATGATAATGTTCAATTATAATAATTTTCTTAATTAAGAAAATATGTTTGAACAGACACTTGCATTAGCGGACAGCACTACTGTAGCCTTGGCTAGAATAACAAAACCATTTATTTAATTTTTTTGGTGAACTGCTTTTGTAATGGACGCTTTTTCTGTTTCCCAAGGATTTCATCTTACATAAAGTACATAAATTATCTGATTTAATTAAATTTTAACATATTAATTTTGTTCCTGTTTTTTCTTCAGATTTTCACAGAAGACACTTTTGGGACTGGACGCACTTTTCAGATTATGTGCTATGTGTACTGATATTCATTGCAGTTGGTGGTTACATCACATACTTGTTCCTGAGCTTTACTGCATTTGTAGAGCTTATAGGATTCCTAGCAGTGTTTACAGAGGCTATGCTTGGAGTCCCTCAGTTTTACAGAAATTACATCAATCAGTCAACCATGGGAATGAGGTACTTTTCAATAACTCCAACCATCTTGGTCTCTCAATCATAACAGTTCCTTTATAGGGGTTGTTCTTTAAAGACCTTAATAATGTTTTACAAAGTTTAATTTTGTTTTAAGAGGACAAACTTTTACAATAAGTTTTAAGGAACTTCATAATCAAAAATGACTTTAAACTCAATATAATAAATTATATTCCTTGAATATATTCCTATTATATACCGGTATGTTACAGGTCAAAATAAAATTCAGGTTAAAATTTATTAACTTAGGTTTATTCTCAATTTCCTTTGTCTTCCAACCCTGATTATTCATGAATTAGGGCTAGGAGGCAAACCTGAATTTAATTTGGACCTATAATACATACCGGTACCTTGGTGGAGTGAGTGGGAGGGAGAGGGAGGAGGATTACTAGACCCAATTTTTGTGCAGGAAGGCTCTCCATAGAGGCTTAATCCCTTTCTCTTTCTGACAGAAAAGACACCCGCTGTCATACTCTGAGCTCATTAATATCATTAACATTATATTTATTATTCAATTCAAATTGTGACAGGCCCTTTTGAAATGTACAGAAATTCTGTCTTTCAGGTACATTTATTCTTTACCCTTTCATAATACATACACCTAATTGCAATAACGTTGACAAAACAAAAGGAAAAAGCCAAATAGGAATTAAATAGGCTAATTATTAATTAAGCCACATTCTCATGGTCGATTCATTTGCAGCCGTTGCATTTCTTCGCTAGAATTTTCAGTTTTATTGTCTTTCAGCTTTAAAACAATAGCAAATTCCAACAGGGAAATACGATGTCCAAAATAAATTTATTAGGCTTATTAGTGTAATTAATTCCTATTTGGCTTTTTCCTTTTTTTCATTTTTCTTTGACAACGTTTTTGCAATTAGGTGTATGTACTTCAAATGGTGAAATCCCTACCCCTTTATATAGCTGAAGCCTGAAAAATACCCTCCCCAAGACATGCAGCCTGTTTTTGGGATATTTATAAATGGTAATAGGACTGAGTGGAGTCCAATTATTCAGTCTGTAATCATAAGAGTGATTTTAAAACAAAATCAGACGACTGCATAGAGGGAGTCCAATTTATTTAATCACGAGTATGATTACAGACTGAATTGGACAATATGAAGTTCTATTACCAATTAATCATAACTATAACAAATTCTGTGATATTTTAGGTTTTTTAAAACTTAAAACACAAGAAATGCTGTGAGTTTTTTTTTTTGTGAGCAGTGAAAAAAGCCATTTAAGTGTGCACAATGGCACATACTGTCCAATTACTTAGGCGTAACATGTACTGTCCTATTACACTGTCTTATAATGCTGAAATCAGGACAGTTGATAGCCAATAAGATTTGAGAATGTTATTATAGTTATGATTACTAGGAAAATATCATATTTCACTTAATGTGCTTCCTAAACCATGTGATAATTTTATTATATTTTGTATCAACTTGTAGCCGCATTTCTGTCTTCCTCTCTTTGTTCACAGTGTAAAGATGGTTGTGATGTGGTTATCAGGAGATATATTCAAAACTTGTTACTTCATTGTCAAAGTTGCTCCAATTCAGTTTTGGATCTGTGGAATGCTCCAGATATCTATTGACATTGCAATACTTTTTCAAGTTCGAAAGTATCGCACACAAGAAAGAACTCATTTAAGATGACTGTAAAAATACTGGTATTATAGCTAACGGTAGGGGGATAGACAATCTGAAACGTAATTTATTATTTAAAATTAAAAATGTTATTGTATTTGTAAATAAATGGTCAGATAAAGAGTTCTCTTGTTCTCATCTTGTGTTTATGAGAAAAACATATAATTTGATGTTGTCGTAAATGGCATATAAATTAAGACAGCTGCAAATTGAGCCTGTTTGTGAACACATCTTAGCCCAGAAAAATAAAAGAACACATCTACAAAGAATGAAAATCTTGTTAGCCGGAGTATCAGGCATTTCTGAACGAAAGGAAGGTGGAGAAGACCTAATACTGAGGCTAAAATCTTGCTAGCTGGAAAGTTGAGTACCAAGGATAGCAGACCGTGAAAGTCCTGTCCGTTTGCTGGGCATGTATGTTGTTATAGAACCTTCCTAAGTGAAGTTTGTTGGGGAATGTTGAGGAATTTAAACTGCAGAATAGTGGGAAAGACCTGTTGGGTTAATGTAATTACAGTAACTCAAATAGTTGGTAAATTATAGCTGTAATGTGTGTTAACATGGAATCTGAAAATTTCACTACCTATATATCCATGACAAAAGAATATTAATGCACAAATAGTGGAAATGCAGAGAATTTAGTCCACAAACAAGGTGGTGCAGTTAGTAGGTCTGATGTCAGCATGCAGCGAGCAAAGAAAGTCGCGTCCGTTAGCCCGGGGCTAGTGGATTTTGCTATTGGGTCAGTAATTTTTGTTCTTAACTTGCCCGACGGGTAAGAGCTGTTTTTTGGGGAAACTCAAATTATAGACCGATTGTAATCAATCCTGATTATCAAAAAGGGTTTTGGGGCTAGTTGAAATAACTTGTGGGCTAGTACATGCGAGCTACCCATTGCCCTAATGGCAGGCTGTAAAACTGACTTTCTAATTTGCACCCCGGCATGCATATGGGCTGTTGGAAAAATGGTCGTCTTTGAGCCAAAGTCCAGAACTCAACCCCATCTATTCTATAAAAGTACACCCTTGTTTGTTAATAAAAAAGTAGACTGCAAAACAGTCTGTATTTTTGCATATTCAAGTACCTGCGAGCAGTCTAACAAAAGGTCTGGAGCAAGGCTGAAAATGGAGAGCGAGACTGGGGATAGACTTTCTCTCCCCTCACATGCTCTGCAGGCATGTGAGGCCTGTGCACTTCGCCCAGCCTTGTTCCCAGTCGTCCTTGGGGATTTCGGATGTGACGTCACCTGTCAAGCTTTTTGGGAAAATTTGCACTATTGCACTCGCTTCCAAGCCTCCTCTGGTAACTCGGATAGCGCGAACTGGCCTGGGTACGAGGCTGCACTTTGCCTGCACTTAACCGGAGAAAAAAAAACCACTGTTTAGCAGTCTGATAAAAGAAGCCCTCTTATGGGGGTATACATATTGCGTACCAAGGTTGAATTTCAAAACCCATTGTTTGACATTTTGAAGAGCAAGCCATGTCCCTGTCAGTGTTTCACTACAATTGTATGTCACTTTCCAGCCTCAAACCATCTTTGTGTCATTTGCCACCATTTCATCTGTCTTTTGCCATCAATTCTTCTGTCTTATGTTGCTGCTTCAAGGCATGCTAAGAAAGGGGGATTTTAGGGTATCAGCTTTTGGTCCAAATTTGAAGCCTAGGCGACGCATGTCTACCACAGGAATACTTACTCAACTTCATCCAATCCCTGCCGGAGGACCATGGATGGTGAGCCTGTGGTACAATTTGCAGCGTGAGGTCTGGGCAGGGGTCTGAGTTTGAATAATCTTGTCAGTGGGATTCGTGAGCTCGCATTTTGAACAACTCGCGCCTTCCACGATAATATATTTTGACTCACCTCACCGCTGAGTTTCTAGGTTCAAAATTTGAACATGAAATGTTTCAAGAATGATGTTGGGTGAAAAAATCGGCCCAAAAACGGCCTCGCTTACTGACGGATTTTCGATAAAGAGATCGATCCACGAACATGTTTTCGCGGGTAGCTTTTGCACGGACCACGCGTGCGCTTAGGCTTATTTCTCCGCAGTTAGCCAATCAAAGTGCAGCTTTACGGACGTGCGAGGGTTTTCTCTCGTGTTCGAAAATGGAGGATGCCGGCGGTGAAGAGAAGCTGAGCAAGAAGTGAGTATTTTGTTGAAAATTTTGTCACGATATTTAGTGTTTACCCCCTATTTCGTCAATTCATTCAACGATGTTGTGTTTTCGGTTATCAGTGAGCTTAAAAGGAGGCTCAAGGCTCAGCAGAAAGCCAAAGAAAAAGAGGCAAAGGAAGCCCTGAAGGTAATTTTTGTCCACCGTTTCGTGACCGTGAAACACGTGGTTAATGTTGGTTTCAACTTTGCACTTACGAAAGCGTTGCTTTTCTCAGGCGCAAAGCAGTGCAGTGGCCCAAAACAAGAAGAAAGATGAAGTAGACGAGGAAACATTGGATCCCAATGTAAGCTTAAGTAACAAGCCCTTTCACGTTTTTTTAGTTCACTCCATAAGCCGAATACATGTGCATTGCTCTTTTGTGCCTGAATAATTAAAATTTGCAAATATTATTGTACCTCACAATTCTCTACGCTAATTCTTTTAGTGAGTTTTAAGCTTTGCATGGTAAAGTTGAAATATACGTACTCGCCTTGTTGCTAAAAATGAAAAATTCTTCCGCCCATTGGTAAGCATTGCATCACCCAAAAATTTCCCGGAAAATGACCCGTGGTGATCTTGTCTCCCTTGTAGGATCCGTTGCCCCGTTTTTTATGTGCTTATCCTCTCCAACTCGTTTTGCTACTCACTTAATTTTGCGATGGCTTTCTGTTTTAAAAAATGATCTTATAACAATTAAACCCCATTTACTATCATGTTTTAACAGTTTGCTCTGTCTTTAGAGATTTGGAGTCACTTTTTTTTTGTTTACTATTCATTACTTCTACTCCAAAATTTCCCGGAAAATGACCCGTGGTGATCTTGTCTCCCTTTAGCTTGCTTTGTCTTTTTATGTGTTTTCTTGGGGGAGGGGGAGGGGATTTTGGGGGTGGATGGAGAATTTTAGGATGCAGTCTGGTATGTGCATACATTCTCTATATGAATTCCTGTCGGCAAATCCTAAAATCATAGTCTCACACCTATCCATTCACTGGTGAGACTCATGGAAATGATTGGAGAGCAATGATATCAAAAGCCCAGGGTGATTAGTGAAATAAAAATTGATATCCCCTCCCATTACGTGTAACTATTGCATCATAGTCTGATGCCCCATCTATTCACTGGCAAGACTCAGGGAAATTAATAGAGAGCGATAACATCTAAAACTCAGGGTGACCAGTTTATCAAAATGTTCTCTATTTGATAACCCCGTCAACAAACCCTTAAATCAAAGTCTTGCATACATCCATTCACTGGCAAGACTCGGGGAAAATGGAGATTAGTAATTTAGAGATTTGGAGTCACTTTTTTTTGTTTACTATTCATTACTTCTACTCCAAAACTATTAGTTCCACACTAGTTTTTTTGATCTGTTTTTACTTGCATATTTTCTGTTTTGGGAAATCCTCAATTTGAATCTGGCGTTTGCGATAAACTTTTCTCTAATATCAAAAGCACAGGGTGATTTGTAAAATAAAAGTAAATGATCCTTGACATAACAGTTATATTCATTATGCCTTGTTGTTTTCTCAGCAATACTACAAAATCCGAAGTCAAGCTGTTGAAGCTTTGAAGGCCACTGATGAATCGCCTTATCCTCATAAGTTCCATGTGTCTATCTCTCTTGCGGAATTCATTGAAAAATACAAAGATGTTGAGGATGGTACATGGCATGATGATCTTGTATCTGTTAGTGGTGAGTTTAAAATTTGTTTGTTTGGTTGGTTTGTTATCATTATATTTTAATCATAAGTAAAGGAAAGTATAATAATTATTCAACCTGCAACTGTCATTAAGTTCTGTAGGCTGGGGATTTTCTGGAGTTATGATAAACATGTCTACTGACTGGTCTCAGAGGAAAAAAGAAAAAGAAACCAAAAGAACTACCTAGCTGTTCAATTTTCCACCTACTAACTGCACATACCAGGAAACTTGAAATCTTAGTGATATTCTCACTTGTGAGGTTGTGCTGTAGGTAGCCCAATTTTTGGTACTGTCTGTCAAATCCAGGGTGCCCTGAGTATTTGATTTTTACCAAAAAAATCTGGTGTCTTCCTGGTAAGGTGCTGCCAGAGCTCAGCCTTGTTCCTGACATGGCAGGGATCAATCATAATTGTTTTTAGGTTATACAATAGTGTTATTATTGGACTAAATTTTTTCTAATTTATGCAAACCCTAGGAATGTGAGAAAGTACAAGTGGTGTTTACATAGTCAATTATAGCCCTGATAATCAATAAAACTTAGCTAGCAATATTATGGGGTTAGTGCAGTAGGTCATTTTAGGCTTTTCTTATATGGCTAAATCTTTGAGCAGGCAAGTTGACATGATTAATCCTCTGATCTGATTAGCTACCCACGTGCGTCTTGCCTGATCAGGATTTCCTGAATTGGTCCCGCAAGAAAAAAAATCTCATTTCCTCTACCAGAGTCTCTCTATGAGCTGTAATAAAATAATTTTATTTCACTGAATCTCTCTTATACAGGTAGAGTCCATGCAAAGCGTTTGTCAGGGGCCAAACTTATATTTTATGATTTACGAGGAGAAGGTGTGAAAATTCAGGTTATGGCAGATGCCAGGGCTTCAGAGCAGGATTTCTTGGCTGTACATAATAAAATACGACGTGGGGATATCATTGGAATAAAGGGAAAGCCAGGTAAATGAAAAATCATATTAGTTAATAATCTTTTTATTTTTTCCATTTCAACACAATTGTGAAGAAGTATAACACTCCTGAGCCAGGTTGTTCAAAGCAGGGTTAAGATAACCCAGGGTTAGTGCAATGTTTCAATTCAGATATGAAAGCTGAAAAAGCAAATTCAGTTTTATTTGATGATTTGATGCTCTAAAAAGAATTGAGAAAATTATCTGGAAAATGCTTTTGAACAAAAGAAAAAGAAACCCAGGTTAAAATTTAACCACTGGTCAGTGCTAATTGGCCTTCAAACACAACTGGGCCCTGAAGAGTAATGAATATAAATAGTTATAACATGTCATCACTTTTGACACCAAGCTTAAAAACTGCCATCTGTCATTATTTTATAACCACTAACAATGTCTTCATCACTGCTGACAGACACCCTAGCAGTATGCCAGATGTATCACTTTCAAACCTAGTAAAGTGGCAACTTCAACTCCTTGGGTTAAAAAAAGTCGTCTTTAAAAGTCATTGACTTCTAAACGTATCCCACAAATTAAAGTCTTGTAACTTTTTTATTATTTTTCTTTTTTTGCAGGCAAAACAAAGAAAGGTGAACTGAGTATTCTGCCATCTACTGTTTCACTGCTGTCACCTTGTCTACACATGCTTCCACATCTCCACTTTGGACTTAAAGACAAGGTATTTAAAAATTTGAATTTTTATTTATTATACTGTCTTCATGTGCCACCATTCTAAGAAAAATATGAATTGACCCATGTAGAGAATGATTAGGATTAGATTAGGCCACTTTCAGTTTTCAGCTGTATCAATCCCTTTTGTCAGATATTAACACCTCAAGCCTGTGTTAGAAGACCACAAGGTCATGTGGGTTACTGTAGCTGTCAATTCTTTGCAATTGTTCAATGCCGTGCAAACAGTTACGTGTAGTAATTACCTGACAGAAGAATTATTACTTTATGGCTTAGTGTAGTAAATGTTTGTGAAACCACCCATATTGCTTTGTGGTCTTGCTGTGTCGCCCTTCTGACATCATAAACTTATAAAAGGTGTATAATTTTGTTCAAAATTCAGGTTTGGTTACAAGTGCCTTTATTATATTCCTCTTAGTCTAAGATTAAGGGGAATAGAATAAAGGAAATGATTAACATTACCTTACACTAAAGTGTTGATGTATTTTCTTTTCAGTGCCTTAAATATTTATTATAGTTTTTAACTTTTATCAAAACAGGGCTATTTGAAACAAAAGCTATTGATGTTCAACCTTTCTTCAACTCGCTCACATTGAGGGAGTTCTTATTCTCATTATGATCCAGACCTTCTTTCAGTGTGTTTCACTTGGTTTTTACAATACTAATTTACTTTCAAATCCCTCTCTCGCACTCAAACAGGCTTTAGAAAATCTATGAAAAGGAGATACAGTACTGCATGTTCCCTCAAGACTGTCACTGGAGGATTTATTGAGTGACGGTCTCTGCATGAATTTACAGTTGTGTGGAGCAATAAGCAAGATCATTGCATGCATTTAGATTCTTTCTTTACCCAGCTCTTGAATAATAGTACTGTTTCTTTATGGTTAGCTGTATCACATGTTCATATTTTTTTTTCAGGAAACAAGGTTTAGACAGCGTTACCTGGATCTCATTCTTAATGACAAAGTGCGGGAAAAATTTGTTGTCAGAGCAAAGATCATCAACTACATCAGAAAGTTTCTTGACAGTTTAGGGTTCTTAGAAGTAAGTTACAAAACCTACTGGAAGTTATGTCATCTTACCCTTTTGGGCTTTTGTTCCCCCCCCCCCCCCTTGGAATTTCCAATCCCCTGTGTGGGGAGGGCATGGATCAAATGTTTTGGAACCACATGTGCAGTCCAATTACAGTGTACAAGAAAAACCGGGCAAATTGTGCATTTGCTTTAGAACTTTTCTGGTGTTGTTCTGTTTTAAAATGAATGGTGCAGTGTCATGAACTAACTAAAACGCAGGTAACCTAAAGTTGAGTGATCTAATGTGTTTTTTTCATGTTGTTAAAACAGGTAGAAACACCTCTAATGAACATGATTCCTGGTGGTGCTGCTGCCAAACCTTTCATCACTCATCATAATGAGCTGAATATGGATCTTTACATGAGAGTAGCACCAGAACTTTACCACAAGGTATTAAACAAGATTAACTGGATTAACTGTGTAACTAGTAATCTTGCCAAGTCTGGTACTCAAAGCACGTTATTAACAACCATCTACAGCTGTTCCAGTAGCAAATGTTACTTCCTTTTCTTCTTCTTTGCTTCTTTTTGTTTTTCTGCTGATCAAACCAAGTTTTTTTTTTTTTTAAATTGACTCATGTTAACAACAACAACATTCTTCATTGTAATCAGTCTTGTTTAATGATAAATTGCAACAATGAAAATAATATAATATGAAAGTAAAATTAGAGTATTGAATGTTATAGTGAATACTGGCCTCTCTTCAGGAATAGATTAAAATTAATTGTTGTCATAATCTTTACTTCTCAAAAACAAATTGATAGTATAATAATTATGTACATGTAGGTCACCTGTGTGTGTAATATTATTATTGTTCAAGTTTTGATAGAGGTCAGGCTGCTGAATGTTGTCCATAGAACAAACTGGTAGTTTGTTTTTTTTTTACTTATTGTTGACTTACTAAGTTGTTAAAACACTTTTGTGTTTTGTATGTAGATGCTTGTAGTTGGAGGCATTGACAGAGTGTATGAAATTGGAAGGCAGTTTAGAAATGAAGGTAAACAATATAATGTCATTATTTTTGCACAATATGAATTCACCTTATTGTAGTCCATAATGACTTTAAAACAATTATTACTGAACCATACAAGATACACCTGGCAAAACCACAGCCACTAATTCTTACATGTACAGTAAGACTGCGTTTCACCAGCAAGAGAGTCAAAAAGGCTTTGGCTTGATGGAATTAGAGTTGAAAGAATCAGAACAGGTCCACTTTTTTCCAACATTGCTTATGACTCTGTGGCTTAGGTTTAAGCTAAAACCAGATTCTTGGAGATGCACGCAAAATTTAAAGAATAAACCGATCACCATTCTTGTCACCACGCATTTTGGTTGGTGTAGTTAGTTCTTTTACTGCTGTCCAACAATCTGGACTTGTAAGCAGAGTCAGACTGCTGTTTTCTCCTCAAGATCATAACACTGTGTGCTTCTGATTAAGACTCTGATTCCATCGCTACTGCATTTGTAGGATCACATTATGGAACGCTAGTTCACATGTTTGTTTTTACCCAAATGGTAAAATAACTCCTGAGGCTACAGCTTACAAACGAAGCCTATGGCAGGAGCCACCTTTTTTCTGGCTACATCCTCCCACTCCCTTGCAGTAGTCCATTGTAGCACTTGGCAAGCTTTTACCTCACATTGTTTTACAGGCATTGACATGACTCATAATCCAGAATTTACCACTTGTGAGTTTTACATGGCCTATGCGGATTATAATGACCTTATGGAGTTAACAGAAGTTATGTTATCAGGTTTGTAACCAGTTGATGCTGCAGTGAAATAAGGCCCTAAGTGACTCCTGATGTAATAAGAAAGTCTTCCTTTGATTTGCAAAGATAGACATGGCAAAATGGAAGGAGAATCTAGAAGTTTATCAGAAGTCACCTGGGGCTTTAATTTCATGCTCCCTCTAACCCTTTGAGAATTAAAGGGATTATTGAATTGCCTTTAGATTTCATGGCAGAATCATGATTTTAACCTTTTCTCCCATCAAGCACTTGAATATTATTTTATTATCTTTTTCCCTGGAGGCTCTTCCAATAGATTTAAAATAAATTTTTCTTTCATTTTATTCGGTTCAACAGTAGTTTGTGTTGAACGTTATTTTTACTACACAGTCTCCACTCTTCTCAAGGGTAGATCTCACTTGGGACAGGCTCCTTGGGTGCTCCTTCTCTATGCTTCCCCTTTCTCACCCAAAATACCTTTCCTTCACCTCAAAAACCATTGAAAATACAGGAAAACAGATCAAATGTGTCACAGAGTAGTGAATGCTTTGTGCTAGTACAAAAGGTACTTGTATTCACTCAGCTGTGGCTCAGCTCACATACAAAATTTCTAATTTGCTCCTAGCTTGCTTCAAGCATTCTGTGCACCTTTTTCTTATCTACATGTATTACCTTTTTTAAGGCATGGTCAAGGCTCTGACAGGTGGTTATGTGGTTACATATCATCCCAATGCAACTGATCCAGAGAACTTGGGTGAACCTCTCACAGTTGATTTCACCCCGCCCTTTAGAAGAGTGCGTATGGTCCCTGACCTTGAAAAGGCCATGAATGTCAAGTTACCTCCCCCGTCAGAATTTGGAACTCCAGGTACTGATTTGTAATTTAATAGCAAAATGTTTTACTGTTGACAAATCAAGCTTTTCAGGATTTGTTATGTTAATGAGAAAACTCGATTGTTTTTTTTTTATTCCAGAGGCCAGACAAATTTTTGATGACTTGTGTGTCAAGCATAATGTCGATTGCAGTGCTCCTAGAACAACTACAAGACTGTTAGATAAAGTATGTATGTCCTTTTCTTGAGCAGATCTGGACCAGCAGGCAGCTTTTCGGGAATTAATATTACAGTGATGAGTTATTTTTTCTGGACATGCACAACCCAGTTGCCCCTAACTCCCAGATGCCCTTGATGGATGCACGTTTTGTGCTTACATTTTAGGAAAAAGCCCCTCTTTCTTTCAACTTTATCCCTCCGGAGTTATTCTCAACACAAAGAGAAAATTATGTACAGTTGAACCTCGATATAGTGAAGGGCCAATGGACTGACAAAATCTGTTTGCTATATCAAGGTTTTGTTATATCGAGCTTCATTATAATTATTGAGGTTCCACTATCTCAGTATTACTGCTTGGTTATGTAATACATCCACTAAGCTCTGTTTATTCACATTATATTGTTGCGGTAGATTCATTGTTTTTTGAAAAAATAGTTTTTTGTGACTTGTTGTTTCTGCAAAGAAAGTTAGTCTCTCCCTCTCTCCGAATAAACATGAAAAATACTTTGTTTTATTTCAAACATGTAGCAGCTATGAGAAAGCCAATACATCATGTCATTGGAAAAATAACCTCACTGGGCATGTGGCATAGCCTTTAGGGCAATAACTGTCGACTGAATCACGTGAGGTGAAATCAAGACCCAAGTTAATCACAGCTCTTCCTGTATAATGGATTAAGGCTGTTTCATGCCTTGGGAACATAACATAATGTGTGTTAAGTACTAGACTGCTCAAAATATAGTCCTCATAAATTTGCCTGACTTGTGTTGATATTTGATCAGCTTGTAGGTGAATTTCTTGAAGAGACTTTTGTCAGTCCAACATTCCTCATTGATCATCCTCAAATTATGAGTCCATTGTCAAAGTGGTGAGTACTGTGTTCCAGTATTTTTCATCCAGTTCTGCTAAAATAATTATTACACCTATCACAGTAATACCCATGTTTTTCTGAACCCTGAATACAGTCCCTTATGAAAACAGAGGTTGATGTTATTTGTGTAATAGCTGTGCATTCATTCATTTTTTTGTCCTTCCTTATCATCCCAATGCACACATACACAGTGACGCACACAAAAGGTTAACACAAATGTCAGTGATTTTGTTACCTCTGTGTCCTGCGTCCCTGACGCATAAAAATCCCCAAAGACGCAAAATAATTCAATAGATGCATCCTGTAGGACGCAAAGATCGATCCATCTGAAGATGTTTTTGAAGAAAAATCCTGTTTGTTCGATTTCTGCGGCTGTTGATGTGGTTGTTGTTTAACTCATTGTTTTTTCAACTGGAACTCAATGGTTCTGGACTGGGACTCGTGATTTTTCACAACATGAGTCCCATGTCTCACCATAACTTTTTCTAACAAAAACACTACTTTGTCTGCTTAAATTTTAAATGTCAATGGATGTTACTTGAGGGAATTATCACTTGCAGTTTTTGTTACTAATAATACTCATTGTAACTTATCACTGTTCTTGTTGTGTCTAAAACATAAATGGTCTGCATGAAACTCCCTTCAGGAACAATACCAGAAACCCCTTATGAGTTTCTGACAATACTAAATATCTTGTCATCATCACCAGGCAAATTGACTGTAATGTAGTTAGGGGTCGACCATTTGACGTTTGATGGGTGGGGGGTGGTTTGGGTAAGATTTTTTATTTCCCAAACCTCTGGAGATGTATTGTTTTTCCCCTGTCATGCCCTGTATAGCAATGTAAGATTTTTTTACAGGATTATATCCCACAAGAGATATTTTTTTCAGCCCAGGTATTTCCTTGCTATATTTTTTCTTCCCTCAAAATCAGTCTGTAGGATATTTTTTTCTGAAATCACCCATACCTCAAATCACTACTCAACAGTCAAATGGTCGGCCCCTTACCGCTTAAGACTTTCCATACATTGCCCTTAGCTTAACTGCTTCTAACAAACACAGAGTCATTATTTTTAGCTGGTGTGAACATTATTAGAAAAATAAATAGTTTTTCTTTATGGCCATACAGGTAAATGTAAAAACTCTTTTTTTTTTCAGGCACCGTTCAGTTCCGGGTCTCTCAGAGAGATTTGAGTTGTTCATCTGTCGTAAAGAGGTGTGCAATGCATACACTGAGTTAAATGACCCTGTCATACAACGAGAAATGTTCCGACTTCAGACAAAGGTGAGTGCATGGCCCCCTCACGCGCTCCGTCCTTCCTTGCACCCATATTACTTTCAAGTGCCTGGTATGCAGCATTGTAAAATGGCTCATTGTTCCTAGTTCAAATTAATAAAAATCGGTCTGAAGCCCTTTACTGTCACACTCAGAAAACTGTGAACACCTGAACTATTTCAAAAAGGTTGATTTTGTAGCACTGTAGGTTTGGCAAAGTGTCCTTTTTAATAATGTTGAGGTTTCAAACTGGTAATATCTAAAAGGTTTTAACTGTACGTCTCTTGCAGGGCTGAAAATAACGGCCGGTCAACGGACATTGTCCGGCCTGATCGCGGACTTGACCGGTCAAACTCCGGTCTTGCCGGTCATTTTGGATGGTCATTTTTGGATACAAACATTTTATTTTCCATACAGTTGTTGCTTAATGCTCGATAACACTGCAATGATTTCTCCGTCTTTGGCGTTTTTTGCTGCTTTGCTCTAAACCCTTCCAAGAAAAACATCGCCGCAATACATTAATTTCATGTCGTCATGTCGTAATGAAACACAACAAAGTGAATAACAAACTGAGTTGAAAAGTAATGCAACGTTGCAAGTCGTACTGTAGTTTCTGCTTTGCTGTAATCAGCAATGTGACCTTCTTTGGGAATTCGAAGGAATTCGGGCAAATCGATCGCCATTCTCAACAGGTCGTCCTGTGTTTCTCCGGGAATAAATGTTAGCGCATCGATTAATAATAATTTCTTTTATGCCGAACGTGAATCTCGTTTGCAGACTCGATTCCAGAATGGTCTGATAAAAATTTAAGCTAATCAAGAGGGAAGGTCGTCGTCTATCTCAGCGCTAGATTCTGGTTCTTGTAAACAACTTTATGCAAATTTCTGTTGACATTTGAGCCCTTCGCGGTAAAATGTTGCGCGATGACCCAAATTTAAACACGCCGTTTGTGGAACAAACTTCTCGCCAATGCAAATCAACTTCTTTGCCGAAAATATTAGCGACGATTCTTCTTTGAGGAGGTGACGGGGAGGTGACTTTCGATCACGTGCCAGGCAAGGAAAAAAATCAAGTTTCACCGATGTTCATTTCGGAACATCAACGTTAAAACAAGCGTGTGCAGACTTTGTTTTTTGTTTTTGTTTTCGTAATTCCTAAAGTTTGCTGAACTGTATGTGTATTCCGTTTCCCGAACCTTGAGAGTTTGAAAAGGATTTCCGCTTCACTTTTTACCTCTAGAGACTTCAGACACCGCCGTGCAATGATACTCAAGGTAGAACGTAACATTAAAACGCGCGAAAACCGCAGAAAGGAACTCTACAACGTGCGAATGCATTTTTCACCAACTTGCTGTCAAAAGTGTGAACGTCAATGTAGTAATAACGATCTATTGCCAGCATAATTGGATATTCCTTAGGCAAAAAAAAAATTATTAGTATTCATTATTTGTCCGACCAGAATCGGGGTTTGTCCGGGCTAAAAAATATTTGGCCGGTCATCATGACCGGCAATCTGCTGTCCGTTATTTTCAGCCCTGTCTTGGTGTTGGTTTTCATGGTAAATATAGAATAAATAATCATTAATTCACTAGCTTGCTTGTTGTGCGTGCAGTTAATGTAACCTCGCTGGGCATGTGACATAGCCTTCAGGGCCATAACTGCCAACTAAATCACGCGGGGTAAAATCCAGACCCAAGTTAATCACAGCTCTTCCTGTACAGTGGATTAAAGCTGTTTCATGCCTTGGGGACATTAGTTTTTCTTTGTGACTGTTAAGTTAGGACCTCAAGTATAACAAATATTAGTAAAATCCAGACGGACACTGGTGGGTTGGGCTCTACGTGGCCATCTTGAACAAAATTGATGGCTGTCTTATTTTTACTAAGTCAACTAAAAAGGATTCAAAGAAAGGCAGGGACCAACTTGAGATGTACGTTATAAATAGCAGGGTGGCCGTCTTATAGAGAGTCAGACTAAAAGGATTAAAGAAAGGCAGGGACCGGTCCCTCAGCAGATACACAGATACATGTACCTTAGTACGAGTTGCACACAGGAGCAACAAATGGCAGTGTGTCTTATTGTTTCTTGTTCTTGTCTTTGGTTTTTTGCAGGACAAAGCCGCCGGTGATGATGAAGCCATGTTTGTTGATGAAAACTTCTGTACAGCTCTTGAATATGGTCTTCCACCGACAGCGGGCTGGGGTCTAGGAGTAGACAGGCTTACAATGTTCCTTACTGATTCCAATAACATCAAGGTTTGTCCCTCGGCAGTGTTGAAACGATGTCGGCAGTGTTGAAACTATGTTAGAGGCCTTTAGATTCGATGATGACGACGCCAACGAGAACGAGTTTTGACTTAAAGTTTTTTCGCGTATTCTCAAAAAAAAGAGACACACTGGAGAGTTTCATTACTTTTCTTTTTTCACCATAAATGTTAACATGGTTATTTTATTGAATTGATTGTTTCCGCCACTATACCCTGGTTACTAGAGGTTTTTTTCCGTGTCTGGATGCTTCGGTATAGGCCCCAGGCTGAAAGATCTTCTTTCTCGGCCGAAGTCAATTGACAGGAAACCGCGCATGAAAAGTCTCTGGCACCCAGGGTACCGCCACTACAACACATATTAGCTAAGGCCCCGTCCACAAGTACCTGGACATTTCCAGAGAGGAAATTTTTGACGGACGCTAAATCCGGATGCTTTTTCATCCGGTGACGTAACAATATCGAGCCCAGTTCTTTTCCTTGAATGCTGTATTCAAGATGGCAACCTCGTTGTCAGGTTCTCTCAAGGCCGCGGGCTCTTTTTTACAACGCATGCTCTGTTGCCAATTTTCCCAGCGGAGTCTTGGGTGTGGAGGTGGAAACTTTTGAATCCGGAAAGAAAAAGTTGTGGATACAAAAACATCCGGATGCATGTGGAGGGGGCCTAAAACTCGTAGAAGAATGACAACGGCTATCACGGTTTCCCACCAAACGCACGGCCACTGCTTGGTATTGAGAAATTCTCGTACTCGTTATGTCTTGGGTTTGTTAATAACCTCACTGGGCATGTGACAGCCGTCAGAGCTATAACTGTCAACTTAATCATGTGAGGTAAAATCAACACCCAAGTTAATCATAGCCTCCCCGCAGACGTCCTCTGGGATTCGTTAGTCACGCGTTCATTTCTCCCCCACGGACGAAATGAATGCGTGACGAACGAATCCCAAAGGACGTCTGCCGGGAGGCTAACTGAATCACAGCACTTCCTGTTCTATGGATTAATGCTGTTTCGTACATTGGGAACAGACTAAAAGAAGTCAACAGGCTAAAACAATCAAAGTCAGTGAAAACGTGTACCAATTTGCTGTTTGTTTTGTCGTAGGAGGTGCTGTTTTTCCCAGCTATGAAACCTGACGAGGGAGCACCAACAGAACAAAGCGGACCAGGAGCTAATCCAGGAGAAAAAGAGACAAATTCATAGACTTAATTCTGCCAACTGGAAGAAAATGTTATGAAGCTACAGAAAAGAAATTCCACATGATTGGAAATGCATTAATAAGATGGTCCAAGACTTTAGTTGAGAGAATAAGAATTTTTCTGTGGTCCATTAAGGGGCTGTCGACTTGGAGGGAGGAAGATCCTTGAAGGTGGAACAACTTTTCGTTGGGTTTACATGCAACAATTTCTGTCCGTCTGGTGCCCAAGTAGAGAAGGAGTTAAAGATTTCAGGCGAGAAAAAAATGCAATTTGGGCTCTTCTCCTCTCTTTACTGGCGTTAATAATTACCTTTCAGCAGAATTATCACAATAATCAGCTCCTGATAAAGCCAAACGAAACGGTTGGCCTATTTTGCCGTGATTACCTACAGAACGAACCCCCGCCATTTTGTCTGCTTTGTTCCTGGTACAAGGATCTTTCTAGCGAAGGCAGTTTACATGGTGCTAGGATCTTCTCCTTACACCATGTACGTCTCAGCTAGGAAGATCTTAGTACGAGGAAGATCTTAGCTCTAAGGACAACACTTTGCATGTAAACTGAATACAGAAAACATATGGCGCAAGGATGATCCGCCTTTTAGGATCTTCCTGGTGCTAGGATCTTCCTTCCTCTATGTAAACAGCCCCTAACAGAAACAAAGAAACAAAGATGGATTAGCTGATCTTTGATCAAGTCCACGAGCCAGTTTATGTTCAAAATAACATTGGAGACTTTTAATTATGAAAATACGGCAAACAATGAGGTATTCCTTTTCATTTTAGTACACATGTAAGAAAATGCTCGGAGCATTAGTCAAGCAAAAAAAAGCCACTGGTTAAATGCTAATTTGAAAAATTAATGTATAGCATTTATTTATTGTTATAGCCTAGACACTGGTTTCCATATTATCGCTACGATGGTTCATATCGCCGGAAAGTTTTCAGCGATTGTGGCGATCATTTTGTAAACCAGGTGATTTTTTTTTATAAATAATTATGTTGAAAATGAAAATGTCCTACAGCTAGCACTGTCAAATGTGATGGATATGGATCGTTTTTGTTAAGTTCAGTGTTTTGCATATGTGGATGAACACCAAACTGTTCGACCATTTTCAATGAAACCTAGAGCTTTGGCAGCATTTCCACATGGTAGTATTTTTCCAGTCTTTTACAAAATGAAATAAATTTTGTAACTTTTAGACCTTGAAAGAAACCGACTTGAAAAAAAAAAGAGTTGTTTACATGGAAACGAGGGTTGACCACAACAAAATTACAATTTCTTACTGAAAACTAGAACAAGCCTGAAGCTTATCCAGAGTTTAGATTAGCCTGGAACCCATAACATATCCGAGCAGCAATCATGCGCTCTTTTACTTCCTTTCGGGGAAGCGCGAAATTCGGCGGTGAGATAAAGAATAAAGGAAGAAGGACCGCCTGATCGCAGGTTTGGTTTATTCTAGGAATTAGCCAATGAGGGCCTAATGTGCCCCCCTAACTGAAATTGTAGAGGATATTTAGGCCCCGTCCACAAGTTTCCAGGTATTTTTTAATCCGCAACTTCTTCTTTCCGCATTCGAAAATTTCCACGTCCACACGTATCCGTAGTCAAATCGAAATTTTGACTCCACTACACAACATCAACAGACAAAACGTAATGGCAAATAAGTTTATTTTGGGACGGCTTGGCGAGAACCAACCCTACAAAGTATTTATGTAAATACAATAATAGGTGAATACTGGTGAATACCTAATGTACAACACTTGTAAACTAGCTTTCACAAAAAGATAAAACTCGTGCGACAAATGGTCGCTCTTGACCTGAATCTCCCATTTAAGCAGGCAGGCTTAGTGCCAGGTAGGCTGCCAGTCATTCTGGGGAAACTAATTAATAAAACTCAGACAACGCATAACTGGCACACGGAACACGGTAGTAGCACAGAGGCTAAACAAAAAGAAAAAACTCCTCACAACTGGTCGATCTCGACCTGAATCCCCCAAATAAGCACACAGGCTTAGTGCCAGTTAGGCTGGGGAAACTAATTAATAAAACTCAGACAACGCATAACTGGCACGAGGAACACGGTAGGAGCACAGAGGTTAAGCAAAAAGAAAAAACTGCTACAACTGGTCGATCTCGATCTGAATCCCCCAAATAAGCACACAGGCGTAGTGCCAGTTAGGCTGCCAGTTAGGCTGCCAGTTAGGCTGGAGAAACTAATTAATAAAACTCAGACAACGCATAACTGGCATGAGGAACACGGTAGGAGCACAGAGGCTAAGCAAAAAGAAAAAACTGCTACAACTGGTCGATCTCGACCTGAATCCCCCAAATAAGCACGCAGGCTTAGTGCCAGTTAGGCCGGGGAAATTTAATAAAACTGTGATCAACGTATAACTGGGACCGGGAACACTTCAGGAGCACAGAGGCTGAGTGCCAGGAAAACTGGGAATTATCTCCACTAATGTACCCAACAAGGCACGTAGCCCAATAACCAGTAAGACTGCCATAAAAGGCTAGGGCGGGACATTGAGGGTAAACAATGAATAACGACCCTGGCTAGAGGTCTGTAACATTGCCTGCAACCTAACTGCGTCAAACGAGACTTACGTCGCCTCCTAAAGAGCGGTTCCGGGACAGCTGACCTAAGCATACATGGAAACTAAATATATCAAGTAAAGGAGCAGGTGCAAAACTGAGATAACTAGTGTACAAGTACATAAAATAAGAAACGGGAAAAAGGCTGAAAACTAGCAGAGCTGAGCTACCGCTTACAAACTGAAGTAAATGCGGTCAGACGGAGGCCAGAAAAAACTGCCCAAAAAAAAACCCCGAAGGGAAAAAAAATGCGGGCAGGAAATCTGGGTAGGAACCAAGGCTCAAGCTCAAAGCCCTTCCTACGGGACTTTACAATGTAATCGAGAATATGTTGCTCCTAAAAATAAATAAAACAAAAATTTAAGAAAAACCAAGGAGAGGTTGGTTCGTAAGCCTAGATGACGAACACGTGATATACGCAGCCTTATATACCCCCGATATGGCTACCCATGGTGCACCCGGCCTAGTACCCAGGCCCTGTTGTATCTCGTGCCGTCAAAATATTTATTTCTGCCTTCTTCGCGGGCTCATTCGTCAGAAATAACATATTTTGACTCCACTACACAACATCAACAGACAAAACGTAATGGCAAATAAGTTTATTTTGGGACGGCTTGGCGAGAACCAACCCTACAAAGTACGTAGAGTGACAAAGTATTGGGCGAAATGACAAATGAAAGCTCCTAGAGCCCAAGAAACTTGGAAACTGAAAGCCTTTTTTCTAGGTCATCATCGGTAGGCGCCCTTGGCTAGAACGGACTTTCAGCGGCCGAGCCACTGAAACACACTGTCACAAACCCCATTATAAGCAGCGAAGGTGGCCCCTCACGAACGCAAGGAATATAAACCAAAAGTGGAAGAGTCAACCCCGACAATTCTCAGGTCCTCGCGAAAAGCCTCTCTAATTGTGGTATAGCTGATAGGCTCGTTCTGGGAAACTAACTAAAAAGAGTTGTTCCCGCGAAACGTGGGGCAAAAATGAGATCCCCAGAGCTAAAGGGGATGGAAAAAAGAGCAAGGTACCTCTTTAGAAGCTTGACAGGACAAGCAGGGCCAAACATTTCCGAAAAAATCACTTCGAGTCATCGTCCTTACAAAGTTGGTCGTTCTTGCTTTTGAGAACCTTAATGATCATGAAACAAATATAATACCCCCTAATTATGGAGACCTCATCATACCTAAAATCGTTTTGAAAACACACCTAGCCCCTTCAATAATCGAGTTATCCCTGGGAGAGGGGATACCCGCCATGGTATGAACCCATTTAATACCATAAACATCCGAGTCTACGACGCACGGGGAGTGCGACTCTTCAATGAGGTGTTGCAAATACAAGGCAACATGGCAGGGACTGGCAGGACAGGCCCAGGAATGAAGCTTACTGGCAGCAAAACATTTTTACTTGCGAGAAGCACGAAGGTACACCACTGTCGTACTAACTGCCTTTGAGGAGAGAACCTTCGATTGCATTGTAGACTGTCTGTCAGCCTCAGGGTTCAACCCTCTGGTGGGAAATTCTGGGGCCCGCGCTAGAAACCAGAGCGGAATATATCTGAAAAGTAATCGAAAATACAAAAGAAAATGTGAGGATCACGCAATAAAAAAGAAAAAACACCAGAAAAGGGAAGTGGGGGGTCAAAAGGCTACATGCAAAAACCTAATGGGTCCAAACCTAAAGGTACGCATAACACGCGTGTAGAGGCACAGGCAACACTTTCCGTCAGGCGGCGTAGAGCAGAAGCCCGCCAGGGACGAGGGAGGTGTGGGGCGCCGAAAATAAACTCGAAGCGCTATGACGCCAAAAAATAAAGGCCTGGTTCTGAAAAGGGAATTACGGACCTTCCCTGGAACAAATAATCCCTGGAACTTAAGCAATAAAACCCAGTCCACAACAAAACTATTCCAATGCACTCCATCTCTAGTAGAAACATTTCAGAAAATAGCTGACTTCCATACGTGAGGAATAAGGGCTCCCGTGAGCGCGCAGAGCCCAATGTGTCTGATATACATGACTCTGACAATGAGGCAAACAGGTGGGCCAAGCCAGTTGTTGTCCTATCCCCAATTTTGAGCGAAGGCATAAACAGCCTAACAGCCTGGCTGAAAAAATAGAGAGTTAAGGCAACTCGCCGTTGTAACTACAGGCGAACCTGTCAATAATGTAAGGACCTAAGAGGTGATTTAGCCCTAGCAAAACAAAATCGTTGAGGCCGTAACCATCGAAGTCAACGAGCTTGCAGATACAGACCGCACTAGCGTTCAGGTCCCTAGGGATCCACTTGACCTCGAACGAAATACAATGATGGGAGCAAATTTGAAAAGCAACTAGGGCTAAATTCTTTGGGATCGCATTTCCTGCTGCCGTCGCGGAGAATGGATTCGACGTTCTGGTTGTCAGAATACCAAAAAACCTTGGAATTAGATGAAGGGCTCGCGAAGGCTAGTACGGCAAGACAAACCACTTTGAGCTCTCTTCAAGTCGATCTACGAACACTTTCCGACCAATTCTGATAAAAAATCAACTCAGGTTCAGACTCCACTTAAACGCAGCAGGCTGAATCGGAAGCATCGGAGAAGCCGGAGCTTACTCTCACTGGAAGCGAACTGGAACCCCTCGATAAATTTTGTCGTAGAGAGGCTAACAGAATTCGACCAAAATTCAATTTCATACAAAGAATCAACGGACAGGAAAACCTAGCTATCCCAGGAAACAGCTGAGTAAACAACTGAGAAAAGAAATCGGGCCATAATGCACGCGACGGATCCCACGCTACTCGAGAGGGAAATACTATGGGCGACTACACACGGGACGCGTAGAACGTGGACTGTGGTGGACGACTAATATAATATGAAGACAAATTCGCCAGGTCGCGAGACAATTTAGCAATGCGTTCATCCGTGGCTCTAATACTTCCATCCAGAGTGTTATGCTGAGATGAACGCGAAGCCACTAGAAAATTCGAACGGGCTCCCACAGGGACTTTTCCTCATAGGAATTCGAACAAAGCGAGACTAAAGCAAATCGGCATGGACAGCCCGCAAACTGTAAATTAAGGCCTGAACGCGATAGGCTCCTCCTCCTATAGCTAGACCATAGTCAAGAAAAATGGCAATAGGGATACCTTGGCTTCTTCTAGATTTCTGAAGCGGTTCGAGGGAGGCTGACAAGAACCCAAAGGGAAGCGCGCAAAGTAGAAAATACCTAAAAACCCAGGTGCCGAGATCCCAGGTGAACGCAAGGAAATACTGGTGATCAGGGAAAATTACGATAACCGCACTAGAGGTAAAATATGAATAAATAAAAACCCATATCAAAAATATAAGTGGCCATGGACAAGTCTTCGCACTTGAATTTCTGTTTGAAGAAAAAAGTGCAAACGTGCCTAAAATCCAGGATTAACCTTTGTTAGCTGGAGCGGCGCGTCAAACAGAAAGCGGGTAAATGATATTGGAATGCAAAAATTTTTAAAAAGAAGGTTGAGGCTGGGAAGCTCATTAACAGCTACGGACAAAAAGAACTGTAAACAAGTGCAGAGGCATTGTAGGATTTGTAAAAAAACATAAAAAGCTGGAAGAAGGGAATTTGTAACTAAGACTAAAAACATTCAAAATGAACAGAGAAACTAGCAAAGTATGCCAGAAATAGATAACTGTGAAAAATCTTCCCCAAACTGAAGGCAGAATAGAAATATCAACGGAACACTCAGAGCTCTAAACCGCGCCTAAAACTAGCGGGGTGAACGTCAGAAGAAACTGGTAAAATATCGAGACAATCCTGATCCATATTACGGCTTGCCGCCTAAAAAATTCAGTACTAAATTAGAATAGACTGCACCTGATTGTTGTCCTTCATCTAGCCATTTGGGAGTTTGGGATGTTTGGCTTGTCCATCGTCGGGTAACAGGAACGCTTTCCACGGGCAAAACAGGTCCCGACACTGGGTCGTCGAGAAGGCGAAAATTAAAACAGGAACGTTTGACATGAGGCTGGGGTTGCATATGTGAAGTTGAGGTGGACGCCGGCGTTCCCACTGGCGAGGATCTGTTTTTGAGTGGTCTTCTTCTTCTTACGGGCCTAGTACGCTACACGGCCGCAAAATTATGCACTGTGGATCCTTTAAAACTGGTTTTCGTTGGCCTTCTTCTTGAACTTACGTGGTTCGTTATACTTTAGTTTCTTAATTTCCTTCATCTGCTGCTCGGCCAAATATTCATTAGCGCGCTTGATTTGACCAACGGTTTCTGTTAACAAAACTTTAAACGAGTCCATTAACTGTTTGTTATTCTCCTCAATGAGATCGGACACTTCGTCTTTGCTGACGGATATAACGCAAGAAAGAGCCGATAAGAACGTTAAGAAAAACCAATTAGAGGTTGGTTCGTAAGCCTAGATGACGAACACGTGATATACGCAGCCTTATATACCCCCGATATGGCTACCCATGGTGCACCCGGCCTAGTACCCAGGCCCTGTTGTATCTCGTGCCGTCAAAATATGTTATTTCTGCCTTCTTCGCGGGCTCATTCGTCAGAAATAACATTTTGCCCATCTACACGTATCCGACACTCATCCGACACCTATCCGGATTCACTCTAGTACCCAGGACTCCTTTGGGAATATTGGCTACTGAGCATGCGTCGTAAAGCGCACAAAATTTGCATCTTGCTCTGCCTCATTCTCCTCCTCAAAGCCACTCGGCTTAATTTGTGACGTGACCAAGAAACGACGGGCTCTGGAAACGAGGATGGCTCTGCCTTTCACGGTCAAGAAATGGGCTCGATCTCCATCCGGATTTTAACGTCCACACGATTCCGGATTCATAACGTGTTCAAAAATCTCTACTCTGGAGACTTGATTTAAAAAATTGCGGATTCATTTGTCGGATTCACCGGATACGTGTGGACCGAAACCGTATCCGGAAAGAAAAAGTTGTGGATTCAAAAATATCTTATTCACAGGAAAAAATAAGAGATTCCCATTTTTGGATATTTTAGGGTATTTAAAGAATACCCACAAAAATCCCAAATTTGGAAGAGCGAGACAAGTCCCAATCAGGGAACTTGGTTGGCACTCCCTCTTGTTACAGGGTTCGTACAGGTCATAGAAAACCTGGAAAGTCATGGAATTTAAGCTTTTCATTTTCCTGGCCTGAAAAGTCATGGAATTTAATAGTCGGTCCCTGAAAGTTTTGTTTGATAGCAGTGCCGGATCCAGACCTTGAGATAAAGGGGGGGCACGGTCTCCCCAAATTTTTTTTTTTTTCTTCGGGCCTCAGTTTGGTCTAAAAAAAGGAGGGTCTGGCCCCTCCCCTGGATCCGCCAGTGGATAGCTTAGTTACTGCCGATGACAAGGCAAGGACAATGTGAGGTAGAGAGAAGCGATTGACCTGCGCGAACGGCACGCATTTTGGAGGAAACCAGAGTTTGTGTCTGTTGAACTGTGTAAGCTCCAAAATACCCTAACATAAGGAAAGTCCTAAACATTTTTGAAAGTGAAAGCTAAACCTAAGGTCTTGAAAAACTTAAAATGGTCATGGAATCTGAAGAGCTCAAAAGAGTACGAACCATGTGTTAAACCATTTGTCTGAGGAGTCCGCATTCTTGGCCAACAAGAAAATAGGGCAGTTTTGTAGTTACGCCCTTAGAAAGGTATCAATATTAATCAACAAGGGCTCGAGAGAAGGGGATCAAATAATGATAACTGGATCTGACAGGTAAGGAAAGAAAAATTATCTATTTAACTTTAAACCTGGTTCGACAAAGATAGTTTTCAACCGAAAAGTATAGGCGTGTACTTTATTGTTTTTCTTCGGTACAATTTAAAAACAAAAGAGTATTAGCTCTCCACGATGTCTTGCGCAGGGACGACAGAGTTATAGTGCTCACCAAGACCATATGCATGATGGTGATACCTGGAAAATAAAAACGTACACTGTATTCATCGTCAGCGCTCATCGAACTATACTCATGAAAACTAAGGGGTAATCTCCTTGGCAGCCGCGAACAACGTCAAGGATTCATGTACAGAGATCGGCTACAAGTCGAGCATAACACTGGACAAAAAACCAGGAAGAAGATTTACGAATCTATTATAACTTACGACAGTAAGATTGGTTGTGAGTCGTACTCCTCCCCTGTTCTGAGTATTGGTGCGTTCGCTTGGTAAACCTCTATCGGCATTTTTAACACTTGAGATAAGGCTTGAATCTATTGAAGATAGAATGAATGAGGTCTAGGAACTCCTAGTTCTTGTACTCAATAGCTAGTTTATTTGGTTAGAGGAAGAGAAGACTGGATAGGTAAGGCGCGCAGAACACTTTAACGAAACTAAATCAACCTTTCAAATATAACAACAAATCGGCCCAGATGTTTTATTGTTTCCTTGGCTCTCACTCTGAATGGAACCTGGGCACGAGGTACAGTACCAGTCTGTATACTTGTCACGTGATTCAGTTTTTGGGCAACAGCTTTTCCCACCCTCCCGCCCTTTGTAAGGTTCAAGAAATTTTTTCTCCTTTTTGTCTGTGGGCTAGGGTTTAGATATGTCATCATTGTAAACGTTTCTGATGGTTGTGGAGCAAATTACTGTTGCATAGTCGCGTGGCTGTGTGTAAATGAACCGTATTTCACAATGGTATCTATCCGTCTATGAAAATAGCAACTACTCGTTAGAAATAACAGCCTTAGGTCGCCTACCTCTAAATGCCCTCCCCATACAGGCGAGTTAGCAAGCTCTTCACAGTAGTGGACAAATTGATCTGCAAGGGAAAGATCCAATTAAGAAAAATCCCGGTCCTTAGATAAGGAAACGCACCGCGGAAAATTACCAACAAAACGGTTAAAACGACACTACACATCAGAATAGAACAGGTAGTTTGAAAAAACAGTGAACATTTAAAACTACAGCTCATCAGTGAAATTTGAAGGGCGGGACAGACGATTACAGTGACCTTTTGGTGAATTCTGATTTCTAGTTCAAGACCTCTTTAATAAGTTTAGTGTTCTTCCATTACAGGTATTATTTTCGTCAAGAAGAGAGAGACTCGCGTAAGAACGTATCAGGCTCAGTTTCAGTGGTTCTTTGAGTCCCTCTGAGGTATCTGCTTTACTGACTAGTATCAGTTGAGGAAATCTAAATGTTAAGAGGTCGGTCGACTTTTACTGACTAGTTCAGCCAACTACACACAACCTCGTTGTTGTCGAAACATTAGCGAGACTGCCACATGGATTTGAAAGCAACACAAAGTAACTTCTTGTGCAGAAAATAATTAGTCATGCTGGACGAACTTGCTTGAAAGCATTGAGACTGCAAAGTTGGTCTTAAAAGGTAAAAGAACTAGAAGCAATAGAAAAGACAGGTGTTAATCTAACCAAAATGATAAAGGTCATGGCACAAGATGGAAGAAAGAGGTTTTTCTTGTGTCTAAGCTCCTTAAAGATTGCGTTCGGTGTTGTTTATCACGAGAGTTGACACAATACAGTTGATTACAGTTGGAGTGTAGAAACCAAAAAAAGTTGACCGCGGGAGTCCGTAGAATCGAGAGTTTCCACGTTTCGTACGTTAACGTCTGTATTTTTGTAAGGCCTTAATGGATGAGTGGGAAAGGAGGGGGATGAGGCGAAGTGAATCGGAAAGGCAGCTTTTATAATTCCCTCTTGCCCTTGCCAGCTTTGCTGATTTTAAGGCGATTTTCCTGCAATGATGACGGGTTTTCACCAAGTGGTCCCAGTCAAAAACTGAAAACGACGTGAAACGGTCTATTTTGCCTGGGATTCAGTTGCCGTTTGTCTTAGCAGGATGACCACAGGGTGTAAGTGGACTGTAGTTTCCAATAGACCCATCAACGTGTTTTTTTTTTTTTTTTCAACTTTTAACATGGACAAGTTAAGAAAAAAAAGGTCAACTCAGCTAGAAAGAGCGCCCTAAAATTGGTAAAATTGCCAAGTTTGAAAGTGATTTGTTGAAAATTAACGAAGAAAAAGCTCCTCAAAATCGCGACATTTTACAGACGTTTGTATGGTGGCCACGCAAACTTGCTCCTCACCAAACAAAACGTCTGTAAATTTTCGTAACGTTGCGGAGTTGTATCCTCGCTCGCTTAAGATGTCACACTTTCAAACTTAGCAAGTTCACCAATTTAAAGGCGCTCTTTCCAGTGGTGTCGACCGATTTTCCCTAACTGGTTCATGTCAAAAGTTGAAAAAATTGTGGAACGGTCTATTTAATGTCAGCGTACCTGGAGTGTAGACCTCGCCGGTCTTTGTATCCGTTAAGAAGGGCAGGAAGTCTTCTTCGTGGTTCAGCATATAATCTGATGCAAGTTTTCTTAACGTTTGCATTTCTGTCTAAAAAGGAAATGAATGAAGAAATTTTAAACAAGTTATGTTGGAAAATTCCCGGCGGCTTGCTAAACTAAAACGAATTGTACCTGTTGATTTCGTCTGGACAGCTGATCTGCGATGGCATTATATAAACTGGTGAAAAACAAGAAAACAAAGAATTAGAGATGAAAATGTTACTACAGAAGGAAGTTCATGATGATATTCGACCATTTATCTTATGCTAAAAAATCATTCAGTCCTTCTCACCAATTGGCGTTCTTCCGATTATCAAACGTAACACAAGAAACAAAATCAAAACCGTTTGCCTCAAAAACTTTTTGTTAAAGAAACATCCGTCTTTACTAAAAACGTTCAACCACAGCTTGGATTTACAGAAATGAATGAATAGAAGTTTTCGTCAGAGACGGCATCGGTCAAAACAAGCTTACCACTTACACAATTTTTATCAGTTAATACCAAACTTGCCGTTTTCAACGCTTGTTTAAGTTAATTTGTGAAAAGAAAAAGAAATCTCGTCCCTTTATCACTGTGAGCAATCCACATTACTTACGTGTTGGTTGACAATAAACTTCGTCTTTACACTAAGAAATGTATAGCTTACGAAAACGACCGCCTCCCATGACGCGTGGTTGGTGGGACACTTCCCGAGAGAGAAACGAAACGTTCCCACCGACAGGAAGCGAGGAGAGGCAGCTGTATTCGCAGGCTACGAGATACAAAGTGAAACAACTGCCAAAGGGTTTATGGACAAGAACTTCACCTAAAACCCCGACTCACCTACTTCATATTTTTCCAACTTAGTGTATAACCTGTGATATAGTCTTAAAGTCTACGGGCAAAATCTTCGCTGAGTACCAAAAAATTAAATGCAGATGCAGGTGTGCATACCGTGACGTCTTATGGTGTTAAGATCAGGGTTAAATGGGGATGCGGTCACAGGACCTTATGTCACAACTGCAAACCTACAAATTAAACCCTCTGCAAAAACTGCTACATTGTGTTACCTTGCGTGTGACCATCCAAAATAAGAAGACCTCTGTCTGATCTTCAAAAGCATTTCAGGTAAGAAATTAACACCCAGACAATAAAATTATTAATAATTTATTCTTTAATGGAGGGAATTTAGCCCTTCTCTTCTTCTAATTTTGTGCTGTAATTTGAATTCCCCAGAATATTTCACTTGCCTGTTAGGCAAGTGAAGAACAGAAGTCACTGTAGCTTATGTGCAGGGTACTTTTTTGGTGGCAGAGATCCGAGGAATTTTTGCAAGTGACAAAACGTCAGGGGAAAAAATTTGACTTGCTCCCAAACATCTCACAGCTCTGCTGCCAGAAGACAAAAGCACTCCCCCACTAATCCTGCCAGCCACACAGTCTGAGTATCCAGCCTAATTGCAAAATCCACTAGCTCTAGCCTATTGGACACAGCTTTATTGCATGCTGCCTTTACACCCACAACACAAAGCCCATCCTAATGGCTTATATAAGGCAAAAAATTACATCAGTTGGAGTTACATACCAGTTTCCATCTGGGGTGATCTGAAAACAAATTCATTCTGTGAATGAGTAATACAACATGGTCATAATATTATTGAAAACATTGACAACTGAAAAAATGGGATCAAAATTATCAAGATTACCTCTTTGATTGATAAGCCTTTGGCAGTCAAGATTTCTTTTAGTTTTTCAGCTTCTATATTTCTTGCACTATGTACATTTTCTAGTTCAGCCTCAGCAATTCTTTGTTCTCTTTCCTTTTCTTTAGCAGCCTTTTTGTCCTTGTAGCACAACAATAGAAAAATAATAATAATAATAAAATAATAGTATGCACTCCTACAAAATAATGTTCAATATGAAGTTAGCCTTCCAAGAACACTCTCGTAAGCAGACAGCTCTACTTATGGCCACCTTCACCGTTTTTTTCAACTGCCTTACAAACTCTGTATTTTTACATTCCCAAAAGTGGCCAGCTCCAGTTATTACGGACACCTTTTTTGTGTCCTGAGGGTGTCCTCTTACGTCAGCTTCCACTTTTATTACTATTATCATCATCATTTTTTTAATCATTTTTTTTATAACAACTGTGTATATCTTTATATTATAACCTACCCTTCTTTTCTGAGCCTTTGAAACTTTTGACTGTGGTTCAGGTTCATTTGTAACAGACACAGCCTCCATTTCCTCGGTGACCAACCCAAGAGTATCTTCATTCTACAAAATTAAACCACACAATTAATTAACTAAAGAAGAGATTTAAGCAGAGAAAATGATGCAGCCTTGTTATCTGTGCTTTCATTTTATTACTTATAAACATCCAATAATCAATAACTTGGACACGGATATTGTAATAGGATTTCATCAACAGACTAAAAGTTAGATCAAAGGCAGACCACTCTCTGTTTATGTGGCTGTTCTCTTAAGTCAGAGCATTGATCTGTTCTAGAAGAAAATGAATATTGCGGTAGTTATGATTGCTCCACTGAAGTAAACTAATAATCAGTTTCAAATGTGATGTAATGACAAAAAATATGTTTCAGTGAAACGTTTATTGAGTGTACTTAAAGGAGTCGTTTTGTGAGTTTATATTAGGGTTGCTGGCTGTGATAGTTGTGAAATCTCCTGGTACACAAATTCAAACTGAATAGCCAAGCTATTGAAAACACTAGTATCTGATTGACTAGATATCATCCTATGTTTATACCCAAAGACAACTTCATCCTTCCAAAGTAAAGAAAACAATGTTTAAATTCTACAAAAATCTTTCTTAGCCCAACCCTTCCAACGCTCATGGTTTGACCATGAGACTTACAGTTTGGGAAGTCAACTTATGGTCTCACAATTTAACCTCCAAATCTCACTTAAAATCGTTAGACCATTCCACTAAGAACCGCACAAATTGTAACAATATTATTTTAGGGGAGACTTGAGTCCAATTCCAACCTCATATGCATAAAAGATAGGTTCACTAATGCCTGTAGGAGAGCCTTATAGCAAACTCACTTGGCTACTCGCCGTCCCATCAACCTAGATGGTAAAACAGAATCTTCTCATCGCTGCCCAAATAGCAACAAGAGAATACAACAGAGACCACGTGTAGGGTAAAGAATACCATGGCAAAATAAATTTCAGGGTTTGAGGTCCCAATCTCCAGGGTTTTGGGGGCTTTCTTTCAAACACTCCAGATTTGCATGGTTTAGCAGTTGGAGGGTCTGTTAGCATGATCTTTACAAAGCTTGCCACAAGAGAAATCAACCTGCATTATTTTTTTTCCCTACAGATAGATGTTCAAATTTAATTATAAACGAACACGAGCACAGGGTTACATATTCTTTTGGAGTTAGTTTCCATGATAAAGTTCACGGGAATAAAAGGGTTATTAAAAGACTGATTTGTCTTTCAAGTTACCAAATTTGATTCACGTTCCAATAATTCAAGCTCTTCCTTGTGCCTGGTATTTAATTGTTCTTCGAGCTTGGTAATCTCAAGAGTTATTTCTTTCTTCTTTCTTTTGTCGCCTTTGGGAACAGAATGTTTCATCGACTGTATTTGAGCTAGAAACAAAACAGCATGATCATGAGCTTTGTTATTTATCAGTTTTTATCGAAACAGTGCATCAGAATCCGACTATTAACTAGACTTAGAACCTAAAGAGTAGCTTAAGTAGAAAGAATACCCTGAAGTTCTTTAGCCTCTTTTTTCTGCCTTTGAAGAAGGCGTTCTCTGGGCGATTCTTCCTCTTCGTCCGCCATTTTTCCGAGACTGTTTTATATGATGCATCCGGTTACCGCTGACCGCTAAACCTTGTATTCGCCTAAGCACCAGGTCCCAAAGGGTCAAACGTTATTCAGACGTTTGTGGTTGTATTGTTGTGGAAAATTCTTTTTGATTGTGTGTAGGGTCCACGTATGGACCGTCAAAAATTGCAAAGCCGGCTGTATTTCAAGCCGTCTTGCGGGGTATTGGGAAAAGTTTTCAATCAGCAATAACCGCGCCTCGGATGAACCTCACTGGCTACGGTAATGCCACTGCGCAAAGCTAAAGAAATATGGTGATACGAAGTTGAATAAATGGAGCATGGGCTTGCATTAATTGTGGGACATGAGACGCATACATCTTTTCCTACTTTATTATCAAACAGTGACTTAACATCTTGTCAAAAGCTGACTTCCCTGTTCCCATGCCAGTTTCAGTCGTTTATACATTTGCTAACTGGGGTAAAAGGGAAAAATCTTAATAAATCAGTCCACAAAGAAAAAACTTTCTCTTGCGCCTGCGCATTACCATTTTCTTTTCAGAATGTTGTTAGGTTAGTCAAAATACGGTTCTCATATCGACAAGTTTCCGGAAAAGGTGCGTTCTTGCCTTTCACATCAACAATGATGTGCTAGGTTATTTTTATTTTTTTCTCGCTTTCTCTTAGGAGATTTCTCGAATTTGTTTTTGAAGCGTTTGTAGTAGTAGTATTGGAAGTCGAACAGCGCTGTACCGGTGAGAAAAGATGAGCACTGTCACTTGTGTAAACATCCGATTAAAAAGACACAAGTTTCAATAAATGCACCAAGAGATGGGGATAGGGGATAACTATCTGAAGCTTTTTATATATTCTCTTGATTTCAACATGGTAATTTCGTTCAACCTCGTCCCCAGGGGTTAAGTCCTGGGACGAGGTTCAATTTCGTTATCACATTTGCGTTCCGAATCATTGGCAAGAGGATTCCTGTCACTGAACACTGTATAAAAGTTAACCTCTGCCTGTGGTGGCTAATTAAAGTTCTGGGAAAAATGAATTGGAATGAAATGCAGCTCGTGCACACCCCTCGATCGAAGACAGAATAACAAAGATCACACAGTGCACGTGGAAAATTAACAGCGAATTTTACATGTATGTTATTTAGCCCTAGTCTAGTTTATTGGCTTTCACCTTCTTTTTTTACCGGTAACAAATTCTCGGGCCCCAGGGCTCCTCCTTCTCATCTGGGTCCTAAGCGCTTCTTCCTCCACCAACGTGGGGAAGGAAGGAGTGGCGAACAACGTGACGTGTGGGAGGGTAGGCGCAGGCCAACACCTTCGCGGCGTACGTCTATTCATAAGTGCCCCCTCCCATCCCGTTCTCCGAAGCTGTCATGAAGAGAAAGAAAAAGAAAAGAAAAGAAAACGGATTGTACTGTAAGCCACACGGTATACTCCTCCTTTGTCAATACATATATAGCATCCAGTTTGGCTTGTAATTTTCACGAACTACTTCGCAAGCTTCTGTGACAAGTAAAAAAAAACGGGTCGTTTGCGATTCTTGCTGATGTTAATAAAACACCGTGAAGCATGACATGGACGTGACAGGTATGCACTGGATCAGGAAAAAGCGAGCTGACTCCTACGGATACTGCCCGCACTTACCACATGTCTTTGCGTTTTCCTAAACCAATGCATTCTTAGCAAAAAAAAAGAAAGAAAGAAAGAAAAGTAAAGTTTGCGTCGAATTTACATGATGAAAAAAAAAAACACCACACTTTATTTTCCTTCCTTCTTTTCTTGTATCTCAGACCCCACAGGTGGGTGGGCTCCTTGTGAGACGGTGATGACCTGAACTTTGTGCTTTCAAGTACATTCTATTTTTAGCTAACATAATGCTGTAATAACATTGGTGAAGCCGCTGACCGAACTATTGGGCCAAATATGGAAGATTACTCAATTTGATGACGTCACTTAGGCAAAACACAATAGTCACGTGTTCAAACATTGGAACCATTTTATTTGCGCAGCAGAAATAGAACGGCAGGAGAGTGTTGACGCTAAAACTGAGCGATTTTGCGTTGATTTTAGCTAAAATTTTAGCCCAAAATGAAGTGGACTTTTAAGGAAGAACATTCCCAAGGTACTAACGTCAATAATCCCAACGTTTTCTGCGGTTTTTTGTCCACTCGTTAAACCGAATGTTTTTGCTTTTGCAGAGTCCCGATGCCATGAATCTGCAAAAATAAGGTCGAAGTATCCAGACAGAATTCCCGTAAGTACTGTAAATTTTGGTCGATTTTTATGTTCGCACAAAGCTATATTACTTATTTTCTTTTTGTAGGTTGTTGTGGAAAAAGCGCCCAAGTCCTCGATCCAAGATATAGACAAGAGAAAATTCCTCGTCCCTTCCGATCTGACAGGTATGAAAAGCAGGAAATAAAGTCGTTATTATGCCCGTAACTAAAATTTGCTGTTGTGTGCTGTACTTCCTGAATTTTTAGCTGTTTAGCTGATTAGGTAACATGAAATTCTATGAGTCTTCACATAGTTAGAGTACGTTCTAGTATAAGTGGTAGATATTTTATGATTAAACGTTTGTCTCTCTTTTACCTTCAATTCACAGTTGCACAGTTCATGTACATCATCCGAAAGAGAATTCAACTTCCTCCCGAAAAAGCGATGTTTCTTTTTGTCAACAAGGTTCTTCCCACAACAAGGTTTGTTTCAAGGCCTTTTTACTTTCTTTTAGGAAATGTTTTTAGCTTACCACATTAGTCTATATTTGCAACACGTTTGTGTTGAAACTTAATGTCTTGTGTGGTGGGCTCTTTCATTTCGCAACGAACGGGTTATCCTGTGAGAAGTTTGTTTACAGTGTCCGCTCGCTTGTCGACGTTGGATATTGGAGTGGCGGATCTGTCGGATCTCTCGCTCGTTGTCTAGTTTCATTTAACCTTTTTGCTCAAATTTTGCACAAGTTTAAAAGTTTATAGAACAATGACGCAAGTCATGCGTCTGTTGAGTATTGAAACTGTCTGGAAAGAGAAATTGGCTTTAAATTTTATGCCCAAGTTTCCTTTCAGTTTTGCAATTTCCAAATGCTGGCGGGGTACTACGTGACTCGGGTATAACTGGTAAAGCTACGAAAAATATTTGTCAAAATGAATGCTAAATATCGTTAATTTGGAATGAAAGCGACAGGGGCTTGCCATAAAGATATTTAAAAATAAGCTTATAATATTCTAGCTATTGAAGTTTGTTACAGACATTTATGCCCATGAATGTCAAAATGTCGTTTCGTCGTAACATGTCTTGCCGGCCCGAATTTCGTGGTGACTTTTTTTAAGAAGATTTTACAATGGACATTGACTTTGTGGTCTCCTCGAACAGAGTAAAAGTAAAAATAAAGGGAGTGGTTTGTTTCGAGCCAAATATACACAAAATTAACTGGTGACCTATATTTAATTGGGTTTTTAAAGCTCTGGTTCAAGCCGATATTGAAATTGACAACACATTTATTCGTGACTTAAGACTTATTGTTAACCCCTTGTGAGGTTCATTGAAAATGAATTTGTGTTTCTTTATGTTAGGTTTTTTTTTCTTGCATCACGTAAAGGAAAAGTTGTAATATGCTGATGACATTATTGATTTTGCCTTTAAATGAGGGAGAATTTTCATGATAAATAAGGCTAGTTAACACTGAATTGTGTGCGTCTTATCGTGAACAAGTGGATCTGTGGTTTTATCTTGCCAATTCCTCATACTATTTAGGGACCCTTTATCACTGACTTGGTATTGTAAAATTACTTCCAAAATGTGTTGCTTAATCTCACCTTTGACTTATTACCCAACAGTTACACTGCTATTGCATTCTAACCGTTCACTCACTTCGTTCATGAAAGTCAATATACTCATTATAATTTAATTATAATGAGAATAGTGACTTTTATGAAAAAAGTAAAATGAATGACAAAAAATTAAATGGTACTGCACTGCAGAAGACTCTGTTTCAGTGGCCACTTGTGACTAAACTGAAATTTTACACTGACTCCATGAATCTGAGAGTTAATTAATTAATTATTAATTTTTAATATTATTAATGTCCTTGCTTACAGACACCCTGTTAATTGCTATTCTCCATGTATATAAAACTTTCGATAAAAGGCCACATGGAGATCACAATTTGCAACTTTTTGCACTGAGTCATCGATAATAGTGGGGAAATTTTGAGATCAACCATGTATATCTAGATTAACATCATTAAAACACACAAGAGTTCATGAGAAGTCATGAGAGTTCTGAAAGTAATGGCCATGATTACTTTTGGAATAACCAGTCCAAAGTGGCTGCAACTTTCAAGGTTACAATGCATGAGTAATAGACCAATATTATTTCAGTTTACAGTGGAACCCCACCATACAACCACCTCGTTATTATATTCATATTCTTTCAACCCAAATGTGAAAATCACTGAATTATTTTATTACTTGAAGACCCTGTTAGTAATGTGATGACCTCATTATTACGACCAGGATTTTATGGCCCAATAATGGTCACATTGACGGAGTTTCACTGTATTATTAAAATTTACAAATGTATTGTTCTTGAATCCCTTAACCTGAAAGCTGATTTCTTTTTTTTTTATTCCCCCCAAGCATTTAGTTTTAATACATTGAAATTGGTCCTTTGGAAAACACTTATAAGTGGGAAAAATTGAAATTATTAAAGTTCCTGTTCAAATTGCTGAAAGGGAGGCTTTTAGGAAATTTTCCTGTTCCAAATCATTGTACAGCCCTGGTCAAAACATCTTGGGACACTTGAGGAAATTAGGCACAGAGATGCTCTTTGCTAAATTAAATCATATTCTACTAATGTTTTAAGAGCCTGTATCTACTGTCCCCTCTCCCCCAGGCAGTGTTGATTGGATCTAGGGGGAGGAGGACAAAGGGAAAAATTAATGTATCATTTTGATGAACAATTACATTAGTGTCCCAAGACTCAGTCTTGACCAGGGTTGTAGATAGAGCTCTCATGAATTGAAACAATGCTTGTTAGAGCGAGCCACTTCCATTCTCTTTGTTTATATTAAGAAATACAGTGTAATAATAAATGTAAAGCTTGTTCAATGTTATGGCACTGCATTTGGTGGTACACATTGTGTTAGTTAGGGCAGAAGAAAAGAAAGGTCCAAAAATTGATGTTACTTTTGGATGGGAAGAGAGAGGGGGTGTGTGGGTGACTAAAAAATTGGTTACTTTCAGGGAACGGGGTCTAGTATGTGAACTCTACAGTATTTAGGCTTTCTTACCATATTCTTAACCTTTGTAATCATGTACTGGGATTTTCCTCAGAAATGATACACTACTGATATTTGGCCTAATTCTGCTTTGTTTATTTCTTAGCTCAACGATGGGTGCTATCTATGAGGAACATAAAGATGAAGATGGCTTCTTGTACATTGCCTACAGCGGAGAGAACACCTTTGGAATGTGATGAAAGATTTTCAAAATTAACATGTCTTTTACTCAACTGTGTTTTTTTGCCTGAATTTATTTTTTTGTGGGGGGAGATAAGGTTGGCCTAGTAAAGTGTTATGCGGTTTTAAGAAAAAAAAGTTGCACAATCGTGAGCTATGATAGTTAATTAGGTCATTGTTATCTTTGGTCTCATACAGTATTGGTTAGAGTTAGAAGGCTGACACCTTCTAACTCCAATCTGTATGTTAAATTATAACAAAAGGATGAAGTCTGCATGGTATTATTTCAAAGTATGATATCTGTGCTAAGCTTGGATTTTAAAGCCATAGTATTGGAACAAACTGCAGATTTGTGTAAATACATAATTATACACACCCAGGCTGGAGTAGAAAATGAGTCTAGTCAATCCTTGCATATTTTGTATCATTTGTTTTTTTAGTCTCAAGTTGGAAAACAGGTCATTCAAACATTTAACAGTTTGAAACTAAATGTACTTTTCTGACTACTGTATGTCTTCATTTCTGAACTTTACAAAGGGATATTCATCTGCCATGAAGTAAGGACTTAAAATGAAGAAAATGCTGTTACATGGTGTTTGCTCTTTTTTGATGTAATTTACTGTTCTAAGTCAGATATTTAAAAATCTCTACTCAGTCTTTTCTATCAAGCAAATGTTAGGAGTTCTTCAGGCTTTAGACACCATGTAGGAAAGGCTGCATTGAACTTCTGTCTGGCATTGTTGTAGCCAACTGCACCTGTCTTAGTGTCTTTGTAACTTGTTACAAGGTTTTTCCTGGAAACACATCACACAGCGAAATACATAAGGAATTTAGATACATGTACACCAATTAAAGGTTTATTACTTACCCTCTACTCAACTGTGTCTCTATAGTCCTGTCATAAAGTATCAAAGTCTTATTGCCTGTTTTTTGTTATCTTTGTTTTGTTTTCTCTGTTGCCCACAGTTCATGCAAAACATTGTTCAAAGACTTCAACAAAGTTAAAAAAAGACCACTTATCATGGCTGTAACACTTCATGTGGACTCAGACTCCTACCCAGTGGCTATTTATGTGAATAATTAATAGTGACTGGGTATGACTGTTCCAGGATGGTTTATTTGCCAGATTCACAGACTGGAAGTTGGGATTTAAGGCAGCATGACCTCAGCATGCAAAGAAAGTCACGTCTGATTGCCCAGGGCTAGCAGATTTTGCTGTTGAGCTGGTGAATTCTGTTCTTAACTTGCCCTAAAGGCACATTAAGTTGCAGAAGAACTGTAGTTGATCCTGCTCATCAAAAAATTTGTTCAGTACAGTTAAAATGGCCCTTTGGCGCCTAGTACATGCCAGCTGCACAGGCAAGCTGTAAAACTGACTTTCCTTGCACCCTGGACCTCCGACTTCATGTGCTTGTGCATTTCAACTTTGTTTCTAGTCCTTTACTAGGGGGCAGTATAGTGCCCTGCCTTGCTAAATTGAATAAGCCACTTCTCACACAGCAGTTGCACAGTTGCAGTCTAAGAATGTTTTAGAGGCTCTACATGACATTTGCGTTCAAGTGTGCGAATGGTGAATGAGATTCTGAGTGATTACATGATCAGGGACCCATTTCTCAAGTTTCCACAATTACTAGGCCAAGAAAGCTGTTTTGTATTAATCTTGCTGTGAATTTGCACTCCAGATTCAGGTGTTAATACAACTATTCTTTGGATTTAAATTTTGATATATGGCTATGGCCAAAAAGTTATATGGGGACTCTTCAGGAAAAGGGCATAGTTGCAATTATTTGAGATCAAATGCAAGGGTGGGCTTTGACCCAGGACTATATGGCAAACGTATGAGTAAAAGTGATCTTTACCACCTGAAAGCTTTTCCTTCGTGTAATATCCATTAAGTTTTTTTTTTCACATTTGGATAAACACCGGGAATCAACATATAAGTGCTAGAATGTTTTCTGACTAGTAGGTACCTTAATGTAGGCGGAAGCTTTTCACATGGAATGTGGCTGACAAGTACTTTAAATGTCTCAAATAAACTTGCCTTGCTAATGCATACCCTGAAAAAACATTTAAACAAAATGTAACTCCTTTCACTGGCACACTTATGAGTTGGATTTCAAAATAATTTATTATTAAAGGAAATGAGAATTCAAGCCCAACTTGGGAAGGCTCCAACCTGAGGTCCAACCCCATACCCTTTTTATTTACATACCATTTTTGGCAAAAACGTGCCCTTTTTATATGCCTTCCAACAACAAATTGCACCCCTTTCACATACCTAATTTAATACATTGCATCCTTTTCACTGCTGTAAATGCATTGTCTTTAAAATATGAAAAAATCACAATAGCGGGAAATTTTCTCAACTTTTGAATAGCCATAAATTCTTTTATTAGCCCTTTTAGGTCTTTTTACAGATTTTGCTATCCCTTTATACTTGAACTAGTGAAATCCCTATACCCCTTTTGGGGGGAGCCTCCCTTTATAGGCCACCCCCACCCTGGGTCCTTTACTCCATTTTGGTGATATTGTCTCCAAACAACATGATCTTTGCAATTGTACCACTAATCTGAAATCCTTGCTAGGATGGAAGGTTTACATCAAGTCATCTTCAATACCTGAAAAGGTCCTGAGAACTAAAATTTCTCACAGCATGATCCCACATAAACCTCTGGAGGAATGGCAGGAAAATGCTTGATGCTTTCAGGGATTTCAGCAAATTCAGAATTGCTTACCAATATTTTTTTGGTTGCAGTAAATAATAATAACAACAATATAATAGAAAGGAAATACCATGTACCTAGCTTTTGATGAAGAAAGGTTCTTCTTGGTAACTCCCTGTCTCAGGCCGGCAACAGAAACTTCATGCAATAAAGGATCTTTGATCCAAATAACAGCTATAAATGAAAAAATTGCTCTAATGAGGGATATTTGAAAACTATTTATATCTAAGTGAAGTAATACTATCACTTTTCTTTTTGAGAGAGGTACTTTTTTTCTTAAATGCAACATTAATTGTAAACTTTCCATAACTAATAAGCCTGATATAAGAAAAATTAAATTAAACAGTGGTTGCAGGATTTTGATGGCCCTCCATTCAAGGGACACCCCTGGTACCAAGGCAAGTGACCCTTGAATGATGGTTGGGCTGGAGTTTGTTAATAATTAACCAACAAATAAAGTATTTTTCTTTTATTCTTCCTCGGAATCTGCTCCTGAAGGCATTATTTCAAGGGGGTGGATAACGTATAAAAACTCATGATTAATCTCTTTGACGTTGTGTGTTCAATTCCCACAAGTGCAGTATGTCGATTCATGTTTTGAAAGCTGTTGCCATTGTGACTAGTGTACACTTAAATTATGACTTCTCAATAATGTTTGTGGCCAGTCACTTTTTGAGTGTTAAAGTGTCCCCTGAAAGGAGGTTAAAGGTTAAGCTTTTGGTCAATTCACTTATTTCATTTTCGTGGCTTTTTTCTTTCAGGCTTGTCACAGCTTGCATACACTTACCCAGTGACTAAGTATAATCTACACATGTGAACACTTTCATTTCTTTGCATTTCAGACATACATACATGTTGCTGAAGGTGATTGTGTAAAAGGCTCACTATTATCTTCCACAAAGCTTGTCTCCAATGCTTTTCCTTTGCTGTGCTCAAATAACACATCAGTAAGCCAAATGTTGGGCTGGCTGACAATGAAATTTGCTGGCAAATCCAATGCCATGGTTAGGGCACGTTCGTAGATGCCACGCCTTAAAGCCAACACATCACATGGGCACCTGCCAAGCACAACTGATGAGAGGTATATTGGACACATCATAAAATGTGACAAGAGAGCCCCTTGGCAACCAAGAATGTTCCACTTCATTATTTTGTCACTGCATGACATTGATAATGTTGGATCACCACGACCTGGTTTAGTACGCAAAACACCAATAGTGTGGTATCCAAGGCCAGGTTTTAGGGGATCCTGTTTTCCGCCTGGTGCACATTTTGCACCAGTTCTGTACAAATCATTGCACAATCTATCGTTTTCACACTTATTTTCATTATTTTGAAGAAACCTTCCAATATTCTTTGACTCAGTAGTATCTAGTAGTTTTATTCCATTTTCTCTGTGCTGACTTCTATTGACATTTTTGTTGGTACTTTCTACATGAATGCAGTCTGATTGTCTTGCATGATCTGAGAACTTGGTCAGTAAATTAGCTTCTTTTGAAACATTCTGCACATCCGTTGTTGCCCCAATACATAACTTGTCTGTCCTTTCTAATGGCTCCTGCAATAAACTGTCATAAATTGCATCCTCTTGCAAACAAATTTTCTTTATAGCTGGATGTTCAATAGTTTCATGACCATCATGACAATGTTTCTTTGAATTTCCAAGTTTTTGATTCTTTGGTGGATTAACTATCAAAGTGTCATCATCATCTCCTTTGGGAAATATAGATGCATCACCACCTAAAAACAAACGTACATGTACTTACATTCAACAGGCACTTATACCGGTTCTCAAGATTTAAAGAAAATAATATTAAGAAAACATTTAGCCCCCATAGCTGGCAGTATTGTCACTGCGCGGGATTAAAGTTTTGGTGGCAGAGCCGTGATCTAAAAATGGGAGTGGAGCTTTTAATACGCCGCTCGTGACGGCTTCACTGCTAAATCTCACTCAACTACTACACAATACCGCCAGCTATTCAGGATAGAAAATATTATACCAAAGTTGAGATGTAACACACACTCTGATTGGTTGAAAAATTGTGCTTTATGAGAGTATAAAACATGGAGCTAAAGCTGTCACGCTATCTTTCACACCATGCGGTGGTTTTCAAGATCAAAGTTTCACATTTCAATGCTAAAAATACACCATTAAAAGACACAAAATGGAAATGGAAAGTTCTAAAGAATGTCCAGTTTTCTTTTTGCGGACTGAGGAAAGCTTTTGGACAGGAAATTGTTCATTGAGGAATTCAACTTTGTTTTGTTCATGCTGAATCCCCTCCTCAACTTAAAACAGAATGTTAATAGTAAAACTCACAAGGTGTATGAGAAGTAAAGAGGTGAAATGACACTCCATCTTTTAACTTGCACAGGTTGCTGTCTTCTTGATATTCAAAAATACTCTTCTGTAAATTGTATGCATATTGCAACTGCTGATAAAGATACCTTTGGGACGAGAGCACAAGTATGGGGTTATAAGCCATTCTGTATACCTTTCAAGTCTATTAAACAGCTGACAAAACTTGAGAGAAGAGACTGTAAAATGCCCAGTTAAAAAGTACTGTACAGTCAACATTTGGATAGCTCCTAAAACCAAAGTTAAACAATGTGGTAAATGACAGAAATAAGATGGTGATTTTTTGTTTCCTTGTTTTTGTAAAGTGGCAAATTTGCAACATTCTATTAAAAAATTTATCAAGCTTTAAACATAATTCAATCTTTAGTCCTGCATTACTGTAAACAGAGGTTTCATTTCGATGGCCAGCTTGCATTCAAAAAATAAAGTAACTTGTTGGAAATTGTCCACAGCCAATCCTTCACCCCCTCAAATGGTGTGGGCTCTCTAGAGTGGATTGTGGGACAGTTGTCTTGAAATTTATATGACTTTCAAGAGCAATGTTTAGTACTTTAACAATATGATTTAAATAATTATTTACCTAAGAAAACCTCTCCTAGCAATCACCTCTGCATGGCTATCATTTAAAATCGTTCCTAGTAGGAAATAGAAATTAATAATGCAGCAGTTAATAAAAGAAAACAAAAAGCAATAAATGACTTTGGATTGTCAAGTTCCTTTCCTTTGCTTCTCATGCAAGTGCAAGGCACACATTTTCCCCTTAGAAATAAGCTAGTTTTTCTCTCCTAAATGTTTACTGACCAATCTCAAACCCCACTCCCCCCCCCCTCCCCTCCTAGTCAGGTCTCTTAAGGTCAGGATCGTTACAGAGTTGACAAGAGCACCAAACTTTGCACAGCGATAGCTTATTGCAGTACCATGAATATTAGAGGGGGTGCCCAATGCAAATATGTCGCTGAAGCGTGCTAAACAGGATTTAATTATTGTAAATTTCACCTGCTGGGGCCCCTGTGGTGCTTTGATTGAAAATTGTTATGTAATACCTTAAATCCCTTAGAATGCTCTTCTCATGTTGTAAACAACAATTTCACTCGAACATCTGGCATTCCCATCCATTATTAGCTTTTTTTAAATTATTGATTGTATAATTAAGTTGATTATTACTGTGCCCTTAAAGCAAGTCCACAGTCCGCCCACATTTTCATAAGTCATTTCTAAGATGGCCTCCTCTTTGCTTCACAACTTGCAAGTACTCAGCTTTTGGGGTTCTCTTCTCCTTTCCTAATGTATTTCAATTACAGGAGGCCTTATTGTGTGGCTTAAGCCTTATTTATCAAGTATTACTTGTCATTACATGTCACTTTATGCTAAAGAAAGCGTACGGTATAGCGATTCACACACAAAATTTCAGAAAACAGAATTTGTCAAACAGTCTGTTGTATCACATATTATCAGGGATTTATGACAGCTATTGATGAAGAGCAAATAACGAAATGACAGAGCCCAAAATAGTTCTTTCCTAAGGAGGTTATTAATTTTTCAGCTTAACATAGGCCTGGATGCCTTTCAGTCTCTCTTTATCTGCTGGACGCGCATGCATGTTTTGACAGAGAAGCAAGCACCGTGGCACAAGTCATATCATTTACAATTCCCACAGTTTGTCTAAGCTTTACAAAGCAAAAACAAACAAAAAAAAATCTGGTCTCTTAAATGAAAAAAAGAAACAAGTTAGCCCAAGCTTCAAAAAACAACACAGTTTATCATGAAGCCTCTACATTTGGCACTGAAGCACTCAGCTCATGTCCAAAAATAATAACAGCTTATCAAGTCGTAAATTGTGAGGCTCAAGTGGCACAAGATTGACTCAAACCGTTCTGAAACTGTAGAAAGGGGGCCGGGCTAACTTTTAGGGCCTGTTTACATGGAGGAAGGGGACCCCAGGTAGGAATGGTAACCCATGCACTTAGGTGGGGTAACCCGCCTGTCCATATAATCTCTAATTTTAATTTGATCACGTTTACATGATAGGTGGGGTGACCCTTCAAGGTGGGTAGCCCAGTCTGCCACACCAGGTAACCCTCTCAGCTGAGGTCAAATTTTGCCATGTCAACGTTTCAAGGTGAGGTAACCAGGCTAGTCGGGGTCGGATTCGTAATACATCAAACTCACGCGAAATTCACTTTGGCGCTGGGTGGCTGCACATAATATTATTAAAGGTAACAATAGAAAGCCACAACACTGAAGGTTGCAGCAAGAGCAGCGAGTGAGCGTAGATGTGGTTTGCCAGCATTTTTCTTGTTTACGTGCTTAGCTACCATTCAATAATCTCGAGAAAGTGCACCCCAGGATGGCGGGGTTGTAAGATTGCATGTAAAGGAGGGTTACGTATTTTTTTTTACCCCACCTAAGCAGGTTACCTCACCTACCTGGGGTCCCCCACCTTTATGTTAACAGGCCCCAAGTTTCAGGAACCGTGAAACTGGTAATAAACGGTATACCTAACCCGGGACTAGCTGCGATACTACTTATATCCTCAAAAATGTCAGCATAGTAGCCAAAGGAACAATTATATCGGTGTAACACGAATATTAGATCGCGATTGTTTCATGCGTCTCGTTTTTTGACTTTGTTTGTGTTCGTTTTTGTCACCATCTCTGAATTTCAATCATGTTCAAAGGACCCCTATTAACAAAATATTTCGTAAAGCTATTTAGAATGATATTCAGCAATAAAAACAAGGTGTTACCAGGAGCCCATTTCTAGGCTCCTGGTGTGGCAACATAGGCATAAGTGAATGCAAAGTTTTGCGGTATGCAATCTGTCATTAATTTGTTTGAGTTGTCAAAGTTGGAGTTGATGGGCTTCTTTATCATAACCACTCCATTATTACAAGGGGCCAGGCTATAATTATGGTTGACCCTTGCTGTTTTGGTATTTTCTGTAATTTTCCACAGCATTATTAAGTGAAACGTTGGTAACTGAATTGCTCTTGAGGAATTCATGATTGTAAGATTTCGTAACCACCGGTTATTCGCCTAATTGCATCAAACAAATTACATTCATTTTCATAAATGATGTATCGTTGGTTGGCTAAAAGAGGCCTTGTTCCTGCAACTTTCAGCTCTTCTGAAGTTAGTTTGTTTGTAAATTGTAACGCACGCGACGACCATCCTTTTTTTTTGAAATATCGTATAGACCTATCATTAACACTCTGGTGCAAGGTCTCTGAAGTGAATGAGCTCCTTACAGGTGTTTAGGCATGCAGGGACCTCATACGCTCCTTTTTAAATGCAAATGTGTGGAAAATAAAGAGTGTTAAAGATTCCTGGAGAGGCATGTTTTACAACCTCGTCCCCAGAGCTTAATAAAAAGGTAGAAAAAGGGAAAGCAACCATGTTTTAGGGCAGTAACTCGTGAAAGTAATAATAACTGATAAACTTGAGGTGGACGGTGTGCTCCTTTTACCCCCTCTCTCCATTAATGCTCTGTTTTAAGGGTATTTAAAGCTAGTCAAAGCTACACAGAAAGGAGAGAAGTTGAAATAAGGATGTGTTGACACCGGGGATCGAACTCGGGACCTCGCGCACCGAAGGTTGCACACTGACCAACTGTGCCACCCCTGCTCCTCCTTTTCCCCCTGAGGACGAGGTTGACATGTTTTAATCATTATCTCGATCCCAAGGACAGGGTTACCAATGAAGCAAATTATAATCTGATCTTAGCTGCACAATTACAAAGTGGGCGCTTTGTCAGTCACGGTTCATGAAGTCATTCATGTGGCATATCAAAACTTAACGATTCTGTCGTTTAGGATGTGATACATTTGGGTTTTATGTTATTGTATGACATCTTTGAAAGGTGGCTTTGTGATCTGTTTAAATTGATATGTAATGATATTATCACTGGCAAGTCTTAGCAGTGACACTGATAGCCGCAGAGTGAACATGGCCACACTTACCGTGTGGAGACTGGGCACTAGTCAGTATTATGTACCTGTAAAACTATTTTGAATAGTATAACAACAACTAAACATTACCTAATTAATATATAGAATTAGCCAGGGCTAAAAGCGAAGCTCTGGTTAATAATATGTGTAAACAAAAAAAATTAAATCGTGTCATGCTAAACGCGGACGACAATGAATATGGCTTCAAGACTAATAGATGTAATTAGCAAAAAAAAATTTGCACGTGCAGCACGCTTTTTTGTCTTTCCCTTGTTGTTGTTTTGCACGACTACAACGCTGTTTTGTACGGCTAAAACGTCAAACTTCCTAGTTACACATTGTTTTCATGGAGGAATTGTCGTATGTGCTTACCCAATATTTTGTCTCCTGTGTTCATGTTCGCTTTTAATTTTCATTGCCGCTCATTTTCACCTTGCTGGTCGCTAGCATTTCTCATTTTCTCACCGCCGCTTTGAATTTCCATGTTTTTCTTCCTAAGAAATTCGTCTCCTTTGTTTTCAATAACTCGCTCTAGCTCTTTCTCTGTTGTCCACGTTAATGTAAACATAAAAAATAACGCCGAAAAAGACACGACTTTGTTGTTGTTTTTTCTTCTAAATAAAACCTTGAGTCGTATTGGGGTTGCCATACCTGTTGATTGAGTTATTTTACATTGGTATTCCTGTGGTGCGGACGGACGGTCGCTCGCTCGCTCGCTCGGTGTACAGTCACGTGATTACCAAATTTTCTTGGATGGGTAGTTCACCACATTTTCTTACCCATGGTGCTTCGCGCACGAGAGCTCCGCTAAAAACTTAAAAATTTGAAACAAATGCTTTTTAGCCAAATCAAACAAGAAGAGTACTCACCACAGGGAACCCAATCTGCTATTATAGGTGAAAGTTAACCCCCCCCTTTTATCTGTAGTTAGGACCATTTGTAACGGGCACCCCCTCCAGTATTAATCGGCAGGTGCTAAGGAAGCTCTGTGCCAAATTTGACACTTTTGTCACGTCTGTAACGATCCGGCCTATATTTTGCACTAAGAGACCTGACTATCCACCCAACCCCTTATAACACACCCCTCAATCAGAAAATCTCAAGCACCCTTCTCAGAGGGAGAATCATGGTGGGAAGTAGTTAAAATAACTTTCATATTTCTTCTGCACATCATAAACTCATTGCCAATCAAACACTGCATGTTTCTGCCCTTAAATCAGGGGCCATCCTGGGGTAGGTGGGAGTGGGGCAGGGGAAGTGGGATTTGTAAACGTTGTCATGCAAACGCCCAAAAGTTCTCTGGGATTACTGCTGATAAGTGTATTATTATTCTTTTTACCTTGATAACTCATTTTGCTTCTCCCAATGCATTTGGAACCAGTCCCCATGGCAATCACATCCATAGAGCATTCATTGAAATCTGATTATAGTAATGATATTTTTTTTAATTATAATAATAACAATCATGATCATGAAAAATTAGGTCTTACCACCTAGTATAGCCTTGGGCCAGGCTCCCGCAGTGGGGGTTCGGTTCTCTCAACCATTTTTTTCCTTTTTTCTAACTGTTTCACCACGGTTTTGCCTTTTTCACCTATTACGGAGCCTAGCGCCAGGGCGGTAAGAATGCTCAGGGGGCAAACTAACATCAGAGCTATTTATTTTCAAAGAAAGTAGAATATAATCACCAATCAGGGTTTACCTTGTTGCTGCACTTGTACAATGGCGGCCAGAAGTGTCCATTCGTTTTTTGATTGAGGCTTCCCCTTTTTGCTTAATTTCTTGAAATGCTCACAGCACAACTGCGCTAGACTATTGGCAAACTTTCCATTTTCCTGCCAACTTTCCATGACGTTTAAAAAGAATAAATCACCATGCTAAAGACGATAATTGAAGAATTGAACCAAATTGTGTCCACCATCTTGACGGGGCCGGAACCAACGCGACGGAGACTGGACTTAACAACAATCACTGGAGAGGGAGGGGTACGTCGCGCATATGAATATTTGATCAAATAACGGTTATCTTGCGAAAGAGATGAAAACTGAGACTTTTTTCTATTCTATAAAATAAGAAAATAGTTTAATTATCTTTTCTTTTCCTTATACAAGGCACAGTCTTTTAGTTAAAAAAAAATGTCTATACTGATACTTGCCATATCCCGGTTAGGCCGCAATTTTTCGTCTCTTGGCAACTGTATTTGAGAGATTGCAGGCTCAACTATAGCGAAGAGGAAGAAAGATTTTTGAGCGCGAATGTTTGTTTGCAAATGTTTGTATTACTTGAAATGACTATTTTTCAACATGGTGATGTACGAAGTGCATTCTCATCCTGTCAGGCAAAAGTACAAGACTCACATTTGTAGCAGAGCGACTCTCTTTCAATTTTTTGCCATCATTCTTACATTTATACCACCTCTTATCATCGCGTATGTGACTCACGGTAAGCAAAAACTAAACTTGCAGCTGGATTTTAGATCTCAGCGACCCCGATCTTAGCTTTAGGTATATACTAACTTACTTTTTGCCATGTTAAATCGCAGGTTTTTGGCTTAAGGAAAGTTCTTATAGAGAACAGCCTGATGTAAGATTCAAACATGAAATTCTCCTGATAGTTCAAGGGAATACCCCTGGTTCATTTCTGGCCTACAGCACCTTTCAAAATTTTAACCAACTTCTTCAGCAAAATCTTAGAATTCCCCTCATAAAGGTAAGCATAACACTCAAACGGATTATTATTGTGCACCATATTTGCAAATTCACAAATCCCAATCATTTAGTTCTAAATAAAGACAACATCTTTATCTTTCAAGTCTTGGGAAAAGGATGTGAACCTGGATGGAAAGTATGACAGCCTTCACTTTAATATCGAGGTACCTCTGGCAGACTCTGAGGCAATACACTCTGTACAGTTGTTGCTGATATTTGATTATCAACTTCATGTAAGTGAGATCTTGAATTTAGACAGTACAGGCCATCTCCGGGGGGGTTAATTGGGTTAATTTTTGCTGTGTGCCACTGGCCTCTAAGAGCCCCTCCCCATTGTAGTCTATTCTATGGTCATATTATAGACCCCATCTCAGTCACTTTGGGATAAAGGTAATTTTCACAATCCCAACTTAGTCACTTTCTGTTTATGCATCTACCTTATAAAGCCTTTCGCAAAATGAACTGGCACATTTGTTAAACTTGATGTGGTGTAAATATTTCTTTTTCACATTCCTTAATTTTCTGACCCCAAAATCCTGAAAATGTGCAACCCCATAATAGTCAATCCAGTCCTGAAAATGCAACCCCATCTAGCCGCACATACCCATTAGCCTACTAATAAGAAGCCCCCCCCCCCCCCCCCCCGAGGCCATCCTCTCTTAGATGAGGGTAGATGAGGGTCCTAATAGGGTTCTTTACTCCTGTCATCCCAACCCTACCCTGCGAGCAGAGGCCCTCCGATCTTCCTAGATAAGTACAGAAGAGGAAGGGCCTCTGCTCGCAGGGTATCCCAACCCAAGTTTTCCCTCAATCCCGTAATCCTGATGGTTATTAATTTTGCAGTATCCTGCATCCCGTGTATACATGTGTACTTTCAATCCCGAATCTCGCCCCCAGTATCCTTTGAAATCCCGAATTACCGGAATTCAAATATGGTGAATCCCAAATCCCAACCAGTTGTGTCTACCTCATAAAATGTCAAAGAAAAGGACTAAAGAGTGGTAGAGACCAAATCTAAATGTCTGTTTTGGAAGGCATGCATTCAGAGAGTGTGGCTTGTGCTGTGTCTACTTTTTTTTCATGTCAGTGGGCTGGTAAAATGAAGGGAAATGGAGGGATGATGCCAGTTGCATACCTCAAATCAAATAACTTTGATTGGGAGCGAAAGTTTCTTTCTGGTTCTGTTCAGATAATTTGTTGCATTGTCATGGTTATCTGAAAAGAACCAGATAGGTCAAACTAGCAAAGACATCAACTTTTAAATTCTTTAATAGTTACTAGCAATTCTGCTCTGGTCACCAATAGACACATCAAGCCTATTACCAACCAGAATTGTGTGGTTCCAGAAAATATCCTTTCCCTTCAGCCCACTTCAAAGGAAATTGGAGATTCTGGGGAGGTAGGAGGCCCAGGGAATTCCAGATAGTAGTGATGCATTTTCAAACTTAAATGCCATAGTCAGATAATCTAATAGTTTTCTCTGTTTTTTCCATTGGTCTCTTGCGGATTAGTTTGCACAGTCTGACATTTTAGAAGCACTTGTCTTTTCTGTAACACCCACAACTTTGTTGTCCCTTATGTTTTTTTATGATTGTTTTCTTAGAAATATGTTAGCCTGCAGATGGAGAGCATAGCCTACATTTACTACTCATCTCCTTTGGCAGGAGCACAGTTTTCTACAACAGGACAACTCAGATTACAACAATCTTCTCCTTTACCTCATAAAGGAATTCATAATGTCTATAATGTAAGTAAATGGTGTATGATAGTATGATAATATTGTAATAATGTTCAAATTGTTAAATACAACACTATTTGATGTTAATAATGTATTGCTGATTACAGATATCGCATGATCTTGTTAAAGCATTTAACAAGAAAAATTAAGCTGAGGAGGGTAATTCAAATGCAATCTAATTTATTCAAACCTTAACTCTATTAACAACTCTGACACTTTTAATGGTTTTGATTCTTGATGTCAGAAACATCAAACTGTTGAAAAACGTTCCTCAGCTTAATTTTTCTTGATTACAGTTAGTATTATTTCTTAATTAAATCTATGCACTGATAAAGTTAATTCAATTTGCATTATTTTTAAATAAAAGTTCTAATCGGCCTACTAGGTTAGTAAATAAGTAGATTTTTGTTTAAAGCTTGTTTATTTTTATTTAGATATAATTTTATTAATCTTATCAAAGATACTGCTTGTAGAAAAACTTTACCAGCTTATTAGGTCTGAATATTAATATTTTTTTAATATGTAGTTAAATGAGAGTTTGTTGTTCTTTGTTTGTAAAACCCTAACTTGCAACTTCTCTGAAAGTGAAACATGAGGTTCATGATCCCTCTAGGTCATTGATTGATTTCACTTTCTTACTTATTGGTGATTTAAATTTTGATTTTTGTAGGTCTCGGTTATCAATGGTACAAGCACAAATGCTCAGGCATACAACTTGTATGACATTTTTGCAAGTTATGTTCAGCGAAATGGTATGTCCAAATTGCAGTAAATGGTCAAGAACCATTTGGATATTTTTGTATTTAATCTTGTCTCTGTTTTGTTTCTCAGACAACACATTATTTAGCATTACCTTGGTGTGCTTCATGGAGTTGAACTAGTTTGTCTTAAAACTTATGATGGAGATGATCCAGTAATGTTTTGCCTCCGTCACTTAATCAACCCTTGTATGTCACCAAATATTGGCCGAATTTGTACCAGAGATGAATTATCAGTCTGAGACGAATTATTCACGAGTCTCAGACAGATAAATCAACTACAGTAGATATAAATCCAGTGTTTAGATGAATTTTGGCCCCAAATTTTTCTTCACTTGATTTGTCTGAGCAGGTATTGTAAACGTACTGATAAAAGAGGTGAATTTGGAGCCAAAATTTGTCTCAACAGCGGATTCACAGCGTCTTCACTTGATTCATCTGCCATCAGTTCTTACAGATGTGCTGTCTGACGATACAAATTTAGGGCCACAATTTGTCTGAACACAGGACTTATATGTACTAGATGATTTTATCCTTCTCAGACAGATAATTATTCATCTTAGATGTCGAATAATAATTATTTGTCTCTAGAATAAATTCAGCCATTGTTGCATCACAGTGTAAGCAACATAATTATTTGCTTGATATCTTGTGTATGTACAATGTACACTTATTCTATAACTATTTGTACTGATGATTTGATCCTTTCTGGGTTTTGCTAGTCACCACAGAGTATGCATCAGATTATCCAGTGTGGACAAGTGGGCGTGCCACAGGGCAACCATTTGCATTACAAGGAACTGTGTTCTATCCAGAAGAGATCATCATGTATCCTTTTGATACAAACAATAATGTGATTGAATTTCAAAGGAATGAAAGTAGGTATTTATTTATCAATTTAGCTTTGAAATGGTAGAGAAATCCTGGATATTTTGATTGGTAACTCTGTTTGTCAAGGGAAAGACAGGTTTCACAGGTCCTGGAAATCCTGGAAAGACAGTTAAGCAGGGTATACAATAATTTATTTTATTCCACTATGTAATGTCTTAAATAGTGTCTCTTTTTTGACTGAAAGCCTTTCAAAGAGTGTGAAGGTTGGTGGTGACTGGTCTACACTAATTCCATGATTCAAGTTTTAAAAAAAATCAAGGTCAGGGTTTAAAGGCCTTACTGGCACATCTCTAACCAAACTTGCCTTGCATGTACCTCCAGCCCCCCCAGCAGTACACCTCCCTCCCCCCATCATTGTTCATCATTTTTGATCCTTCACTTCAAATCAAGATACCGACCAGGCTTCTGGCAGCTTATCAAGATGGCTTGGATTCAGTACCTAGCAATCTTGTTGATTTTCCTCTTTGTATTTGGTAGAGTTAAGAGATTTGTATTTGAAAACCAGGTGGTGACCACAGTACCTTTGAAGATTGAGAAAGAACATCAAGAATGATATAAAGATAGTGGCATCCTTCCTTTTCAAGGTGCAAGTCAGGGCTGAGTTGTTCAAAGCTGGGTTAAGATAACCCAGGGTTAGTTCGACATTTGAATTCAGATTTGAAAGCTTAAAAAGCATTTCAGTTTTAATTCTTTTTGTCTACAAGTTGATGATTGGAAGCTCTAAAAATAACAGGGAAAATTATCGGAGAAAATTCTTTTGAACAAGAGAAAAAGAAACGCGGGTTAAATTTAACCCCGGCTTAAGCATTAATCGGCCTTCGAACAACTCGGCCCTGAAGTCTAAAGAGCAATTGTTGCAAAGTTAAGCTCTTGTGTTTTGCTCTTTGCTACTTTGCTGTTGGTGCTAAACAGGCCATTGTTAAAGCTTGGGGTGGGGGGGGTGTGGGTGGCCTACATGGGGAGGCTGTGCCCAAAAGAGGTACCATTTTCAGGCTTCAGGTACATGAAAGGGCAGGGATTTCGCTAATTTTGGTCTGTAAAAAGGACCAAATGGGCTGACAGATGCATTTTATGGCTGCGTGAAACTCAAAGTGGAGAAAACGTTCTGATTTTGTGACTTATTCCTATTTTACAGTCAGTGCATTTACAGCGTACCATTTGTCAAAAGAAGGTATAAGAAAGGAGTACCATTTTTACCAAAAATGGTATAATAATTATAAAAGGATAAGGGATTGGACGTCGAGGCAAAGCCTCCCCGTATAAAACTTGCTTGAGTACCCTACCCCCCCCTACCCCCCCCTCCCCCCTTCAGATACCAATGATAATAGTAAAATATTACTAAGACAGTTGTGGTCACAATTCTAATCACTCCTTAGTATATATTTTTTAAATATAAATGTAAGCTAATTTATTGTCTTGAACAGAACATTGATGGTTTTTATATTTGAATGTGTAAGATTGGTTGAACGATGACTTTACCATTCTTTGATTGGTGTAAGCTGTTTCTGGACTTTCTACGCTTAGATTGATCTTAAATTTATCGAACGAGTTTGTTTCAATCTTTTTACAACAATGATAGCCAGAATCAAAATACAGGTACCTTACGTTACTGTACATAGAAATATTGCTAAGCAGCTCTTCCCTGCAAACTTCCATTTCAACCGTGCATTCGTCGGCCTCGTACTGTCGTATTACCTAAATAAACAACCCATAACAATTCATATATAAAGAACATGCAAACAAAGAAAGACAAAAAGAAAGTAACTGTACAAATTTTATTTCATATCCGTCAGTTTTGATAGCCTACGTTGCTTTCGGAGAAGCACGTTTTGATATTAGATCAGGAAGGGCTCCAAAAATGCTTTGGCAGCAGGGCACAATTCACTTTCCCACCTCCATACCCCCTCCCTCCCTTGCCTGATGCTCAGCGCGATTGCCTCTTAAGTAAAGCTTTGCCAGCGCGTTCAGTTATTCCATACGCATGACTGAATATATTATTAACGATATATTTTAGCTGTAAACATGTTTATATAGACCTTTTTAAGCAATTTCTTAGTCTAATTTATTCTTTGGTTGTAAATTTGTCTGCATTTGAAAAAAAGTATTAAAATACAGATATTGAAGTGTAATTGTATCCCGCCTGGCATCAGTCCATAGCACAGTAAGATTAAGTAGATCCTCCAAAACCGTAATACGAAATTCAACATCAGTAGTAAACAAGTTATAATTAAACACTCTGCTGAGTGAATGCAACAACATTGTGTGTCTGTTTGCCCAAGAACATGTAACACACCCTGCCTAAAATAATTAGGAGCCTCTCTCTGATCCATCCTGGACATGAAAATTAAGAATCGGACCCGACCTTCAGGCAGCTTCACAAGATGACATTCTACTCAGAACCTACCAACTTTTATCATATTCCTTTTATATACATTGTAATTGTCTAGATTACATTTCAAGAGTATTTATGTTAATAACCGCTTTAAAAATGAAAAAATTACAGAGTCCCCTTGACACCTGATAAATCTTATAAGCACAGACAACAGGTGCTTGTTTCGCAGGTGGCAACGAAGTACCAGCTGTTTAGGCGTTTACTGTTTGGTGTTGTGTTGGAGACTTAAATATAAAGTCCAATGTATCTAAACTGAAACTATATAGTTTACGCCCAGCTCAGTAAAACAATACATACAATCATATTTTAGTCGTTTTGGCCAATGATAGGAGTTTCACGTTTTCTGTTAATAAGATAAAATGCGGGTAGCACTGGTTAGGCCCTTCCTTAGCTCGTTAGCTTTCATAACAAAAAAAAACTTAATACTTACAAAATTAAATCAAAGCTATGGAGAACTTAATTTGTGAAAGAATTTATAGTGAGATGGCATTAATATAAATATAAACAGACAAGATTGTTGATAACGAGACCAGTATAAGTGAAAGCTTTAGGTTTCTTTTTTTCTTTTTTTTTTGTGTTATTTTTGCGGGAGGGTGTCTTAGATCAGATGGTACTTTTTGGTTACAAAACTGCATAAACAGGACCTCACGTTCGATAAAGAAGAAGGGAGAATTATTTTGTCCAAAAAAAAGCCGCTTGAGGCGTGCCAAATAGTCATTGTTTATCTTCTTTTGACAAATAGGAGTTCTAAGGCGTGGTCAAAATATCTCCTGAGTAGAGAGCGTTCAATTGTCAGTTATTAGATCATGACATTTCAGGGTGAAGGGAAGCTAAGGGTGCGGCTTACACTGAATTGTTATTTCCAGCATACTCCCACAAACAAACTACATTAGCTTGTGTCCTGCAATTGTCTGTGCTTTGAAACAGTAAACCGCAAGAGCCAGACGTTTTAAGGCATTTGGAGCACTCTTTGAAAACTGTTCTCTCGTAAAAGAAGAATTTGGAAGTCGACCAGGGAAGGCTTTGTATAACAGTGCCAAGCAAAATTTCTCAGCGACATCTCCGCAAATTAACGCTATAGCAGTTGGCAGGCTACAAAAAAACACAGCAGGGATCAGCAAGAATTTTTGCCGTATGTATGGAAATGAACGATTGCTAGTTGTCTGGGGGTGATTTTTGCCTCTGCTAAAGCCAAACGGGTAACTGCAACACAGGAAATTTCACAGATATGCCGGGATACGAGGTGAAGTTTACATCGCCTTTGGACAAGGCGTTCGAGTGCCCGATTTGCCTGATAGCTCTTCGAGAACCGGTACAAATAACTCCTTGTGGACATAGAATGTGTAGTACCTGCCTACAACCAATTTTAAAGTAAGTACAGAGACAGGATTTTTCTTATTAGTTGTGCATGAACCTTCTAATTCTGGTATATTCTGAGTGGAAGTCAATAAGTTGCATGATTCCATGACGAGAGCGGTAAGTTACGACTTCATGCCATTGAAAATTCAGTCTCTGAAGCTCGATGAATGTCTTATACCTACTTTGCCACGAAAACCGGACACCTGACGCACACAGACAATTTCCAGGAAGATTTTCATACGCGGAAAAAATAGGAATGTCCTACGAGCTGGTTAAACTGTCTTTGCCTTGCGCTGCTCTCTCTCGCCCCGCGTTCGCAAGCTTATTTTCACCGTTCCTAAGGTTTCTGATAGAGAAAACCCTCCAATGTATCCTATGTTCTATATTTTATATATTTCAGTCAAGAAAACTATTATAATTATAATTGCTAGTAGAAATGCACACTCAGAGACTTTCGAACACTTAATTCGATCTTGATCGATCTTGATTCTTCAATCTTGTTCCGTAGCAGTCTTTACGGCCTGCCAATGCTCAATGTACGTTCATTTTCCCACAGAAATAAAAGGCCTCGCTGCCCACTCGACAATCTGAACTTTGATCCTGTGAAGGTAAGTCGCTATAACCTCGCTTTTGTAATTGTTCTGGAACGGTGCTCTGTAATAAAACTGAAAGGATTGTTTCGCTAACCTGCATTGCAGGACTGATCTTTTCAGGAATAGGGCATATTCAGGGGCCTGGGTAGGATCCTAAGTAGTGTGGTCCGTGATAGGATATAGAATCGAGAAAAATTAATCCGTGGTATAAAAAGATGTCTAAGTTTACTATCAGTTTGGGAGAGGTCTAAGATTTTTGGTGATCCATGGAATCGAATAGGATTGCAATGCAACTTACAGCTAAGAGTGGTATAGGCTAAGGAATCCAGGGTCCCAGGGGCACACCTCCCGCAACCAATTCAAACATTTACAGAGAATTCCCTGGGCGCAGTTGGTCTTAGGGCTTAAGGTGGCTCCGTAATTAATACTAGAGCATTTTACTGTGACAAATTTTCCGTCATAACTTTTTGGTTTTTAACGCGATGGCTGCGAAACTTTGCAACGAACAACAGATATCATTCGGCAATAGTAAGAAATATTCCGATTTCATTGATGGTAAATATTTCTTGAGAAATTAGCGCTTAAAAGGACCCTACTGTTCAATGAAAATCGCGTCTAGTAAAAAATTTTGCTGATATTTTTTACTGAAATTTCTGGTATCGGCTTTAATTGATATAATAAATATGCCAGAGGAATTTCAGAAAAATCGTTGGAGCAGAAGTCCGTAACTAAAACTCGCTCAAAATTCAGCTGTGAAATTGTTCAGGAATTTGAAAACTAAATTACTATCAGGAAGAAGGAGCCACCAGTTTCAATTTTCGGGAAAGTAAATTCAACGTTTGCTAATTCTTAAAACAAAAGCCGATTGCCTATCGCGCTATTCTTTAAAAGGTACTTTTTAGTTTTAGAAGCACTATAAATTGCTCCAAACCTTGCTCTGAAGTAGAATGACTTGTTCTTCGACAGTTTTAAAATATCCCCTTGCAGTTTTGGCTCAAACTCCTGCTGCATACATTTTGATGCATTGCAATGCATTTTCAACGACTTTTACTGCTGTTCGTTGCTTCCAACTCAGGAAAAAAGTATTGAGATTGGACGCTACCTCGTATCAAAGCTCAGATAGAACTGTCCAGCACCTTTGTTTATGACTACAAAATGAGCACGAGCGGCAGTTCGGCGAGGAATTCGCACCTCACCCAGGGGGGACGAACGACAATGATGACCATGCCTGTGAAGCGAATAACATCACAGTGCAAAATAAAATTATCGCAAAAATACTGCCCGTGAATAAATTTATAACTCTGAAATTTTTGTCACTCCTTCCTTCAATGAATGGGTATTTTTTTCTTCATTATTATGTTTTGCTCTGCAATACATGTTTATACAGATCGGTTCACAGACATGGGCATCATTGTCATTCGTCCCCCCTGGCTGAGGTGCGAATTCCTCGCAGAGCTGCCGCTCGTGCTCATTTTCTGGTCATAAACAAAGGTGCTGGACAGTTCTATCTGAGCTTCGATACAAGGTAGCATACAATCCCAATACCTTTTTCCTGAATTGGAAACAACGTAAAGCAGGAAAAGCCGTTGAGGATGCATTGCAATACATCAAAATGTATGTAGCAAGAGTTTGAACCAAAACTGCCAAGGGATATTTTAAAAATGTCGAGGAACAAGTCATTCGACGTCAGAGCAAAGTTTGGAGCAATTTATAGTGCTTTTAAAACTGAAAAGTACCTTTTAAAGAATAGCACGATAGGCAATCGGCTTCTGTTTTCAGAATTAGCAAACGTTGAATTTACTTGTCCCGAAAATTGAAACTGGTGTCTCCTTCTTCCTGATAGTAATTTATTTTTGAAATTCCAAAACAATTTCACAGCTGAATTTTGAGCGAGTTTCAGTTACGGACTTCTGCTCCAACGATTTTTCTGAAATTCCTCTGGCATATTTATTATATCAATTAAAGCCGATACCAGAAATTTCAGTAAAAAATATCAGGAAATTTTTTTACTAGACGCGATTTTCTTTGAACAGTAGGGTCCTTTTAAGCGCTAATTTCTCAAGAAATATTTACCATCAATGAAATCGGAATATTTCGTATTATTGCCGAATGATATCTGTTGTTTTTTGTAAAGTTTCGCAGCCATCGCGTTAAAATCGAAAAAGTTACGACGAAAAATTTGTCACAGCTAAATGCTCTTGTATTAATTACGGAGCCACCTTAACGACGCCTACTTCCACTGTCTTCTTGGAGGAGCAAAGCATGACGAAGCCCTAAGAACGTCTAGGTTAAGAAGGCTAGGCGCTAAGCGCCAGCATGAAGTGCGTTTTGAAACCCGCTACAGACCTTTTCCGTGATGAATGTAACAGCTAGAATGACAAGCGCAAACTTCAGGCAGTTCTGGAACTATTTTAATTTAATCATACACCTCTTCCTAGGTTTTCGAAGATAATGGCTGTCATCGACAGATTCTCAACTTACAAGTTCTTTGCTCAAACCTTGAAAAAGGATGCGAATGGACTGGGCCGCTTAGTGATGTAGAGGTAAACCGTATTCACCCCCTTAAACATATATACTATAGGCAATTAGAAGAACAATGCGACACTGCAGACCTTTTCCACACTATTCCGACAGAATAAATTTGAAAACTTAACTCAGACCTCAATTCCGTCCATACTGATAGGCCAAAGGCGTGTGGGCCACTGCAAGGGGAGGGGAGGAGGCATTCATAAAAGCAGTTTTGCACTAACCATTTCTCCAAACCCTGTCGCTGATAGTAACATTTTTAATCCCTTCTCTTCTCAATTAATCAGTCTCCTGAGCAGCCAGCAAGGTCTCTTAGCAATAGAATAATGGTAGCCTGTTTAGCAGGCACCGGTTTTTTAACGGCGTAGAGAGAAGTTTCGAGGACGCCCGCGCACACGAGGCCTGTTCCCCTCGCGCGTTCTATAAAAGCCGAAAAAGCCAACCGGCGCCGGCCACGCGGGCAAGAACAATGATGGCAATAATTACCTTTTTCTTTCTTGCTTAGAGTCACCAGGAAGTATGCAGCTATGTCAAGGTTGCCTGTCCAAAACACTGTGGAGCATCTTTGGAACGTAGGAATGTGCCAGATCATTCCCTCGAATGTGCAAACAGATTAACGATTTGCACACACTGTGATCAGCAAGTAGTCTTCAGTCACATGAATGTAAGTCCACTACTTTTTAACCAAAACAGCAAAGACAAATACAAATACTTGCGGTCGTAAAAAACACTGAGGTAGTCCACTGATCCAGCCAGAAGTAGACTGATACATTATATTTTACTAAACCGAGTTCGACCGGTCCTTACTGTCAGCAAACGTAATGAGAAAACGAAGTTAGTAAGAAGTTTGTTAAGTCTGTGTTTAAGTCGAGATTGAAAGGGCATCGAAGATTTCAATATAAGTGGAACGAGCCGTGGTATGATCGACGCGCGTCAAATGTCCTCAAATCCTAATCAACTGAGTGTACTGTATAAATCGTGACTGAGTAGTCAAAGACATTCGTGTAACAGTGAACATACCCATAACCCAAGATTACTTAAAACGAAAAAGTGTTTTTAAAAAGTGTCATGAATTGCAACCAAAACAAACTGAATTTAGCGGTCCGTAGAAGCATAGTAACTATGGTGCAAGGAAATGCGGCCCGCTAGAATAACCATGCTTGAAGCGCGGGAAAAAATATGCTTACTTTCTGCTACTTCTTTCCGATTGGTTCAGAACTTGGCAGTTGTTTAATCAATCATAAGGCATTGATTAATTGGAATTCCTGATACTGTGTCTAAGTGCGGAATATATTTCACACTTACGTGACTATCTTCAACTCAAATTTTGTCCTCCTGTATTGTGTTGGGGGAGCTAAAACTGGATTCCAGGCATCGTCTTCTTCTAGCCTTACGGTTAAGCAAACGGGCAACATTCAGTGCGTGCGTTCAACTTTTCGCGCAAAATTATTACATTGCAAGTTGAAAAGCGTTGTTGCCGGTATTACCACGTGGGCGCTCAGCAAATTTCATAGTTGCCCGTATTAATTGACCTTTAGTTCTAGAAACTTTGTAATCTTTGTTTTTTGTTTTTGTAGTTGCACCTCCAAACTTGTGCCTCGTTCCCTGTGTCCTGTCCTGCTAACTGTGGCGAAATAAACCTCACCAAGGAAAAGGTTTGTCCCACATAAATTCACTTAGAAAAAACGATTGTTCTCAGTGCTAGAGTATTTAAATTATTAAGTAACCAGAGAACAAATGTACCGGCAGTGCAGCGTTGTGATTCCTACTAGAAATAAAAAAGTTTAAGTAAGGGTGAGCAATTAATAGACTTGCTACAAGTCGACCTCTTGGCGAGCGGAGCGAGCCTTTTTTGGCCGCGAAGCGGCCAATTCGCCGTGAAGCGGCCGACCGCGAGCGACGAAGTCGCGAGAGGTCGACTTGTCTCGCTTGCAGGGTTTTCATTTGCATTTCGCGCCAAAAATGGGGAGTGGCGTGACTCGCATATTTGGGGTCCCGCGCCATATGAAATCCAACGAAGGACTTTTTTGAAAGTCTAGGTGAGCAATTGTGAGATTTCCGATGAAACTGATCGCAGTATTATCGATTGGACTTTTACCTCTTGTGGGTGGTGTTTAATGATAGCAGTAAACAAGTAGACATTTTTAACTAGATTATTAAATACTAGTAAATAAATAAATAAATATCTATATAATCGATACAGATTGCATTTAATTTTTGTATTGAAAGTTGTTTTGTTCGTTTGCTATTTTTGTGTTGTGGCCCACTAGATAGGTCTGACATCTTTTATCCTGACAGTTATTATCTTCGTCCATTTTCTCATAAAACCTTCCATGAGACTCAAGAAGTCAGGTGATGAGAATGGAAATGTTGATCAGTCGTTTACCTTACGAAAATTGCTGTTAGTTGAGATGAACTCATAGAGAATGATTCTCAAGCAGGGAAAAATGAGAATATGGACCTCGGTATATCAAGAAGAATTTCCTTAACTATTGCTTGTCTCTCTGTCTTGTGTATCTGTCTTAGTTGTTTTGTAGGTGGTGTGTATCAGTCAATGTTGTTTTGTTGTAAGCTGATTCAGCAGACGTGTCGATCAAGACAGTGACTGTCAGACAAACTCGACTCAGCAAGAACAGAGGACCTCACAGAACATCAACTGACGACAGCCACTCCTAGGGTTTTTCTTATTTAGCACAGTTTTAACAAAAAAGGGTTCCCGTCCCTTGACCATGGCTATGATATGGACGTCAGGGTTGGCCACTCTTATTATAGAAAGAGCGCTCTGCCTACATGATGTTAACCTGCGATAGAGATAATAGGGAAAGGGCATTATTTCAGGCAAACCAGATACTGGACAAAGAGTTCGTAATGCACAATTCTTGCATAAATGAGGCAAAAATGATGATAAGGAGCGAGTTAATATTTCGTGACATGTATCCAATCCCTTAAAGCGTTTGTGATGTAAAAAGAAAAAAAAATTGGAGAAGATTGGATACGAAAATGAGTGAGGGAGACACGGCAAGGGACAGAAGAAAATTATTTGCAAAAACTCCCCGGGTTAAACGCGCATTGCTGCATTTAAAAATCGCCCCAAAATCTAATAAATAACAACTGCTTATGAGACAGGTATCAACATCACTTTGAAGTCAGATCAAGAAAAGCCTTTCGAGTCGCATTGTTGTTTCTGAATTGATGACTTCTCACAGTGTCTACATATTTTCACCCTGTCGCCAATTTTTGGGGCACACAAGAGTCAGCCTAATAACGGTTGAATGCAGTCGAAATAAAAGATTTACAATGCAATAACTTTTTTGGATATGTTACATACAAGGCCCCTTATATGGAGAATACCTGTTCCGGGCAGAAGGGTCCCCCTCCCAGCCTAGTCAACTTGAGCAAGCGTCTATATGAGAAAACATTTGACCTCTTCAGTTGCCCAAGCCAATCGCACCTGCCTTTACTGTGTAAAACAGCGCTTGCGCATGCTCTAATTTTCCGACCTTAACCAGGTTTAATATCCAGGTTAACCCGGCTGGGCGCAATCTCGACCACAGAGCACTGGGGTCGAGAATAGCCTCGGCAAGCCCAAGTGTTGATACAGAGAAAAGATGGCCCGGCTAGGATAGTGGCCCTACCATCACAAAAGAGAAATCTGGCTAGACGGGTCCGCACCCTTCTCGCCAAACCAATCTTTTTATTTCTCTTGTAAACGGTTCGCCACCTTTTGTAAGGGAATATAGGAAAAGTTGGCTCGCCCAGGGTAACTCGAGTAAGCGGGTGACCCTTCAACTTTCCTCCATATAAAGGGAGCTTTAGTCTAGTCACTACCGTGGTTGATTGAGAGTGCTTAGGGCAAATCAAATTTAGAACTCTTTTAGCTAGTTTGCAAGTATTTGATATAGTCCTGATTTGGATGTGTTTCTTTTCTCTCTCCTTTTACAGCTCGCTATCCACATGAACTCCGAATGTCCCTTGCTAGTGATACAATGCAAGTTCCATGAAGCTGGATGTGCCTTTAAGGTATCATAAGAAGACGATCCTGTCACGCTTTAAGTCGTCCTCTTCTGATCACTTGCTTTGACTTTTTATCTTATATAGGATAATGCCTGAGCTCCGTCGGTGGCCTTCTTAAGAATAATGACCAAGCGAGGTTATTAGAGAGATTAAGAGTCACGTTTACGGCAAACGGCAGATTCAAGCTGACAATTTCTCAGAATAGAAAATAAGTACCCGCGATAAAAACTGTCCAGAACAATTCTTATGTATAAAACTGGCGTGAAACTACTTATTTTCATGTACAAGTAATAAACAGTTAACGAAAACTAAGGGGAAAACTTGGTCACGTTGTGCAAATTCACGTTTGCCGTTTGGAAAAATCTCTCTATTATTTTTAAGAAGGCCGAACTGAGCAGGCCATTATTGTGGCTACTGAAGTGGAACGTGGGTTATTAATCGTCATAATGACCTCCTGTTCCACTTCAGTGACCTGCTCTTCCATTTATTGAAAATAATAACCTGTTTAAGACAATGGAAAGGTGGATTAAGTTCTTGGCATACTGATTGAGCGTAATAGGTTACCGATTGACTTACTATATTGGGGTCGATTCAAACGTCGCATTTCACTTTTGCCCAATCTATTGCAAAGTAGCGAGAACAATAGATTTGCTTCCTCGGCGTTTCAATTCGGCGCATGTGAAATGCGATGTTTGAACCCGGCTTAAGATAATCTTCTGAAATAATTATAGTGAATACCAATAGATAAGGACATAAAAAAAGACAATTTTTACTGTTTCGTCTTTTCGACAAGCGATTATTTTTAACAAGTCTTTTTTTACAGGCGGAACGATTTAAGATGAAGGATCACTTATCCAACAGCACTGAAGCCCATCTGAACGCTCTGTGTGATTTAGTGTACACCCAAAAGAAGCAGTTGGAAAACCAAAGGGAAAGAATTCAGTTGCAAAAAGAGCACATCCAACTCCAGAAGGAAACACTTCTTCTTCAAAAGCAGGAGATCATAGATGTGAGAAGTCGCGCGGCAAATGGAGAATTTATTTGGAGGATTACGGACTTCACTCGAAAGCTAATGGACGCCAAATCAGGTCGCGCTCCTGAGCCGATGATCAGTGAGCCTTTCTACACCCACCCCCACGGGTATAAAATGTGCGCAGGTCTGTGGCTCAATGGTGTTGGTACAGGAAGAGGAAGGTACATATCCGTGGGACTTCAGGTAAGTTAACCAATATAGTCCCGTTTTGATGGTAAAAACTGAAAGCATTTGAAGTATTCCATAAGAGGATTCACTCACTAGGGTTTCATTTCAACGTAAAACCTGAAGGTATACCTTCCTGTTGCTCATCGTAGTTAAGTTAATCGTAACATTCCTCATTTACCCAATCCCGCGGTTAATTATATTCATGTTACCGTCATGGAATCTCTGAGTTTAAGGGGGCAGTCTGGTTAACAGCATTGTTTTTCGTTTATTTCTGCCCTTTTTCTAAAATAAGATGGAGTCCTTGGTTCAAACATTTTTTTGAGAATTTTTGGGTGATTTTTCGAATGTTTTAAATGTAAAAAAAAATGAGGGGGATGTTTAAAATCTTAGAAATCTGGATTGTCTATCTGTAGACAAATACCAGATAGTCAATAGCGGACTAACTGGTTATGTGTATACCTTTTCTACCCCTATATATTTCCTTCCCAAGTCAACATTATTAAGCCCAAAAAACAACGACTGCCCCCTTAACTCGCCCCCTTCTCGGAACTAGTCATTAAGTGCATGTCTAACTCTTTGAGACGACATTTTTAATGTTATTTATGGATTTGTACATTTGCGATGGCCCATCACAACAGTCAACGAACACCTAATTGAACACATGGTATACCCTGTCAACTTTCCCTATAGTCAACTGCGCGATATTTTTTTCCTGACGATTATTTTTCCCGATAATGTGTTTATGACGGAAACAGCTAGTGAAATCTTAGGGAAGACACGAGACAGTAGAAGGGGAAGAAAAGTACCGAGCAGTGAACCAGGAAATTAAGAAGAGCATAAAAAAGGCAAAAGAGTCTTGGATCGACGTACAGTGTCAAGATATTGAAGATACCGTCAAGAAGAACAATAGCAAGAAAGCATATCAGCTAGTAAAAACTCTAACTAGCACAAAACAAGGACAAACCAACACCATACAGGACAAAAACGGGAATTGCCCAACCGAAACCTTAGACATTCTAAAGAGGTGGACAGAATACTGCGAAGAACTGTACAGACATACAGTCGAAGGTGACTCAGAGGTGCTGATTGTCCCACCAATACGCAACACTGATAACTACCCAATCTTGCCGGAAGAGGTCGAAGCAGCTGTGAAATCGCTTAAGAAGGGAAAATCTCCAGGGATAGACAATATCCCGGGGGAGCTTGTTCAGGCAGGAGGAGATGCCGTGATAAGCGCCTTGCATAAAATCTGCAGTAAGATATGGCAGACAAGAGAGTCGCCCATACAAAGAAAGGTAACCTTCAACAGTGCAGGAACTACCGCACAATTAGCGTAATATGCCACCCGAGTAAAGTCATGCTGAAGATGCTGTTAAACAGGATGAAGCCTCAGGCAGAATAAATCATTGCAGGAGAACAGGCAGGCTTCAGACCAGGACGCAGTACGACAGAACAGATGTTCAATCTTAGGATACTGTGTGATAGGTATCTCCAACATCAACAAGACCTTTATCACGTCTTTATTGATTTTAAAAAGGCTTTTGACGGAGTATGGCATAAAGCTCTTTGGTCTACTATCAGGCTTTATAACATTAACGCCAACCTGATCCAAGTCATTGAAAACCTCTGCAACAAGGCCAATAGTGCAGTCTACCTTAATGGCGGCATAGGAGACTGGTTGAGAACCACTGTCGCAGTCAGGTAAGGGTGTCTACTCTCACCAACTCTTTTCAATATCTTTCTGGAGAGAATTGTTACTGACGCACTAGATTATCGCCAAGGAACAGTCAGCATCTGAGGCAGTACAATTACCAACTTACGTTTTACCGATGACATCGATGGCTTGGCAGGAAAAGAGGAGGAACTAGCCTCCCTGGTGGATCGCCTGGATAAGACCTCTGCGGCCTTTGGCACGAAAAGTAGTGCAGAGAAGACTAAACTGATGACCAACAACACAAATGGAATCAGCATTGACATCAGAATCAACAGTGAAAAGTTGAACAACGTTGACAGCTTGGAGTGAAAGGGTTGCCAGGTCCGTGGCGCCCTAACGGTCACCATGACTACGGGATAGGTGCAGGTTCATCTTTATGAACGATAGTTCATAAACTTATTAACGGGAAGAATAATCGTTGTTTCGTTTCGTTGTTTTTCTGCTTAAAAACTTCAATTTTCCAGGACAATTTCTTACGCCATAATAAACGACGGATCCTGTTTTATGAGTCGGACGTGAGAAATTGTCTTCTATACCTGTGATGAATGTTTCTGATTCCCTGGCGTGAATCTCACGCATCCGTTGATTTTGCAAGTATTCATAGTTAATACTGGAACACGCTAGAAGTTTTTAAAAAACACTTTTAAAAATCCTCAAAAAGCGTTTGTATTTTGTATATGTTAGGTGCAAGTTGGAGAATACGACTCCATTCATAAGTGGCCAATTTATCCGCGATATACTTTCACGCTGCTTGATCAACGAGGCGAGCACAAAGAAAGAAAAGATATCTCTGCCCACTTTGAGCCTCAGTGCATTTCACGGCCTTCCGCCGACCGCCAGCTGGGAAAGGGCGCCCGAAGATTTGTACTTCAAGAAGATATATGTCATGGCAGTTACTGCAAAGATAACGTCGTTTATCTCAAGTTCCAAGTCGCATTAAAACAGCCTCCGTCTGGCTTTTTTAGAGTGTAAAAAGCCTGAATGCATTATATAAATGGTGTCAACAAATGTTGATATAAACTGAATAAACAATTATAATGAAATATTAGCATCTCAGAGGCAATACAACTTAAATATATATACAAAAATATATATTTCATCTTCTTTAAAAAGTTACTAAGAAATAAGTAATGAAATAGAACATATACAGAAATTATCAAATGACTGAAAAAAGGAGAAGCGCGAGGTATCATAGGACGGAGAGGAAAAGCGGGCGAGACGCACGGTTCTTTCCGACTTTTTCTTATTGTTACTTTCGGTGAGCAAATATGTGTACTTTGCTTGGGCCGTTTCAAAGGCCGTTCGAAGTAAAACAAATAGCCACATTTGCAACGGGTATCAGGGGCGGATCCAGGATTTTTTTTAGGAGGGGGTGCACTCGTCTCTTGCTCTATTAACACCAATAAACCACATAGTTTTTTTTTTGCAGAATACCAGTTGTATTAGAAAATCGCAGGTCATCTCGGGGGGGGGCCCCCCTGCACCCTCCCCCTAGATCCGCCCCTGGGTATGTATCGAGACTCGACAAGAATACTTGAATTTTGAAAACAGCTTCATTCACCATTTTCACATAGACCATAATGCACCTTGTTTACCCCCCAAATTTTGTATAACCATTGTTTTTGATTTCTCTTGGGATGATTGTAATACACAGAAGAAATTGGAAACAATGGTTATGCAAAATTTGGTAGGGGGGGGGGGTAAACAAGACGCATGCATTTTGGTCTATGTGAAAATGGTGAATGCACTAAATGAGTTATGTATTTGAAAGAGAATTCCAATTTTAATTTTAATTATTGGTTTTCCTTAACTTATAGCTTTTAAATTTATCATTTCTGTCATCTCTTGTTGAAAAGACTGAAATCACTACTTGCGGAGAGTCATAACTTCCTCGGAGTGGGTACTTTAGAGTTTTGCAGCTAAGGACTATCGAATTCAGGGAATCTTTACTTTGGGAACATTACGATATAGCAATGACGTGGCTGTTTTTAATTTGTTATTAGTATTGTTATTATTATTAATATTAATAATATTATTATTTTTACAGTGAAACCCGTTATCGGTATTTTGAAAGAGACCGTGTTAACGGGGTTCCAATTTTAATTTTAATTATTATTTTTATTGTCATTATCATCGTCAGTTCGCGCGGTTTTCTTGGTGACTTATTATTATTATTATTATTATTATTATTATTATTAATATTATTGCAAGGACTGACAAAACAACGTGAAAAGACTGTAGTTACCATATTTCGACTGGCCAATACCATTCTTCATCAGGTTTATTAGGAAGATGCCAAATTTACAGAAATTTTTTATATCTGGGTTTATGAACCTGGGTTAGCAAACATTTTGTAATTTCTCTCAACTTTCCCGTCTCAGCCTGTTTATTATAATGTTTGCTTATGTTCCATCTTTTCTTGGTTATATAGCTCGCAAAAGTAGTATAATATGCTACTAGCAGTGCTCGTATATTTCTAAAATTATAACAATAATTATGTTCATTTTAGCAAATAATTGCAGAAATCATGCTTCTACTTTTTGCCTTAAATTTGGTGAAAAGACCTCTGTCAATAACTGTGCAAGAAACAAGTAAATGGCAAACATAATTATCCCATTTACGTCTAGAAATTTTAAGAGTGCACAGGAGCCGATAATCGGCTCCTGGAGTGCATAATTCGTAGTTTAGCAATTTTAAAAACTAAAAAAATTAGCAACCAGCACGTGGACGCCATCTTGGGTAAGCGACCTAGTTTTGCGCATGCGTTGTCTAGTGGAAAGAGTTCTGGGACCCGTTTCTCGAAAGTCCCGATAATCAAAAAGCCCATAAAGCTGTTGTTGTTTACATGCAAGATAAAGATTGCAATAGTTTTGCATCTAACAAGATAAAAACATCAGTTAATGAAACAAAATGGAGTAGTTTGCTAGCCAGGACCCGTGCTCTTATTCTTTTTATTTCGATTTGAATGTTTGATTTCGGGCCCGAAAAGTTAACGGGACTTCCTAGAAACGGGCCCCAGGGCCCCGTTGTGCGATAGTCGATTAATGCTAACCCGGGATTGAATTTTAATCTGGGTTTCTTCAAAAGCATTTTCTCGGATAATTTTCTCTATTCTTTATAGAGCAGCAAATCATTACATTGTTCGAAAAAAAAATTAAAGTGCATTTGATTTTAGAAGTTTTCATATCTCAATTGACACTTCGCACCAGCTTTGAACAACCCGGCACTGGCTCATTTCCTGTAGAACCCAGGTCCCATGAAAGTGACAATAACCCGGCACAGGGTCATTTCCTGTAGAACCCAGGTCCCATGAAAGTGACAATAAGCAAACAAAGATTAATTTTGTTACTTAAATTTGCCTGTAACACTGATCTCAGGCCCAAAAATTGGTTGCATGATCAATAAATAAATACAATTTTGTGCTTAAAAACTAGCATAAAGTGCCAATATTGCTAGCAGTGCTTTTTCGGAAAATAGATAAAAACTTTGTTCGTATTGACGAACTATGCCAAAAATTATGCTAGCACAACCTATCAAGGCCTACCCTGGAGGGTCTTTTTCCGTCCCTACCCAATTCTCTGTCTTGCACAAGTGACAGTTATTTGAAATCAGTGCGCACCTTAAGCTGGTTTCGGTGCCGCTTAGCAGTTTATTTTTCAACCTCGTTCCCAGGGTTCTCTCCTACGAAGAGAGAACCTGGGAACGAGGTTGTTAATAGAGACTTGTGTTCTTGGGGCATCGTAGTTTGATCACAAATAAAACACAAATAGCGATGATAATCATTGTGAGCTTTCGCATTTTTATAAACTTTACTAGCTGTTGCCTTTTGTATTCATTCTCACAATGTTTATCACCGCTGTTAGTGTTTTGTTTTTGAGGTTGTTAATATTTTGTTGTTGGTCACCTCGAGAAAAGTTTCCCGGATAGCATCATGTAAAGCTCTGAGATGGGACAAAGCTGATACGATTCACAAAGCCTGCAGAAGTGAAGTAGAATAGTGTCTCTTATTAAAAATATCCATATGTAATAACAGAAAAACAGATAAAGATAGGCTGAGTAGGATATGAAGGATTCTGCAGATCGACGAAGGTGGTATCTACCAAGGCTGAAGGCCCAAGAGGATAACACCCTCCTCGATCTGCAGAATTCGTCTTATCCTACGAAAGCCGAATTTAATAATTGCTTTTAATTATTATTCATTCAAAATAATTCTAAGTCTAAAAAACGGATGTTACTAAAACTGGGAACTGAAGTTACTTATAGAGCTAGGTTTCATTTTTTCATTTTCTTGCTCTCCGTGCTCGTTCCCTGCTTCCCGTTTTAGTAACATCCGTTTAAAAACAAGCTAAAACATGCTTACCTCCGTCGATCGATGTTAATGCAAATGTACTCCAAATAGCAGATGTCGTCCGTCGAGTTGTCTTCTTGCTATGTTTTTAGACAATACTTGAAACGTGAAACGAGAAACGAGTAAAAAGTTCCGCCATTACTCACCTCACTTTGAAAAAACTTAAACTGGTCCCCAGGTTATCTCAGTTATCGGTTCAATAATCTGCATCTTTGCTGCACTTTTGACGTCATCGGCTCAATATGGCAAAATTCTTCCAAATTTGGTCGACAGCAGCAGTTTATGCGTGTGATTTTAGCCAATCAGAAACGGAGAAATATTTTGAAGAATAATTAACAATTATTCTTTGAAATCGAGGTGAATAGTTGCTAAATATTTGCCGAGCCGCGAAAGCGGCGAGGTAAATATTCCCAAAGCCTCTATTCAACGAGATTGAAAAGAATAATTGTTTTAGTATATACACACGAAGTGATCTCAACAAAATCAGAGAGGAAACCATTAAAAAGCACGATTTGATTGACAGATCAAATCACGCGTAAGTTTAAAAATAGATCTTTGCAGAATTTTCAAACATGGCAATTCTCAAGTTTATCCGGTTTCGCAAACAACAGTGTAATGGCTTAAATGGAACCGCTAAAAGTTTGAACTGTTTCCTTACCTGAGAAGAAAAGTAGAACTTTGTTGTTTTCTGTTGACTCGCCAAGTTTTTAGCCAAAAGGGTTTGTTGTGTCGTTCTTCGCATAAAGTGCTGACAACAATGGCAGCTCGGTTGCTCGACGTAAGACGTCTTGCTGTATCATCCTTTTTCCTGTTTACTTGAAACGTAGAATTTCTGCAAACATTTCCTTTCAAATTTGTTTGTCATAAATAAACTTCGATTTTTGAGCCAAAATTTTCTTGTTAGAAGACGCTGAGTTCACGGAACGGCTTCTTCTGCACGAATACACGGGAGTTGTAAACAATCCATCGAGCACAAAACTCAGCTACAGTAAATTGAAAAACTCTGTATTGAATCCTTCCAAGTCTTTTCTTGCCTTAAAAAAAGTCAGCCCTAGGATTTTGTCGACTATTAAAAGATCGTTCTCTAAAAAATGGGAAAAACACCGAGCTCACACATTATCCACTCGCTAGGAGGTGAATATTGTTGAATAGTCCAAGATAGCGAACCAATCAGATTGCTTAAATCACCAAGATCACTGAGTGTGTATATACTAATAATACATATTATTGCGAATTATAGGTCATAACGTCTGTTAATGAATAGGCATACAACCAGAGAGCGGGAAAAATCCGCATTCTTTACCAATTTTGTTAAGGGAATCATTAAGGGAGATCTAACTTTTCACTTCACCAAAAGATAGACTTTATATTCATTGACTGCTTTATCCTCTTTTGAGACTCTCAACATTCACTGGCATTAGAACTATTACAATTCTTTCTGGCAAACGTTATGTCACCGCATTTTTATAGTGACCAGAAAACCAAATCAGTGCTCATGTAAGCATTAGACATTCCAGATGTAATAACTCCGTCGAAATGATTTTTCAAAACGCTTGGTTTTTCCAGTATTCAATTTAAAACAAGGGAAGCAATATAAAAGTTACAAGGTACGGTTTGCCTGAATATAGAATTTTCACTTTCATTGCAAAAAAGGTACTAAAATTACAGATAGAAAATCATGCAAAGTAGTCAAAAAATGGAATTTAGGACTTTTTTTGTATATTTTCATACATTTTCTTATAAATTCAAAGTCTAACGAACTCCCACAGAGTCTGGGCCGCCTGTGGTCGCAGATATTCTTCAAATACAAATTGTCATCCGTCGATTTCCGGGGTCATAATCGGGATAGAAGACCGCAAGCGCGGAATCCACGAGGTTCCATCGAAATAGTCAAGTGTGCTATTTTAAAAACAAATCGCGCCACCCTCAACGTCATAAAATCGCGTAGGCATCCGCAAATTTGCGCGACTCCCGCTTGGGATTTTAGGAAATAAAAAAGCGATCGCCCTGCTAGGCCGCGACTTTACTTGAGTGCTCTCTGAACCACAGGTAGCCCAAGCATAACATAAGAGTTTGTTTGGGAAATGAAGAGGTTGTATGGCAAATAAAATTCACATCAAATAAGTAAACTGAAAGGGTAAAAGTTATCAATTAGTATAAATATTGTTACCCGGTGACGTGGAAATGGCATTTCTAAGCCCCTAAATTTAATTGTTTTTTTGGAGGTCTTGCTTTGTTTCCCGTGTCGACACTTTTTATTAGGATCAGGTCCTTCTATTTTGAAACGTTGGTCCTTGCTTCCAAAATTGAATTTATCGTGAGTTCCTCAAGGTTCCGTTTTTGGGCCCCTACTATTTCTTTTATTCATTAACGATATGCCTGCTATCACAACGAATACAACCATGCTATTTGTCTTTGTCGATGGTTAATAGGGAACGCATGATCACCAGAAACCATTCAATCCGACTTACACGGCTTATCCCATTGGGCCGTTATATATATACATGGCAAATGAAATTTTTAAATTTCATTAAAATGAATCAAAGTGTAGCGTCTTGCTACTGATATTTGTAAGGACAACACTAAGAGTAACTTCACAAAGGGTAATTCGCCCTTACGAGTGGTAGAAAAGGAAAGAGGTCTGGGAGTGGTTGCCTCAGCTGGGGATACCCTTGGGAAAAACATATACGAGGAATGATTGGAAAAGCAAAACAAATGACATCATGGATCATTAGAAATGTAGTATCTAGAAGACCAGAAGTACTTATACCATTTTACAAAGCATCGTTGGACTCCATTTGCAGCACACAGTGCAGGTGAGGACCCCACCTGCGAAAAATGGAAACCAGGGTATCATAATGGAATTGAAGACTGCTAAAGACAGTTTACTCGGATATATAATTGAAGGCATGGGCCTACTCCGTTATTGTCAAAGGTTACAGCCTCTCGATTAACGACTTTACTGGAACGTAGAATGCGTGGTGACTTAATTGAGATCTTCAAAATCATGAGCGGCTTAGTAGATTATGGCCAAAATATGTTCAGGAAAAATTCAGCTTACCAGACTCGCAATCCTCCAGTCATTTTGCATCATTCTTTAAGATCAGCGCATGACTTCTTTAGTAACAGAGTTATCAAATATTGCAACCAGCTACCATTAGGAGTTCGAAGTTTAGCAATTATCAACGTCTCAAGGCCGGTCTCGATTGTTTTAAATCATCGAAACCTGATTCAAATGGTTTGTGGGAACTATCGGAACAAATCTTTAATAGAATTGGAGACAAAAGTGATCACGTGAATTATTTATTACATGTTATTAGCTAATCTCGATGTTGCAAATATCTTGTTTTAATTTTTATTGCTTTTTCTTTTTGTATATATTCTTATACCTTACTTTTAGCTTTTAGCTTACAATATTAAATTCTTTTAATTTTCAATACGTGATTATAAATGATTTTGTAAATACAGTAGTTTTATTTTTGATCATTTGAGATATCCTGAAGTGATATAATAAATTATCTTAAATCTTATCTTACCAAATAGGTTATCATGCAACAGATACGTACCTTGAAAAGCGCAAGAACCAAGCTTTTTTTTAATGATGTACCGCTACAGAACAGTAACCATGCACGATCCAATGCGGAAATACGAGAGTTCTAAAACTTCTCATTCTGCGATTGAATGTCTTGGTTACGGGCAAGATTCAATGGGGTTTGAGCAAGGGGGAAAAATCCACTTATTAAGCACTCATTGTTTCTTGGAAAGAAGTTTCCAAACTGTTTACAATTTTTCCAGACTTTTGCCAGATCTGAAAAATTGCTTTGCAAATTTCAAGACTTTTTCAAGATTTCAATAAGACTCTGTGCGAACCCTGGTAAAACAAGCATACATTACAGCGCAAAAGGCGACCAATATTACCAAAATAAACAGCACGGAGAAGTCGGGTGTTCCGATGAGGTGAATACCTTCCTTTAGTTCTCTTCCAACCACTTCTTTTAGGCTTTCCAGCCCCATGTGTATTTCTTGGTACTGGGTGCGCTTTGTATTCACCTCGTTCCAAACGTGTTTGAAGCCACCTAGTTTCTTTGCCATATTGTGGCAGAGCACTCCAGAGCTTACTGCGGCGGCACCATAGATAACCCCTCTCAGAGTGTTTCCTGCTTGTAACGCACCATAACCAAACGCTATTGAATGAGACAGCACAAGAATTACTTCGGGAACCTCATTTTGGTTTTCTTTTTTACGTTATGCAACATGTTATGATTAAGAGGCGGAAATTCATCTTGTTTGAGTGAAAAATGCATAGCCAGCCGGCCAGCCGCCCAGACTTTCTGATTTCAACGTAACAAAACCCATTTACAGGCGCAGAAAAAAATCGGCACGTCAGCCCAAATTTTTGGTACCATGTTCGCAATTTTTGGGCACTGCACTCACAATGACCGACGTATAAACGCATCCGTACTAAAATTAGTTTGGCACTGGTGCTCTAACTTCTAAGGGGTGTTGAGGCTACCTTGCGGGGATAGTCTCAGCACTTCTAAACTAGTAATAGTTGACAATATACAGCTGCTCCCGCTCTTTATATTGTCGGTCAATAGCATTCTTGCTCGTTGTGTAGCTCTTTGAAATATACCGATTCCTAAGGAAGATTTTCACACATATTCCATACAATAGGTGAGATAGATACAGGAAACGCAAGGTTCCATGCACAGTTTCAGGTCGATTTACACACGCCTTTGATCAAAACATTCTCAGTTTCAAGAATAGATTATTCTAAACCATAAGAAAATATTTAATTAGAAGTTGAATTTTTCTCTATTTCTCTTTCACTTTTTACATTCAGTTCATCTTATTTGCCGGAAAGGAAGGCTTAGAAATTAAAAGGACGTTTGATTTTGACACTCGCGCATTCTAGTCTTATTTTAAACTTTATAGCGGAAGGACATCTGTGAGTAGGGAATAAGTCAGCACAGATAGAATTTGTTTGTCGGCGAATTTCTGTAATCGTCCATCGTTCTGCTAGTGAGAAGCTAGCCGTTGTTCACTCGTCTTGCTTGTTTGAGGCTGAGTCCTATTCCGGTCAAAGATAGAGAAAGAGTGTCTGGCAAGGCTTCCAATGAAAGATTTGTGAACTCGTGTCTTGCAAACTCTCCAAGTGTTTATGTATACACAGTTATACGCACCTTATAACTTCTTCTGCGCTTAACGAGTGTCGTTAAAATTTTGGTCCATAACTTTCCCTGAAACAACTGCTCCACAGAATGTCATATATAACACGTAACGCAAAAGAGTGTCGAAGTATGACTGTACAATAAATGTCTCAAAATCTACCTAAATCTATCTAAATCTACCTTGCAAATTCAACAAATCTCCTCTCCTGACGGTAAAATACACCGATGAAATGCACAGATGAAAAGTGGAAGTTGAAGAAAATACTAAGCTGTCGTTTTGAAGGAAAAAAGACAAAAGATCAAGCGACAAATTTGCCCTGGATGAATTAATCACTGTTTTCCTCGCGGCTAGAATCGGCTGAAGGAAACTGGAGCGCGCGAAGATTTAAGGTACATTTTGTGTGTTTTTTATGGAAGAGAAAGTCTGTTTGAAATGTAAATTTATCAATTATTTAGCATTGTGTTATTGGTCAAGCTGATGCTAAATTCAAGCAAATATTTTAGGAAACACGCTAAGATTCGAGACAGCTTTGTTGTGAAGTTTTCATCGCATCGATTAACAACTTTAGTTGAGTTTAAACTGGCACATTACGCTGGAATAAGCGAATTTCATTTGAGTACAGAAACATTTGGGTTTTAAAATAAATTTTTCAAAAAATAACTTCTGTACCTCAGTGTTCATCATTCACAACAGTGGTTCAGAGAACGGTCGAAAAACAACAGCCTCAGCGCGGGCTGTGTGTCGGCGAATTTCAGTTGCAACTTTGACTTTCATAGCTGGATTTCCCCAGACAGATTTCGATACAAAGCTAGTTCATTTCTTTTTAAAATTAGTGTTACCGGTTATTATAAAGGAATTACAGTCAAATTTTCTCATTTCTACTTTACGTTTATTTCAAAAATTGTCACATAAATAAGCTTGATAATTATTTCATTTATCTAGTTTTAGCTTATTTTTTAGAGTCTTTTTAGTTGGTGTTTTTAGTTGCAGCTATAGTTTTCCCTCAAAGTTTTTTACCCTAATATTAAGAGCAAGTAGACAGATGCCATTCAGAATAACAACAAAAAACGTTTTGCAATTTACCTGAAGACGGAGAACGGTTGAGTCAGTGAAAGAAAAACTCAAGGGGGCGGGAAGATGGCTGCATACACGAACTCGGACCGATGACTCAACCGAACGCAAATGGAAAATAATGTTTTTCTCTTTTGATTATGTTATAAAAGAAATGGTAAACGTTGTAGCTGAGCAACCATGGAGTTATGGATGCACTTGGGAGGTTTGCTAAGCACTCAAGAAGCTAGAGTCGCACGAGGCGACTCTTACCCTTCTTTCGTGCTTAGCAACCTCCCTCGTGCATCCATAACTCAATGGTTGCACGCTGCACGTTTTCCATTTCTTAATTGTACAATTTAGTTATTCTGATTCTGTTCTTAAAAGCCTTGATGCTGAGAAAGTCATGGGTTGAATTAATTAACAAATTAAGTTCCATAATTTAATAGCGCGATTAAAAAAGGAGGACTGATAAATAACTGATTTACAACAGGCGCTTCCAAGTGATTTTTGTCAACGGGATCGTCGATTATGCCCGTGACTTACACACAAAAAAATAGAAACGCGGTCATAGTTAAGCGGTAGTAGATCCAGTTGGATCAAAATATCTATAACAAGACAAATTGACGTCTTTGTACTTTTCAACCTCTTCTTGTGCCAAACGAAAGGGAGTAAAAGACCGGTGAGTGCAATACTCAGTGTATCTTATTGCATTTGTAAAGACACGTCTTTAAAAAGTGTTCGTTTAATAGAGGTGAGGGCAATAAATAAGAAATTACTAGCTGGGACTCACGGAAAAGGTGACCGCTTGATACAGGTCAATTTTACAGTAAGCAAAAAAAAATTAGTTTTCGGTACTTTTAAAACAAACAAAGTGACCTCTTAATAGAGTGTGATTGCTTAGAGCAAGTCTGCTTAATACAGGTTTGACTTTAGCTAGAAAACCAGCGAAGATCGAAAAAAGCGTCCCCACCTTTCAAACTAAACAGCCCCCTTTAAATTAGCCCCCCTTGCTCGCTGATTCTCATCTCACTGGGAAAATTTAATTTCAGCGCCCCGGTCGCTAATTCGCGCACTTAAGAGGCTGTCTCAGTAAAAACCGCCCACTCAATTTCGCGTGGAAAATAATTTTGCCTGAAACTCTGGCGAGTGAAAGGCTTTATCGAGACTATAACTAAAATAGGTTTGCTTTGATTCACAATAATTTTCCGGCCGCGCTGGGGGACGCCGAGTATTTTGTCCCTCCACGGCCATTTTGCATGTCTTGAAAACTGAAAATTTGGCATTTTTTGCGGCGCTCTAAAATGTTTGATTTGCACCATCTATCAATGAATTTTATACCTATTTAGAGGTAAACATCTCTAGTTTTTCCTGAAAGTAATAGTTATCCGCTAAATTTAGCTGGAAAGACGAAATCAAGCAAAATATGACCCCAACTAATTGCCTTGGAGCGAAAGGCCAAAAATTACCCTGTTTTAGGAGCTTATTTCTGACTTTTGGGACATAGTTGAAAGCTCTAGACTAAATAGACGCAAAGATAGACCATCTGTTATTAATAATATACAAAACCCCATGTACGATTTCAGTATTTTAAAAGTTATGACCGTTTGTATCAACGCGTACGCGAGCTAATACGATATTTTCAGATTTAGCGTAACGGATCTACCTCAAGCAGATTTTGTCAAAAGTACGGCTTACCTAATTCATTACTGGCACTGACTCACAAATTGAGCCGTATTCCAATCCCTGAGATGCCGGACTCCATAAAATTCCAGTAAATGTGCTTTAGAGACTGCTGGTGTGCGGCCATTTTTGAATCCAATGCTAACAATCCGAAGCTCAAAACAGGTGAAACTGTGTCGCGTTTCGAGCTAAATAGCTCGGTAAAACAACCTTTCAGAGGTGAAAGTTTGCTCGAGAATCAGAAAATCAACTAGGCAGGTCTCATTTTGGATCGGAAAATTGAGATTCAGAGCTACAACCTCGAATAAACCTTCTATTCAACCGGCTCTGTAAGGTCAAATGCCGAGTGTTGACGAGTAAACCGGAAATGTTGAAACCCGGAAACAGGGAAAACCGGAAATCCGGAAATCGGCAAATCTGAAATCAATCAGGGGCCGAAGGTAATTCCAACAATTAGAGACAGCTGCATTCGTTTAGGGCTTCTTTTCGACGTTGAGACACGTAAAAGATAAAACCTTCCAAACCGGCGTAACTGTTTGATTTTTACTGAACTGAAACGCAATTCCACGATCGATTGCGTTTGCCAAATAGGCTCCATTAGAAACAGTAAATATCATTAACCGGTTACAAACATTCTATGTGCGCTAACAAATCACACTTGTGACTAATACTTTACAGAAGTTGGCTATATATCGAAACTGAATGTTTCGAGATCTATGAAACCGAGCCAGCTCGGTTGTCTGGGCTTATTAGTACAGAGGGTCCTTGAAAGTCGCTTGTTAAGAGCGGATAAATAGTCCCAGCCGGTGAGTAAGTTTGTAAGAAACCGATCAGGGAGGGGAAGCTTGAGTGAGTGGGAGAAAGCCTTCTTCAAATTTTACTGATCCTCTTCCTGAATCTTCTCCCGTCCCTTTGACTATTTTTACAACAGGAACTAGATTTTCCTCCTCCGTCTCCTCTCAAACCGGTTAGCTAATTTATTACTGGCACTGACTAAAAAATTGACCAATATTTCATTCAAAATTCTAGTAAATGCGCTTTTGAAACTGCTGGTATGCAGCCATATTTGAATCCCATGCAGAAACTACCGTAAAATCCCGAAAATAAGCCCCTCCATGTATAAGCTCCCCCAAACTCCTAACATAAAAAACCCTCCGTGAAATCGCCCCCCCCCCCAATATAAGCCCCCCGGGGTCTTGTACTTGGAAAATTGCCCTCAAATACAAAGTTAGACAAAGCAAAAACGGTTAATTTCCTTCCAACTATAAGCTAGCCCAATCGATTTTGGAACGCAAACTTCCCTCCGTACATAAGCTCCTACGAATATAAGCCCATCCAAAAATAAGTCCCTCAAAAAGGGCCTTTGAAAAATATAAGACCCGCGGCTTACTTTTGGAATTTTACGGTATGTCACGTTTAGAGATAAATAGCTGGGTAAGAAAGAAAATAAAACAAATGTCCGGAGGTGAGACTTGTCCGAGAATCAAAACATCAGCTAAGCATATTTCGTTTTGGGTCAGAAAACTCAAATTTATCGACAATTGTAGGATTATTTTTTCGACCATTTAACGGTGTTTTGTAGCTAATCTTAAAACAAATTCTTGGCCATATTGCACCGGATTTTTGGTCTACAAAAAGGGTCGCCTCTAGGACTTGCCACTAGTGTTACCATTCGGTGTGAATATTGGTCTTAAGGTCTAAACACACATACAGAATTAAATCCTTTCTTAAAGCTACTCTAGATTAAATGAGAGTTTCTTGCAACCGTACCCTCTAATCCAAATGACTTTCCTCTGCTCTCCTCGCGTTATCCGCTATCCAAGTTATCCCTGAATTAAAAAATGACTCCAATTAAGATTGAGGCCTTAGTATAATAATTTTTGGAGAATTCCTGGATGATTCTTCGAATGTTTTAAAAAAATGTTCGAAGAGCTGGAAAATATTGGATTTGGGGGTTGTTAGAAATACAAATATGAAGTGAATAATCAGAAGAAAAATTAATACCAGAGACTCCAACAAGGAGTGCCTCTGATCCCATTAGCGCCCTAACTGCTTTATGTGCATACCTTTTCTACTCTTATTTATTTCTTTCCCAAATCCCCATCATTTTCCCCGAAAAAAACAACCAGAATGCCCCCTTAACAAGCGACTTTCAAGGACCCTCTGTACTAATAAGCCCAGACAACCGAGCTGGCTTGGTTTCATAGATCTCGAAACATTCAGTTTCAATAGAATGTTTGTAACCGGTTAATGATATTTACTGTTTCTAATGGAGCCTATTTGGCAAACGCAATCGATCGTGGAATTGCGTTTCAGTTCAGTAAAAATCAAACAGTTACGCCGGTTTGGAAGGTTTTATCTTTTACGTGTCTCAACGTCGAAAAGAAGCCCTAAACGAATGCAGCTGTCTCTAATTGTTGGAATTACCTTCGGCCCCTGATTGATTTCAGATTTGCCGATTTCCGGATTTCCGGTTTTCCCTGTTTCCGGGTTTCAACATTTCCGGTTTACGCGTCAACATGCATTTGACCTTACAGAGCCGGTTGAATAGAAGGTTTATTCGAGGTTGTAGCTCTGAATCTCAATTTTCCGATCCAAAATGAGACCTGCCTAGTTGATTTTCTGATTCTCGAGCAAACTTTCACCTCTTGAAAGGTTGTTTTACCGAGCTATTTAGCTCGAAACGCGACACATTTTCACCTGTTTTGAGCTTCGGATTGTTAGCATTGGATTCAAAAATGGCCGCACACCAGCAGTCTCTAAAGCACATTTACTGGAATTTTATGGAGTCCGGCATCTCAGGGATTGGAATACGGCTCAATTTGTGAGTCAGTGCCAGTAATGAATTAGGTAAGCCGTACTTTTGACAAAATCTGCTTGAGATAGATCCGTTACGCTAAATCTGAAAATATCGTATTAGCTCGCGTACGCGTTGATACAAACGGTCATAACTTTTAAAATACTGAAATCGTACATGGGGTTTTGTATATTATTAATAACAGATGGTCTATCTTTGCGTCTATTTAGTCTAGAGCTTTCAACTATGTCCCAAAAGTCAGAAATAAGCTCCTAAAACAGGGTAATTTTTGGCCTTTCGCTCCAAGGCAATTAGTTGGGGTCATATTTTGCTTGATTTCGTCTTTCCAGCTAAATTTAGCGGATAACTATTACTTTCAGAAAAACCTAGAGATGTTTACCTCTAAATAGGTATAAAATTCATTGATAGATGGTGCAAATCAAACATTTTACGGCGCCGCAAAAAATGCCAAATTTTCAGTTTTCAAGACATGCAAAATGGCCGTGGAGGGACAAAATACTCGGCGTCCCCCAGCGCGGCCGGAAAATTATTGTGAATCAAAGCAAACCTATTTTAGTTATAGTCTCGATAAAGCCTTTCACTCGCCAGAGTTTCAGGCAAAATTATTTTTCACGCGAAATTGAGTGGGCGGTTTTTACTGAGACAGCCTCTTAAGTCGGAAGTGTCCGTTGCAAAATCAAGAGCACGAAAATCTTTAATTTAAAATTAATCTTACCGATTGTAGCTACTCCCGCAGCACCAAATATGAAACCATGCTTAACCGCCTCTCTCTTTGCCATTTCACCCAACTCCTCTAGCAATTCACGTGCGATCAATACAGGTTGTTCACAGTCTCTGATTTTGACCGAAATCTCGATGCAGTCGGCCTCCAAACATCGAACAGTACGGTAACTGCAACAATAACTCTTGCACGCTGTCACTACCTGTATTATAATAATTTAACAATGATGATAATGATAATTATTATGATAATATTAATAATAATAATAATAATATTATCATTATTATTATTATCTTAGCGAACATAACTCGGACGTACCACCTTTTCTTTCAGAACAATTTCACGTGCTCACTAAAAGTTCTGACAAATTTGATTGCCTAATTAAGGAGATGCTCTATATAAGAAAACTCAAACCATCCCTAAACGTGCAGGCGGACTCGATTCGCTTAAAGGTATTCACTTGAAGAACTTGTGATCCTTTGTTATTATGCTAATTTGTAGAGACTATGGAAATCAAATCTTCGCATTACTTATTCATTTTGCCTTGAGAATGGTGTCATGATGATACCGAAACGTCGGCTTTTAACGTTAATATTCGCTTGCTTATAATAATAATAATAATAATAATAATAATAATAATAATAAGTGCTCCAATAAGCAATCTGTTTTATATGGATGATCTAAAATTGTATAGCAAGAACGAGCAAGAACAAGTTGGAGAACTAAAAATAGTGAAACAATTCAGTGATGATATTGTTATGGAATTCGGACTTGAGAAATGTGCCAAAGCCAGTTTCATGAAAGGTAACCTGGCCTCAACTGGAAACATAATAATAGATGATGACACAGAAATACAAGAGTTGAACCAGGAAGGAGTATACAAATACCTGGGTGTAGATGAAAGTGATGGTATCCAGCATAGCAAAATGAAAGAGAAGATAAGAAAAGAATATAATAGGAGAGTAAGATTAATCCTAAGAACTGAGCTCAATGGAAGAAACAAAATAGAAGCTATCAATAGTCTTGCAGTCCCAGTTGTGCAATATAGCTTTGGCATCATTGACTGGAAAATCTCAGAACTGAAGAAGACTGACACAAAAACACGCAAACTATTGAACATGCACGAGATGTTACATCCTAAAGCAGATGTGGAAAGGCTGTACATCCCAAGAAAAGATGGAGGTAGGGGCCTGATTGATGTAGAAACAGCATTCAAAACTGCAACAATAGGGCTTGATCACTATCTGAAGCACAAGGAAGGGCAATATCCAAAGCAGGTGCTTGAACATGAAAGATCTAAAGCCAAAAATTCAATATCCAAGAATGCTACTAAATTCAAAAGGGAAGTAACAATGCCAGAGATTGAGAACAGAGAAGATAAATCTGCCTCTGAAAATGCTAAAGCCCTGAAACACGTGTTTAAGTCCAGGATGAAGTCAATGAAAGAAGAAAAGTGGAAAAACAAAGCATTGCATGGCCAGTATCCAAAGATCCTAGAGAAGCCCCATGTAGACACAGTCACCACCAACAAATGGTTGTCAAGTAATTTGAAAGGAGAAACAGAGGGACTACTTGTTGCATCTCAAGACCAGGCAATAAACACCAGAAACTACCAGAAAGTAATATGTGGCCAGCAAGTGGAGAGCAAATGCAGATTGTGTTCGCAACATGAAGAGACAGTGGACCATATTGTATCTGGATGTGAGGTATTAGCCAAAACAGAGTACATTTCCAGGCACAATAATGCTGCAACATATCTCCATTGGAGCATATGTAAAGATCATGATATAGAGATTACAGACAAATGGTACGAACACGAACCAGAGACCGTGATACACAATAAAGATAACAACATCACCATCATGTGGGACATGCCAGTCAATACTGATAGAACTATAACAGCGAACAGACCAGATATCATCGTTAAAGATTCAGAGAATTCCACCTGCAAACTTATTGATATGACTGTTCCATCAGATAGAAACATCGCACTGAAGGAAACTGAAAAAAAATGCCAGTACAAAGACCTAGAACTAGAAATACAGAGATTGTGGCATATGAAAACCGTAGTGATCCCTGTGGTTGTTGGTGCGCTTGGTACAGAGAAGAAGGGTATGGTAGAAAACATCAACAAAGTATCAGAAAGAGCTAATATGACAGAGATTCAAAAGATCTGCATGCTGGGATCTGCACGAATCCTGAGAAAGGTGCTCAGTGTATGAACAGAATGATTGACTTGAGTGACTGACGCTCTAGGTGCATGGTTTGCGCCCGGTTGATGCACAAAAAGAACACCAGCAAAGACTGTGATAATAGAGACAATAATAATAATAATAATTAATAATAATAATCACAGTGTTAAAATAAATTGGTAGTTTGGAAGAAGGTGGTTTTACAGGCAGCCTAAACTCTGTGGGAGTTCGTTGGACTTTGAATTTATAAGATAACGTATGAAAATAAACAAAATACGTCCTAAATTCCATATTTTGACAAAAATAGAAATGAAAATGACTTACCTTGTGTTTGTTATTTACTGTCTCTTCTCCTCTAGAGCCGTTTGGTAGCCGTTTTATCGACGTTTAAGATTTTCAGTTGTACTAACAGTAAGAAAAATGGGAAGGCTGGGGATTCTGAAGCCAACCGTTCCAGCTAGAAGTTCCATATATCCCACAAAATGGTCCAAACTCGCCAAAATTGCCGTCAAAGGATCTGTCGATAAATTGTATTTCGCTTCTATTCTTTTGGTGTCTCAGATTTCATCACAAGCGCTAGCGAAGCACTTGATTTTAAACTTTGTCAATCAGAGTTTTCTTTCTCGGGATGCGTATGACCGGGCACTTAGACGTGACGTAATTAACGGTCGCTCAAAGCTTACGTCACAGCGACAGTGTTTTTTTAACTTTATAATAGTTCTGACAAGAACAAGTTAAAAAATCAGACTTAAGAGAACTTAAACTCACTGTTTTCAATTTGTATACTTAGCGATAGATGTATTAAAAGTTTACTTCTGAAATAAGAACTGTTTACATAAAAATTCACTAATAAGAAAAAGATTAGAGCGCCTATCGGCACTGTTTCAACTTAGATATAAAATGAAACGAAAGGAAATAGGTAATTCTTAAAAGATCTGTTTTACTGTAAAGACTCTAAAAGGTTTAAATTAAAAGCGAAAGGGTTTTTAAAAAGCAGCGAAGACCAAGAAGAAGGCAAATATGGTCGGCCATTCAGTTTGTTTTAAAATTATGACACGATATACGTGTGGTTTTTTCCCACGTATACTTGCAATCATTCCTGCTACACGATATACGTGCGTTTTTTTGCCACGTATATTTGCGTTCTTTCCTGTTTTTGTGGGGTTTTTATTCCTAAGTATATGATGACCATTTTCTTACAAACACGCATATATATGCGCACACAAAAAGCCCATATACTGTATATGCGTTACAAACAAGCTGGTGTATATGGGGTCACAGAAAGTCGTCGTATAAGAGGCACCGAATTATACCGTCAGCAAAAAACCCCTTCATGTACGATGGAGCTGAAAAGTAACTTCAGTTTGAATCAAGCATGGCCGCAATGGCCGCGTTAATTTCGAGCAAGGTTTGGTTCTTATTCATTGCCCTCACAGTAGTGGTGGTTGTTGGCTCCCCGACAACGGATTTGTTGGAATCCGTGGATTGTCTCTTGAGAGACTGTGTACGCTATTTCACGAATGCTGACCGAAACAACGGTCGATTCAGTTAGAAATGAGCGTCTGACAGGCCAAACACGACTCATAAGCTCGTGTGATAATGTGAAACATGACAGATCGGTTTTTCTTCTTTTCGCTCTCTCGCACGAATTATTACCTTTTCTCCTCCACGAACACGTTCTAAGCCTCCTAGTCTCGAAGCTTTTTATTCTTTCCCTCCATTCACTCTATAAATTCCATGTTTCTTGTTTTGCATGATAGCCTTCCAACTGCCTCTCTCGCATCTCCACTTTAATCGTGATTTTCATGATTACCTAACTCGTTCTCATTCAACTTGCATAAAATGTCCCTCAGGTATCAATTTGCTATTAGTTCTCAAGCCCCGATTATTTGGAAGGATATTTTATTTATAACTTCAGTTTGGCGTTCTTTTGCAGCCAACGGCAAATCAGTATTTTCGATTATAGCCATTACTATTTAAACAGCTAGTTTCGCTTTCTGCACCAAAGAATTTACCATAGTAGCAACTGACGAGGAACTGCAGAGGGTTGTCCAATCATAAAATTCCTACGAAGGAACAACAAGACATCGCGCTTTTGTTTAAAGACTCACTTCTGATCTCTAAAAAAAATTAAATGGACTGCATCAGGCTATCAGCGGTTAGAGAATGATCTTGACTCACGCAGAGCATAATTCTCCATACTTGGCCGGTAGCTTTAGTTTAAGTTACCTTGTAGAACTCAAATCTGAAGATCTCACTATCTCATTACTCTATCTCAAAATCCTTTTCACGATTTCGTATACCTTCTATTGACAAATGGTACTCCTTTCACATACCTTGCTTAGAACTTTGTATCCCTTTTAACTGCTGGAAACCCGCACTGTCATAAAATAGGAATCAGTCACAAATATAGAACGCTTTCTCGACGGGTAAGGGGTTGGACCTCGGGGCGGAGCCTCTCCGTACAAATATTTGTTGAGTACCTCTCCGGGATTTCGGGCGGAGCCTCCCCGTATAGGCCATCATAGGGAGTACCCTCCCCCCGGGCATGGCAGGATATAATCACATTTGCGGACAAAGAAACTTACATGCATACATGTAGTAATTCCGCAGATCCAGGATTTACGGAGAAAACCATAGAAACTAAAATCTTTATTTAGCCGTAATACTAAATTAAAGCTTTAGGCTTAAACAGAGGTCAAAGAAAATTAAAACACTTTACAACTGCATCTGAGGTCAACTCCTATCGGGAACACCTAAAAAACCATAAACCACAGGAAACGATTACTCAGTATGCATGTAATTCTCTGTAGTGCTAGTAACTTTAACTTTAACTTTATTATTCCATCGTTCTTATAATACCAAACGCAGTAAAGCCAAAGCCGGGGGCTTATACGACCTGCGGTCAAAATGACAGAAATTATTTTACGTTGAAATGAAGACTGAAGGCTAAATTACAAAACTAAAACAAGATACAAAACGTAAATTAAGTAATGCAAGCAGTCCTATAGCAGAGATAAAACTAGAAGTACTAGTGACAAATAAACTAACAACAAACTATAATAATCCTGCGCTAATTCAATTCAGGCTTAAAAAGTAAAGTTTTAGTTTCTTTTTAAAGTCAGTGGTGGTAAGGCTGTTACGGACAGTCAAGGGTATATCAGTGGGATATCCTTGGCCAAATAATCGGGGTTTGAGAACTAATAGCAAATTGATACATGAGGGACATTTTATGCAAGTTGAACGAGGACGAGTCAGACAACCATGAAAATCACAATTACAGTGGAGGAGGAAGGAAAGAGAGGCAGGTGGAAGGCTATTAAAGTGTGAGAATTCAAAACAAGAAACATGGATTTATAGAGTGAATGGAGGGAAAGAATAAAAAGCTACGAGACTAGGAAGCCTAGAAAGATTTCGTGGAGGTGAGAAAAGGTGATAATTCGCGCGAGAGAGAGAAAAGAAGAAAAACCGATCTGTTCAAGCAGACTCTCAAGGTCATGTTTCACATTATCACGAGCTTATAAGTCGTGGTTTGCCTGTCGGACGCTAACAGACCTTGTCACGGTTTTCGACGCCATCTTGACGAGTAGGCAAACGCGTGAGAAATTACAGTGTTTGTATGAGAATCTAATGTCGAATAATTTCCGTAAAACGGCTGTTCTGAACAAAATATCAATTGTAAACTAAGGCTACAAAGCAAAGGATTGTCCTAAAAAAATTTGGGGGCGTACCTGTGCTTAAATTCTCCAGAGGCTTTCTTACAGACAAATGTATTGAAAATTTTAGAAAGTGGTTCTAGGTCTTCTAGTGCATGTAACACCCTCAAATTTTTTCAGGAGAATCCTTAGGAGTGAAGCTTTAATTTACCAATCATACTTTTTTCAGAACAGCCCTTCTATGGAAATTATTCGACATTAGATTCTCATACAATCACTGTCATTTCTCACGCGTTTGCCTACTCGTCAAGATGACGTCGAAAACCGTGACACGGTCTATTACTAACTGAATCGATCGTTGTTTCGGTCAGCATTCGTGAAATAGCGTACTAGTCTCTCAAGAGACAATCCACGGATTCCAACAAATCCGTTGCCGAGGAGCCAACAACAACCACTACTGCGAGGGCAATGAATGAGAACCAAACCTTGCTCGAAATTTACTCGGCCATTGCGGCTATGCTTGATTCAAACTGTAGTTACTTTTCAGCTCCATCGTACATGGAGGGTTTTTTTGCTTACGGTATAATTCTGTGCCTCTTATACGACGACTTTCTGTGGCCCCATATACACCTGCTTGTTTGTAACGCATATATATACGCGTTTGTAAGAAAATGGTCATGCAAACCCCACAAAGCAGGAAAGAACGCAAGTATACGTGGTAAAAAAACGCACGTATATCGTGTAGCGGGAATGATTGCCAGTATACGTTGGGAAACACCGCACGTAGATCGTGTCATAATTTTGAAACAAATGGCCGACCATAGGCGAAGGAGACTGTTCTGTCGCTCGGTTGTGTGTAAATAGCCGGGCGCTCGTGTGATGTTTTGGCGCGCTTTGTCACGGTCAAATGGACCCAGGGACCCTTCCACCGTTCTACTCGCAATGACACTTAAGTCTGACTTTTTAACTTGTTCTTGTCAGAACTATTATAAAGTTTAAAAAAAACTGTCGCTGTGACGTAAGCTTTGAGCGACCGTTAATTACGTCACGTCCAAGTGCCCGGTCATACGCATCACGAGAAAGAAAACTCTGATGGAAAAAGTTTAAAATCAAGCGCTTCGCTAGCGGCTGTGATGAAATCTGAGACTCCAAAAGCATGGAAGCGAAAGACAATTTATCGACAGATCCTTTGACGGCAATTTTGGCGAGTTTGGACCATTTTTATAGGATTTATGGAGCTTTGATCTGGAACGGTCGGCTTCAGAGTCCCCAGCCTTCCCATTTTTCTTACTGTTAGTACAACTCAAAATCTTAAACGTCGATAAAACGGCTTCCGAATGACTCTAGAGGCGAAGAGACAGTAAATAACAAAACACAACCACAATATATGTAATTTTTATTTCTGTTTTCGTCAAAAAATGGAATTTAGGATACGTTCTCTTAAAAATTCAAAGTCCAACGAACTCCCACAGAGTTTGGGCTGCCTGTGGGGGTTCTTACAAGTTTTTGAGAGTATTGGAAAATGTAAAACAAGAAGACAGAACGGTTCTTCAAAAAATATAGCGAAGGTGTACTTTTAAAGGCTATCTATTATCTGGTCTAGCCCGATGTCAGACTACCACAGAGTTGCTGCGTCCAACCAGTTCCTTACCAATTCTAACGAATTTCATGTGGACTCGGACACGGTCACTCAGACATGCCGACTTACAGCAGTTGGATAGAGAAGCGCGTAAAGTTACCGCAGAGAATGGTGTGGAAATTGGCCCCTGAGATCGGTGGCACAACTCTACATTTCAAGAAAGATCGGTGAAGAGGCCTTCGATCAGTTGAAGCGGCGTATAAAAGCACAAAGATCAAAGCGTCTGTAAAGCTATTTGAGAACTCAGATACTACCATGAGCGCCGTGACGAAGTTTGACGAGAAGGCAGTGCAGACCGGGTGTCACTCAATCATCAAAGATGCAGAAAAGTATGCCTTAGAGCTACACTTAACTCGAACAGAATCCTTATTCAAGGGTTACTACAGAGGATGGTGACGGCACTCTAGCCAAGACCCAACAGAAAGCGTATTGCATTTGTGACACACTAAGAGAAAAGAAATTGCAAGTAAAACTGACTAACAATAGATGGGAGTACTCGGCCCTTGACAGTGGAGGGTGTTTTGCATGGATGAATAGCTGGAGATCGGTGCTAGCCCATACCGTAGCAGCCATGCAGGAACTGTACCAACAGACGTTACCAACCAATTTATACAATAAAAGGAGAACTGGAAAAGGGAGTGGAACTTCAAATGTCATGTGCCGAATGTATGGTAAATCGCCCGAAAGTGTGCCGCACTAGTATTGGCGGGGTGTGGGACACTCGCTCAGACTAAGTATCTCGCGAGGTAGCCTGCGTAGCAGGCGCTTGGCAGTAGTGGGTGAAAGAGAGAATGGGCACGAGCGAGGGAGACACACGAGGGGTGAGGGAGCACAGTAGAGGTCGCCGTAGCGATTTGCTTAAACTCCCTAATATCATATTTTGATGCTAGGAAATTTTATTTTATTTTATTTTTATTTTTATCAGCTTTGCCCTGAAGAATGCAAAAACAACAACAACAACAACAAAAACAAAAAAACACTGTAGATATGCAAACAAAATATTATAGCAGGGACACCGCAACAGCTAAAGCCAATTACTGCGGACCCAAAAAATAAAAAGATATAAAAGTAGCAATTTAAATCTCATGCAGCAGCTAATTTCCTGGTCTAAAAACCTGGCTGTGTTACATTTCAGGCAAATACTTTTGAAGCTCCTTGGAGAGTCCGGGTCATAGTTTATTGCTAGAGCCCGCGAGTAATAACCGTAAAGAACAGATTTAAAGTTCTCAAAAGTAACATTATCTAGGTCAAGTCTAGTAATAAGCAGGTTCCAGATTCTAGTGGTTCTAATGAAAAAAGATTTCTGAAAGGTAGAAGTTCTGCATTTTTTATGCACAAAAGATTGAGAGCTCGTCACGGATATACGGGTCCTTCGCCCGCATTCGCGCACGAAGGGAACAACACACGGATCTAAGTGAATCATGTTATGCGTAGCCTTGTAAAAGTATACTACATCTAGTAACTCGTGCCAGTAGCACACAGGAAGTAGGTTTACAGACATTAGTCTTTCTTTGTAAGAGATATTTGTTAAAAAAGGCAAGCAAAGAATGAATTTGGTGGCACGTCTTTGGATACTTTCGAGTTTAGAAATTAGTTCAATGCCTTGGGGCGCCCAGACCTGGATTGCGTAGCCAAGATGAGCACGGACTAGCCCGAGGTATAATGTGCGCCTTACGGAAGTACTGTGAATAAACCTAGAGTTCCTCCTAACGAAACCTTACAACTTGTTTGCACGTGCAGCTTGGTGAGAGACTTGGGCGTGCCAAGTCAAGTCACAGTCCAAGGAGACGCCAAGGTCACGCTCTACCTCACAGGACTTGATGGTACTGCCGTTAACCTCGTAGCTCGTATAGATGGGCTTGCGCTTCCTCGTAATGGTCTGAAGCTTGCATTTCTTATCATTGAAGGCCTTGTTGAGGAACGGCGCCATCATCCTCAGACATCACTACCTTGTATACTTTAGTGTCATCTGCAAACATTGCCACTTTTGGTGTGTTTTCGTTCTTGCGATCTTGAAAACTAACCCGTTTTCTCACCACCTGTATTGTTGGTTTTCACGCTTTTGTAGCAAAACTCGGTAACAGATGTTTCTGTTGGTTTCCGGCCGCCATGTTGGAGCTCATCCAGGTGAGCACCACCATGGCGTCTCCATACAAATCTCTATAAGTTTGGGTAAAACATTTCTTCGGATATCTCGTATAGGAAAGATTCCTCTGCCCTGAATCTTGGCGAGGGTCTTTGTATATGTACCTCCTTTCATTTCCCAGATTCTGGACTTTATGTATTGAACGGTTTGATTTTTATTTTGATCTATTAAGAATAACGTGACACTGAAACCAGCAATAAAGGCAACTTCATTCAAAATTTGGACTTTTAGCGCTTTTTTGCATATCTCTGAAACGACTCGAACGAATTTTTTAAAATCTCATCACATAACCCTTCATAACGTATATAATAATGTCTGAAACTTTCATTAAGATTGATTCACTGCAACACCTTGAAATTTTAAGACAAACCTATCCTACTTACCGGTCAAAAATCTGCGTCACAACATTCACTGTTTTGACGTTATGCTAATTTTTTCAAAATAATGCGCAATATACATACCTCCATGACTAGTACATTTTAGTTTGAATTTATCGCATCTTTTGCATGTAAAACATTGAAAATACTCACACTGAAATGTACTAGTCATGGATATACGTATTGTCCGCATTAATTTGGAAAAATTAGCATAACGTCAAAACAGTGACTGTTGTAACGCAGATTTTTGACCGATTCGTAGGATAGGTTCAAGGTGTTACAGTGAATCAATCAATGCAAGTTTCAGACATTATTATATACATTATGATGATTATGTGAAGAGATTTTAAAAAAATTCGTTCGAGCCGTTTCAGAGATATACAAAAAAGCACTAAAAGTCCAAATTTTGAATGAAGTTGTACTTTGACAGGTGATGAGAAAACGTCTTAGTTTTTAAGATCGCAAGAACGAAAATACACCAAAATTTCCTAGTATCGAAGTATGATATTAAGAAGCATTCTGACGCTACTTAAGAATAATTGGAATCATTTATAACGTTTTTATTAAACAATCTATCACGGCTATTGAAAATTTAAGGTGATATATATTTTCGTTTTAGTCGAATTCAAACATACAGAATTTTTTACTACTCACGGAGGTTATTTGCTAAACGTCAATCTTTAAGTTTCTAGTGTTGGATTTTCAGTAGCTGGTCTAGATCGCGCAAAATTAGGCGTTTATCAATTTCAAAGTTTTTGGCTTATTGTTGTCATAATAATATCGATTTTAATAAAACCCACGTTTTGACAAATTTCAATCTATAGTCAATCATTGTTGAAAATTTTATAGCGATCAGACAAGAAAAAAATCACTTTTAAAGCGATTGAAAAATACCAGTATGGCCTCTGAAAAACTATATCGAAACACCTTAACGGATTTTTACCCTAAAAAGGTCACCTAGAATTTTCGGGAGCCTTTTTTCTGGATGAAATTTTTGGAAACGTAAGTTTTGATCCCTATAATTTTAGGATCACTAGACTTTCAGCAAGGAAATCCGAACAGATGAAAAATGTTTAGGGGATAAAAATAAGCCTATATCTACCGTTTAAATACTAGAATACGTTCAACAATGTTGTGTTCAAAACTTGGACATGATTGATGAAATGTAACACTTACCAGGGGCATGAATTTGAAAAAACGTTTCACATTCAGACTATTGTATTATTCGCCGTTCGGAGGCGACCTGAGGTCTGTTGTTTTTGTCTCATTACTGCAGTAGAAAACGTGTCGGTACAGTTTGTGTTCTGAAGCTTAGGTCCACTTAGTAAGACATGTCTGCTCTAAAAATGGCTGCCACTTACCGCAATAAATATGGTCATTTTCCACGTACGCTGTGATCGTTGTTGTCTGTACAGTTGTGGCTAAGTAAGCTCAGAGAACAATATTTTTAATTTTTTATAATACACAGCATGCATTCTTTAAAAGATACCCAGTTTTGACTTTGTTATTTCCTATTTATTGTGCCCGTGGTTAAAAACGATTTAAAGCTATGTGCCATCAGTTTATTGCTCCATCGCTCTCCTTTCGGATAACCCAGCTGATCTTTATAACAGATATATTTAGACCGAAGATAAAATGTACAACGCTTTTTGGCGGCACGCTTTGTTTGTGCAAGGTCAGTCGTTTTCTGTCAAATCACGCAACGGCTGCCGGGTAATTAGGTTGGGGGCGGGAAACGATTTTCGGGGGCCTTCCGTGCAGGCGCTCCCTCACCCCTCGTATGTCCCCCTCTCGCGCGCCCGTTCTCTCTTTCGCCCACTACTTCCAAGCGCCTCCTACGCGGGCTACTCGCGAGGCATAACGCAACTCTTAAAACTCTGTTCTTTGAGATGCTGAAGGACCTGAAGTATCTCCATGGTATTCAAAGACCCAACCCAACCGTCGTATGAGAATGGAAGTGCGCAAGCATTATGGGATGTAACGGTTTATGCAGACAGCATTGAGGTGATGAGGGCCAACAGAATAAACGCCAGAATATTCGACAAAATGCAGAGACGAGTATTAGCCATTGAAACGAGCTGTCCTTGGTGAGATAGTGAAAGAGAAGGAGAAGGCACAGAAATATAGTCCACTAATGTGGCAATTGAGGGAGAGAAATCCTGGCTACCAAGTGAAACATGTACAAAAGAAACGAAAGCACCATCTGATTGTCTTCCAAAAATGCAACCTGAACAATAGGCAAAGTTTGATATGGTACAACATCGTTCTTGATGTTCTGGGATGGATATTCAGTCAGTCAGTGAGTCAAACAGTAAAGGAACTTGTTGGAGAAAAGAGAGCCAGCATCTTACAAAGAATGCAGAGATCTGTTAAATAGAGTACACTAAGCATTGCGCTATTTTCAAAATTCTTGCTTAAACAAAGATGATTATTGCGAAAGCGTTTTTTTAGGAAAAAAATTATCACTGTATATTGAAATTTTTATTGAATTTAAACTTTTAGTATGTTGTTGCCATTGATCTTAAGCTATGTAGAATGGTGGACAAAATTTAAGGACAAATTAACGGAAACATTTTTATTTATCTTAACATTTTAATATTTTACAAGAGCCAGCTTACGACTATGATATAAAATTCTTAATATTTCAATTAATATTTTTTTTTCATAAAAAATGCTTCACGGCGCGGGGGTTGGTGATTTTTTTTTTACTAATACTGGGCACCCAGACGTGTGAAACTGCCATATAAATAACTTGAAGGTAGATCCTGCGCGGGTGAGACCTTCAATTTAATTTTGGCCATATCATTGGTGCCCTAGTGTCACTAGTGTGTGAAAGCAGAGTGGGGTGCATGTTGGGAAGCTCCTATTCAAGATTCACCACTAGGACAGGTTCCTTTTTATTTACAGGTAGTTCTTACCTCACCCAGTAGCTTGCTACACAAATCCTCGATGTTTGTCTTCCTCTCCAGCGCAGTGGCGAGACGGCGTACAAGCTCATCATATTTGTTGCGCATGATTTTAGGTATAGAACCATCGTTAAAAAATTCACCGATCTCCTGACTGACAAAGACAGTGGCATTATAAATTGCCCCCGAAGATACAACTTTTGTAACCAATGAAGCAATCGAAGAAACGATAAAGTCTATTCCCTTATTTATCTGTTTCTTTAACGTGGGGTCCTGTTTTTCCAATGTAGTGATGGCGAATTGTACAAATTGAGAAGCTTGGTGGAGGAACGTGTCTTCTCCACCGTTTATCTGCCGAGTTAATGCGGACAGCAAGCCATTCAAAGACTTCAGAAGTTTGTCTGTTGTGTCAATGTAATCCATTCTGCAAGTGTTCCAAGAATACGTTAGTAGATATCATACTACTAGGGTGAATTCATTTTCTATAAGTCAGACGGAGCTTTATAACATTAATACTAAAAGTTTGAGATAGAGCATAACTGTTTGCGTAACAAGGTGCCTCACGATAGCTTCCAGCCGGAAAGTTTTAGCATTCACCTTTTTGAATCAATACTAACTCTCACTCTTTATCAATTTTACAATCCTTTAATGGCATCAGACCGTGAATGCCTGGGTATTTGTAAGGGTATAATTGTCGTTAACTGATGTCAATGTCAACTTGTTAAAACACCCCTGACTGTAGCCACTCTAATACAAATTAGATGAGTTGATGCTAGAGTTTATCAGCAAATGAAATAGAAAAAACCGTTACCTGATGGAGAAATTTCATACGAATTAAGACAAAAATGTTTGCTTTCTCAGACATGCTGTCAGTAGTTTAAAGTCAGTTTGGCGGCCAATTGATGAAAGTTAGGAAATTAAAAGCTAAACTTCGGTAATGGCTTATCGCTGAGAATATCAAAACAAAATGATGATGTAACCAGCATAAAGCAAAGCCCTGTTATATTAAGGAAATTTCTTGCAACTTGTCCGTTTTTGTCGAGTATTACACATAACAGTAGCCTCCCACGCACGCGTTTTTAGGGGAGCTCGTATTTCTTCCCTCCCCACAAATGTTGTCCTCTGTTGAGCAGGCGTTTGTGGGGAGGGAAGAAATACGAGCTCCCCTAAAAACGCCTGCGTGGGAGGCTAACATAACAGGCCAGAGCCCCGATTTTAGTGCGCGCCCGAGGAGGCCTAATCTCCACAGCAACCACCGCAGATCGGTTTCCAATAACAGACAAGCGTTACTTTCGTAATTAGTTAAAAGCATTCCTCCAGACACCTTTTAGAGAGCGCCGGACATCAAGGAACTTTGTACTTCTGGTTAAACGAACCAGACATCTCAAGGAAACGCGAAATTTGATCAGACTATTTGGGTATTATAAATTCATTTCACGGTCGATTGAAAATTTGGAAGTCGATCTTCGCGGCTGGTTCGCAATTGATAACTACAGTTTTCTCGCCGCATTTGGATTCAAATAGGCTGGATACGCTTTCAATGGTTTTTCAAGTGCTTTCTTTTAAGAAAATAGTGCTCCGATGGCTTATTTAACTTCTTTCAAGAGTAGTATGCCCCGTCAACGTTGGTGACCTTCGAAGCGAAAACGGCGAGTCGGCGTATCAAGTTTTTACTGAGGAGCCACAAGGAGGAATACACTCTCTGCTAGCACATCTTTCTCCAGTTTGGCAGGAACTCTGCGTGGAAAAGACCCTGACCAAAGAAATTTTTAAATCTTCTCTATTTGAACGTTTGAGAAAGGCCGTCAACAATGCACATTTTATAGTCGCCGGTATAAACGAATGCGAGAGCTCGGGCTCTACTTAACATCCCCTCGAGGAACAGCAAGACAGATCATCTGATTAAATGGACGACCTTTTTGATCAAACGGCGAAGGATTCAAGCCTTTTTTCTCTGGCTTAGGACGATGTAAGTGTCGATGTGCCTTCAGTGACAAATCACTCTCCAAAAAGCCCGCGAAGCACTGTCGAAATCCCGCCAAAATTTTATTCGCTGACGGGAGCCCAAGACGCTGGATTACCCCAGATATTCTTCTGATTCTTCCACTTCAACAACTTCGTGTTCGCTTGGGCGATTTGTATAATCAACGTCACAGATAGATATGGTTTCTATATCAGTCATTTTGGTCTCCTTGAAATGTCAATCATAATCCAAAAATCATTATCACAGGTTATCTTTTTATTGTTACTTGTTTTGTACTTAATAGGCCAAATTATGGGGCTACCCTCTCCCTCAGAGCTTACAGGCGGCAGAATGGCTACAACAGGCGAACAGTAAGGGTGAAGTGCGAAGTGCTCCGGGAAAGCGGTCGATTAGAGATGTTCTTGTTACCCTAGATTGACGAGCTAGGAAACATTGAATAAAAAACAATGAGGAGAGTTAGAGTTGCCATCTAAATTGTATAAATGCCTAAATAAGCAGCTCCATATTAAATAATTCATTGTCATTTTCGCAACTGAGTAATCACGAACTCTGTAATTATTTCAGTGTCAAAATATTCTGACTTATACAAGTAGAACTAGATGATAATCGCGTCGGGACACGCTATCATTAACCCTTTTGCATCAAGTAATCGTAATAATTCTTATTTAACGCTAATTTCTGACCTTCTAGTTCCTGATTATAATTACTACAACACACTTATATTTAAATTATGTTGATGCTTGTTGTTATCATGGAAAGGATACTTCTAAGCAATTGATAAGTGATTCTAGAAATACAGATTTCTCAATCTTGTACTTAAATATAGTAGAAGAATAATGAATAAGTTTGATGACTTAAAAGCATGTTTAGATTCCTTGAAACATGAATATTTGGCTACAGAGGGTTATCAGAAACTTGGCTAAATTGTGATAATGTACATAATTTTCTATTAGCTAATTATCCGTGATAACACAGGTGACACTAGGACGCACAAACTAGGAGGTGGTATTTGTATGTAAAAAAATTCCTTCCAGTTTAGAGAACGAGACGATCTCACCATAAAATTAATTGCAATGATGTCAGGATAGAATCACAAGTCGTTGAAATAACGGCTTAAGGAATGCCTTGCTGAACTATTACAAAAATGGGATATGCAAAAACAAAAATATGCTTTTTGATGGAAGATTTGAATCTTGATTTACTGACACTCGAAAAAAATCATCACGTTAAAGACTATACAAATTTGAAGTTTTACCCTTTAATCAAAAGAGCAACTGATGCAGTCCTGATTAATAATATATTTGTAAACAAAATAGAAGAGAACTATAAATGTGTGGTATCCTTTTTACAGATCTTTCAGATTACTTACCGGTGTTTGTAACACTGGGTAACTTGCAAAAGCTCAAACTTCCAAACGATAATCAAAACAAATTTAAATTTTAAACCGCGGCAGTGTTAGCTCAGTCGGTAGAGCATGTTGACTGCAGAGCGGGAGGTCGTGCTTTCGATTCCCGGGGCCGGACCAATACTCAGGGTCTTAAAATAACCGAGAAATGAAGGTACTCCCTTTGCACTGCAACAGGCTAGACCTTCGCGTGGCTCGGATGACCACGTAAAATGGCGGTCCCATCTCCAGTTGGAGACGTAAAATATAGTGTCCCCAATTAGTACTTTCGTGCTAAATACATTGACACTCAAATAAAGTGCATTTTTTGGGGGGTTAATTGATGATAAAACGATAAATCAGTCATGTGGATCAAGACTTGGAACGTGAAGATTGGATAGATGTGTACGATAAAACGGATGTCCAAAATGCTTATGATCACTTTTACACTAAATTATATCAGCTGCTGAATAAAAATGTACCATAAATAAGACCCAGTAACAAGAGAAGTAAAAACGGCCGAAGATTAAATAAATGGATAACAAAAAATATCCTAAAATCAAGGAAAACCACAAAAATGATATGTAAGAAGTTTAAAATGAACCCAATGAAAAAAGTGTCAATTTTTTAAAATATACCTAAATAAATTCAATAGAGTAAAGAGAGTAGCTAAGAGGGTATATGGATAGTTGTACTTCTTTAGTTATTGTTATTACTTATAGTACACTGCTTCCTTTGGGATATGTTTTTCATGTTACCCTTTTGAAGCCAAAGGGGACTTTTGACCTTCAATTCAGTACAAGGCAGTGTTAGTGTGGCTACTTTTATAATAATAATAATAATAATAATAATAATAATAATAATAATAATAATAATAATAATAATAATAATAATAATAATGGTTTATTAAAATACACATGGTGGCATAAAAACTACGAATTACAATGTGCTTACATAAGTTACAACTAAAAATAAAATTACATTTGTTTCAGAGGGACTGGGATTACAGGCTATTTATAAGTTATTTACAATTCAGAAATAGATGAAGGACAATACTAGAGATAACTAGACTCGTAAGATTAGTTAATTTTCGTCATTGCTGGGAAAAAACTAGAATCGAAGCGTTTTGTTCTATACTGGAAGCGGCTAGAACTGCTACTGTTCCTAAGATGGTAAGAGTGGCATCGGATCGCACGGGAAGGAGAAGGCGGTGCAGCTGGCCATCCGGGTTATTTTTGATATTGTCCCACACTTAAGACACAGGTGGGCGTGTCTATCCTCTAAACTGGTAATGTTGGCTTTTGCAAGAGCCTGTTGATAGTGGAGGTCAGGGTATACGATTCGCAGGGCCCTCTTCTGGATAGCTTCAAGCTGGTCAATGAATGTTCAAAATGTGTTGTTTGTGTATATCAAGGTGAAAATTTTTATCTGTTCGAAAGGGGGAAGGACAACGCGAAGAAATGAATATTTCTGAGGTTGTAATGAAGGGATGTAGTCACTCCAACATGCATAGACACGTTGTCTAGAAGCAATGTGCCCATAATTATATGTTTCTCATTTATAGCTTGTGTCATGGTGCTGCCAGTGATAGGTGGGTGGCATAAACATTGTCTTTTTGTATTAAATGTAGGTTTTTTGCCATGCGTTGTGGTGTGGTATACTCAGTTTACATGGAACATGTCTTTTAGACTGGTGCTTTGCTACAATATACCTTTCTGACAAGTTTCAATCCCTGTTAGATTAGATTTCTGAATGTATGGTAGAATGTGAGCAGCTTTACTTTATTTTCTGTCACTTGAATGAATACACGATGAAATCATTTTACTACTATGATCAATCTCGATTTTGGAGATTGGTCTAATCCCGACGTTCATACTTTGTATTAGTGACACCTTACTACAGTCTTGAAGCCTTTTGGAGATTGTATCATACGTGCATAGTGTTAATATACGTACAAGCATATATAAACAGAGAAACACAACATGTTGGTTACTTTGTTGTAGAAACGGCCAATGCAAACAGTGAATAAAGACAGAAAATAAATTCAAGGATAAAGAAAATAAGCCGACTGTTCTTGAGAGAGTTTCATACACATAAGTATTCCCCTGAATGTCCCATTGGAAGTGGAAGAGGTGAAATAAAACCGCACTAAGTCAAACATTACAAATTAGTCACTCAGATGTCATTCCCGCGCTGTCATTAACAGCCTAGTCCTATACTAGTGCCCCACTCTTGATTGTTATGAGGCAGAAAACAGCTAAACTGTTTTTTTTTTTTAATATCAACTTACAAATTTATTATGATATCATGAATTTGACATTTTCGGCTTTATATTGTCATTGAAAATATTAACCAGCCTATATGGACCTTTAGTATAATTTTGCTGTTCATAGAGCCACCAGGCTCTACTGGCGAACAGCCCTGAAGTTACTTTGAAATCTAATTGGTTTTTCCTTTACTTTAAGGTTGACTGTGTCACTGCATGTTATTTTGTAGATCTTTACCCTACTTCTCCAGTAAACTTTCTTGAGTTATGCATGTGCAGAAGGGCCGCAAAGCGAAAGCAAGCTAGAGCGGAAGTGAGGAAGACAAAAGATTTTCATAATCCTTGAAGGAATTAAGGAAAGCGAGAACCGGAGGAAGCGAGGCCAAAGAACAGCAAAAATAAAAAGGAAAGTGAGAGAAAAAAAGTCACAAAATGCTTATACCAATGAGAGAGATCCCCTTGCCTTGCGAGCCAGCAATGTCATTCACTCGAGGAAGTGAAAGCAAGAAATAGCTAGTAATGGTCGTGATTCGTTTCCAGAATCTATCGTGACTTGAAAATTTAAACTGACGGTGCTTGAGAAAGAAAAAGACCTTTCTAGGCCCTGATTTTACTTTGTGAACCTTTTACAGTATGAAAATCGTCAGTTTTTGAATAATATATGTACTGTCTAAATACAATTTGCGTCTTCCGTCACCTGTTCCGAAATTTCCTGTCTATGAATTCCAAATAAGGCGTCTGAAGAGATCTTTGGTTTTCAAAAGTTTAAGTCAAGTCCCTAAATCCTAAAAGTACTTGAACGTTTATGGGAAACACCTGTAAAATGCACACAGAATATACGAAAAGCGGAGCAATCGCTAGACTAGCGTTCAAACATCAACAAAATATGTTAATTGCATTATTTTATGGCCATGCTTTCACATTTTGCGCAATACTCAAAGAATATTTTACTTAAAACTCACCCAGAAGAATGAAATAAAGACTGGCTGGTTACAGAAGTCGCTATAAAGGATCTTCTTTAACGATGAAAGGTTACCAAATTCTCAACCTTTTGCGGTATAAGAGGGAGAAATCGATTCTTAAGGAATCAGTCATCAACACCGCAGCACAGAAAACTCGGATGAGTTTTCTTTTCTCGTACCCAAGGTCTTCGGACTTTTTGGTCAGCGGGGCATCAAATCTCCTGCGGTTCCGGTTGTTCTGCGCATGCCTTGTTTCTCTGATCTGAGGCACAATTAACTGGCTTACCAAATGACTGGTTCATCTCGTACTTGCTTAACAGACAGCAATTTTATTTCTACAAACCATTCAGATTCAGACCTACTGCAAATAAAATGTTGAGAACCGCCAGGCTGTATACTTGCCCTTACTATTCATCATTTATATAAATTATTAAATATTTTTCAACAATATTTTTTTCAGCATTTATTTTTGATTTTTTGTTCATCAACAGATGATTTTAATTTGTTTTATTCCTATAGCGATTTAGAGCGTCTAAAGAAAATTCCCAATCAGTAACTCAGTTACATTAGCTTATGACTTGGCGCAAACAAACTTTCCTTTGATATTGCTAAAACATATGTTTTGAATATTCTTTCCTTATCAGAAACAGAGAAATACCGTAAAATTCCGAAAATAAGCCCTGGGGCTTATATTTTTCAAAGGCCCTTTTTTAGGGGCTTATCTACGGAGGGAAATTTGCGTTTCAAAATCAATTGGGCTAACCTTATAGTTGGAAGTAAATTTACCGTTTTTGCTTTGTTTTACTTTGTATTTGAGGGCAATTTCCAAGTACAAGCCACCGCAGAGACTTATATTTGGAGGGACAATTTAACGGAGGGGTTTTTGCGTTACGAGTTTGGGGGGCTTATATTTGGAGGGGCTTATACATAGAGGGGCTTATTTTCGGAATTTTACGGTAGTTCTATTTAAATTGAAATACATGGTAAACCATTTAATCAGCAGAAATTGTTTTATGCCTAGGTACAAATCCAAGAAATTTTATATAAAAAGTACAAACAGGTATTGGCTGTCAATATATATTAAGATCAGAATTGTTGACAGTACCATGCCGTTTAATTCGATTCTCCCCTTCTCGAATGGTTGACTGTTCTGGATATCTCAAATATGACCATAACCAGGAGCTCCTCACAATATCTGTTCTACAGGCCAATTTTTGCTGGCTGTGAGATTTGGAAGAAATAAGATGTCCTTGGAAGGAAAGCGTTCCTGGGAAATAGACAATGCAGGGTGTCTAAGGGGATTTAATGTCTAGAATAGCTGCTATGTGCTATTTGTCAGAAACTTCTGTCCCCACCCAATTTCTTATCGTCGTCCCATCCCCCTCCCCAACGGAAATCCTTAATTTTGCCCTATGAGCACACCCAAACTGGCCAGTAATGTCTGGACATACGTCTGCTGGGAAACTTCCAGTAAGCCAGGTTGCAGGTTGTAAGTGACCCTTGCTGGCTGGGAACTCTTCCACCAGTCTTGCCGGGAGTCAGGAACAGATAAATTTTTCCCAGCAGTCTCCCAAAATGCTTAAAATGGCTCCCGAAAGCTTTATTCTTATTCTGTTGTTGTTTTAAGGTCTTTTTCTCAAAATGTCCTGTTGGGCGCCCCTGCATAGCATTAAACCACTTCAAATAATGCAAAGGAAACCATCCCGTTTAAATTACTCTCTCTACTTATGATGAACATACTAGTCCATTGTTTGGTCAGTTTTACAGTACTTTCTAAAGCTTCAGGATGACATCAAGCACTAAACTCTTTTCATGTATCAATTTGATTCTGACAATCTGCGAAATATCTTTTTATTCTCTTTTTTCCTTTGATATAAGAACATGGCACCCATTCGCTTTGCGACCAACAGTAGATCTACCTTTTATCTTCCAAAAATTCACACAAATTGAGGCAAATTTAATGTTTGACGTGATGGACCTAAATTAAGGAATGAAATTGGTGAAGGATTCCAGAGTCTAACTTCCAAATTATTAAAAATTAACTTTGCATGTTATTCAGTGGCTATTGATCTTGACTAATGTTGGAGATATTTTATGTTTCTAGTTTTCTCCTTATATTTACTTATATGTGTTTTAGCAACGAATTTGCCCTGTAATATACTTGATTTTTGAAGCTGATGTTAACTATTTAAGTCATCCTCAGATCTAGGACACCTTTGTCCTTGTTTAATGATCAATAATAAGCGATGGTCATCCAACCAGATAAGCTTTGTAGTTTATTTGCATGTCCAGTTAGTGAGTTTATTTTTGATTTTATACTATTCATGTATCTATTCAGTTCTTCAAGTTACAAAATAAACGTTGTTGTTGTTTATAATGTTGTTAGCATTAAGTTCTGTTTTTAACCCTTCTATGCGACAGCCCCTAACTCGCAGGTAGACTTGGCTCGGAACAGGATCCTCGAGGCCAAATTTTAAAGATTTGTTTGAGAATTTATAGCACGTAAGTAAAAAAAAACACAGCCATACAAATAGCCAAAAAGTGCACATACTTCATTTGTTGTTAGGTTTGCTAAAATTACGTGCACTCTTTGCAGTAAAGACTGAATTGTCAAGTGATAAAATTAACAACAGTGATACTATAATACATATAAAATGCAATGAAACTAATCTAAAAATTTAAAAGTAATAAAACAATTCGCTGTTTTGGTTTTAATGTAAGGGTGTAAACGTTTCTTGCCCAGATCTAAGATTATATGGTACACTAACAGTGGGCAATGCCCATGCAGAGATAAACTTGCGACTTAGAACAAGTCGTCTTTCCTCAAGAAACTTTCTAGAAACACAATTCAGTAAGTAGAAATATGTTAGGTACAAAATCACGACAATTTTTCACAACGTGGAAGGAAAACAAAAGATTATGCTAGCAGTACTTTTCTTTAAAAAAAAGGTAAAAATTATGCTCGTTTTGCCAAATTATGCTTAAAATTATGCTAGCACAATCGACAAAAGCCTATTCGACCTATTCGGCGGGCAAGTTTGCCATTAAAAAGCAAATGCTTCTTCCACAACTCACCACAACAAGAAATTATAAGAAGCAAAATACATAAAATCAGCCAAAATAATAGTAGGCAAAGCACAATACGATTGTCATCAACATCTTGAAGCTGTTTGGTTAGTTTTGTTTGGAGATAACTCAGATATTTTAACTCATTCATTGTCATTTTCGTGCACGTTGTATTAAGTTCTTTTGAAATGTTTGTTTTTAATTTATAACCTTGAACTTTTTTCCAAGCCCACAGTTTCGTAAGGAATTTTCCTTTTCGTAAACATTTGTTTTTCATGGCCTCTTTTTCTTTCTTGAAAATCGAAAGATCTTCGAAGAAATCAGGACCTTCCTTCATTATCTTCTGCCACAGCGTTTGATTGAACACGTCGTATAGCAGCACGTCGGCTGAATTCCACTTTTTAATCTGTTCTCTCACCTGATTCGAGATACGTTGCTTTTCCTTTTGCACCCGCTCATTAAGTTTAAAGAAAAGAATGTCCTCCATTTTCCAGCACAGTTGTCGTTTTAGCAGAACTAACGACTCGTCAAAGTATTCCATGAGCATCACAAGATCAAACTCTTGCTGCAGAAAACGGATGTAATCCTGTACCAAAGTCAAGTTTTCGTGGTATTCTCGATCAAGTCCAAGGTCAAATAGAGATGGATTTTTCAGTAAGTTTAAGTCAACCCCCAAACCATCTAGTACTCGACTAGACCGATAAAAAGTGATATTTTGGAAAAAGCTCTCCAGTGGTGTCATGGGGGAGCTTTGTGGCTGAAAAGTCTTTCTATATATATCATAATAATTGAAAACAGATTCTAATTGTGCGGGTGGATCTCTCAACATTGTGATGTAGCGAGTTGATTCCTTGGGAAAAAGGAAGTGCATTGGAGCCCTATTATACCTTGCGTGATTGCACAGAATATTAGGCGCCCCACCAAATGTAGTTGCGTAACTTACTTCGAATCGAAGAGGCCAGTGAAAGCTGTCTTCCGTCGGCAAAGCAAATATCAGATCTCTTTTATCGCCATATCGGTTAAAAATGTTAGTCACTGTGCTTGAGCCCGTTTTGTGTACCTTCAAAAATAAAATATTGTTTACCGGCTTGCATGGGACTGAAGTTTTCTCTTGTGCCTGGTTGCCGGTCAAGTCGTATGAACTTGTGACTGTGTTTCCCTCAGTATCATTAACCTTTCTTGTTTAAGTCTATGACTAAAAAAGGGGAAAAAAAACAGTCATTTAAACTGAATGGTTATTTTGTTGTCTTTCACCAAACAAGATTCAGACATTTTACTCAGAAGCAATTTAAAGATTTCCCTCTCCATTATAAAGATTCCCCGTTCCCTGTTCTTCCTTCCTTGTTCCTCGTTCGTCGTTCCCCATTCCACCATTCCCCATTCCCCATTCCCCGTTCCTCCGTTTAAAATAGCCGCGGTCTCATGATATATCAGGCAATATGACGGGATTATGCCCCACCCGCCAACCGTGGACAGTAACAAGGCGAATTGACTTTAAAATTTTGCTTGTTGACATGGCACCTATTTATTTATGTGTAGTGCTCTTCTAGTTAATCTTTTTCAGTTGCTTGTAATTCTATATTGTAAATTAGTTTTAGCGGATCTTTTCGTTGTTCGTGGAACACCATGGGTGAAAATTTGGTTACCTAGGCATCCGAGAAATTTTGGTGGAACACCATCCGCCCGCCTCATTGTAGTCGTTACGGCAAAAAGTGTGTTGCACGGTTTTTTTGCTACTTAGATTTATTGATTTTGTTGCCGTCGCCGTTTACACATTACACCATTCGCCCGTCTTGTCCGTTTTTAACCCTGGCTAAATCTATATATTAAATCTAAGCCTATAACAACGGCAAAAATTTGTAATTAATATGATACTTTGTTGCAAATTTTGTTTTTTTATTGCTATTGTTTTCATTTCACTGTATTTATTCAATTTTGCCATTAATTCATGTTCTGCAAATTATCTCCGGTACGGAGTATAGGAGATAATGACTTTCTACGTGTTATTTCTTGGGCATTTATTACATTATTGGTGTTAGTTAATTATCTATTGTGCTTTATTATTTTTTTTTGCTGTTTGTCACTCTCGCTCCAGTACTTAATTTTTGTTAGCAAGAGACGTTTTCGGGACAAGATGCTTTTTGCCTTCTAACGCTGGTTCTGATGGTTTTCATTCTTTAAATGTAGCTGATTCGATATTAAATCGTCTTTAATCGACTCCCGCCGACAATTTAACATTTTCTTCATCAGTTGAGGCAAAACGTGCGAAGCGCGCTCGTTTTGTTTTCCAATTTTGAATTTAAAGCTATGATACTTTGTTGCCATTGAAGAAGGTTAGAAAAAGAATGAAGGTAATTAAGATCGCCGATTTATAGTGGGCCACTGTTCAAGAGTTTGGCATCTGAATGTTTATTAAAGTTACCGTAGTGTTTTCCACCGTTTTATTATTCAATTTTTGGCAGCCATCAATTAAGTGTCAATTTGTTATTGTTGTTGTTTCTTAACTGCTTAGACTAGCTTTGGTTACTCTCTGGCTTTTGCCTGGTACTTGTTTCCTCCAAATGTTTTCGCATTGTTATTTAGCGTTCTTTTCCAAGCCGAACTAAATTTATATCGAATTAAAGGCCTACGCTGCTAAAATGCGACAGCGACATACTAAACAGTGAAAACGACGGTGACATTGGAAAGTTGTGCATTTTATCAATAAAAGTGACTCAGAATACAGGAAATTGCATTTCTGAGGGTTCAGATTTTCCAAATTTTCCCGACGTTCATCCTTCGCCGCTCACAAAGTTTTGCCAACTGACCACCATGAAAATCCTGTTATAGCCCTGTTGCGAAACAGTTTCTCGCAAAACAAAAATTACTGGTACAGTTATGTACACTTCAAAAAACGACAGCGACATTTGCAGCTGTAGATTAGGCGACAACGGTCTCCTAAAGCAAGCGACATTGCGACACAGCTACCCCCCTTGGAAGGCCTCATTAAACTTTAGCACGGCAGTAACGCGACGTTTGAAACCAAGTCGTGCTATGCAGTAACTCGACTTGGTTTCAAACGTCGCGCTACTGCCGTGCCGAACACAATTCATAAATTATAAATGCATTACAATACATTTAAAAGTTTGCCAAACCGTTTTTGTGTGTGTGTGTGTGTGCTTTGTTTTCGGCAACAGCCGTTCTGTTCGACTGAATTAAATTCAACGTCTAAAACCAAGTCAGCGTGCTAGTGTCGTGCTGCAGTCGAGCTACAGGCGAGCCAGCTTAACCTGAGACAGTAGCAGGCCTAACAGAAACATCGCTAAATAATTATTAATTTTTTCAATATGGTTAAAAACTTCAGCATTTCTTTCTACTTGTAGTAGTATTTCTCAGTTTCTTTTTTTTAGAAATAAATGTTCAACTTTGCTTTTGTCTCGTCTTGTCCTGCCTAGATTAGCTTAACAGCTACGTATATGCGGACTCGGGTATCCAATATTGTAAACCGTGAATTGTTGTTTAAATTACGCAACATACTAATGATTTCACAGTCGGTTTCATTTGGACAGGTGTTTCCTTGCAAGTTGTAAACGCTCCTAATAACGTTCCTATTCTGTCCATTTGTACGAAAAAGCCGTGAAAATGTCCGTTGAAATATGTAATATCATAGTTCATACTAGTGAAAAGTTTCCTGAAAAGATATTCGTGTTTCCCAGCCCAGTATCCGGGAAATTGCTATAAATTCTATACGAATATCGAGGCTGAGAACTACGAAATTGAAAAGGGTAAAACTTTGTGCGTTGAAAATCTGTTTGCTCTCAGTTAACTTTTTAATTAACCGTATAAAATTATCCTCCTCTCTAAACGACAAAACTAGCCAACACCAAATAAAATTGCACTGATTGATGCCCCAATGATATTCTAAAACCGAAAAGTCATAAGATATAGTTCAAGAATAATACAAGAATACTTTTTCATCCTAAAATCGGCAAAAAATAAGAATATTTAGCCTGGGCTAGAAAAAAGGCAACATTCTTATAACAAAAAAGTGTACTTACCGAGGCTCCTTCATCAATGGAAAAGTCAAATTAAATTCGGCAATTCTCACGATGGACATAAGAAACCCATAACTCATTACAACTGCAATTAATATTCTGCAAAGGACTTGTGGTCTTAAAAACCCCATGACAATCTTAAACAGATTGCCGTCCAGAAAATCACACTGCACTGATGATGAAGTATTTAAACTGAAGGGTATTTGAGAATGATTTTAGGGCACCGAATCGATCCTTACAAAATGAAGGAAAGTTTTTTTCCTTTTAGCTTGATATCAAGAGGAAGACGCCGGAAACTGTGGAAACGAAAACTGATTGTAAAAAATGCAATGCAGTGGACAGCGTTCCGCCAGTTAACGTAAGAATTTTTAATTGACGTATTCTGTCTTAAAGCCTTTTTAACGGTCAAATCGAACTTCAGTCTTTTTAAAAAGCCTCAAAAATGAAAGTTGAACAAGGGGGTATTAAGACCCAATAACTTTCTAATAAAAGCTATTTTCTTAAAAATTGCAAAAACGGTCTTATAAATATATATGCATTGTCCGTGCCAAGTTTGAGCTGAGCTGATCCTACTGAATTCAATATTAGCTGTACATGATTCGGCTCATTTGTATTGTAAAAAAAAAAAATTGTATTGTAAAAAAAAAAAAAACAAAAAAAAAAACAAAAAAAACTGGGGGACTACTTAATATCTTGTAATTTGCTAAATTTTTCTTTAAGATAAGTATGTGACGCGTGACATCGCGATGCGTTACGTGAGCGTAACCGAGTATCGTAAGGATTGCCGGGAAGTGAAACATAAGACCATGTGCTTTTGGAAATCGAACTCTGTTCGGAGTTTGTCCTGAGAATAGACGTCGTTTACGAGTTGTAGAGTTGGAGTGTTTTACATCGGCCACCCTAACAGCACTGCAAAAAGTTTTGCTTGAGGTACATCGTTTGAGGTACGTGGTTCACTTCGTGTTTCACTTCACGTCGAGCGCAATCAGCTGATCACGGTAAGGTAAGAGTATACCTGCCAACTTTTTCTGCGATATAAGCGTGAGATTTTCATCCTGGGAGTGCTGGGATTTTTGAAGACGACACGGTCATTTCCGAAGATTCCGGAAGAAGTCTGAAGTCTTCCGTAGAAGTCCGAAGACGTCCGAAGTCTGCGGAAGGCGAGCTCGCTCCCCAGTGCTTTTCACTTCAAAAATCAGAGATCGTGAGGAAGGTATTGTCATTTATTCATTTTACACATGGTTTTTGTTCCTTACATGGGTCTGAGTTAACATATTTTGGAAATTGTGTCAAGCAAGACGGCAACAACTCACATTTTTCAATCAGGCGTGCGAAATTGGCCCGCAGGCGTGAGCCGGCGTGAGATCGAAGTTTTCAACCCGCAGGCGTGAGAGTTGGTAGGTATATAAGAGATGTTCAATAGACATCTAATGGCCGCTTATCTCCTCCGTTACCTGAGCTACTGCAGCGAGCTGCGAGACTCTTGTTTATAGCAACTTCTTTCCAATCCATTTTTGTATATAGGAGGTCGTGGATTGAGCACTAGGTGCTGCTCTTAAAAAGAAGACGCCATTATTGTGGGTGAGTCTGATCGGTTACCCTGGGGAGGGGGTTGGGGGAGAAAAATGAACGGGGTTGTTCGCGATATTTGACCCTGTATTATTTGACTCTATGTTATTTGCACATAGCTTACCCTATAATTATTTGACCCTATGGCCAAACCACCCCTCAAATCGGTCATTTATGGCTAAATTTACGTATCTTTTCCATTTCTTTTCATTTCTTGACCACGTAATTTTAAGTGTATGCTTGAAGCAAAATGTCAAATTATGACGTCATAAGGGCTGACGTCACCAAAGTCGATGAATTTTTTTATTTCAAAGTCAAACTTAGAATTCGAAGGGGAGAAAAACGCTGAAAACCGTTTTTTTGAAATCCGAGTTATAGAACTTTAAAAGACATATTAGTGCACCCCCGGCCGGAACCATACTTTTTCTTTAAAAAAACGAACCCTTTGATTTATTTTTGCATATTTTTTGCAAAATAAGCTGATTTTCAGGTAACGCAAACCTTTTATAGTTGCTCCAAATCGTATCATTTTAGATTTTCGTTTTTTGACTGCAAAACGCTAATTACATTTAGGAAAAAAATTATCTGGTGACATTTTGTTTTCGTGCAGTTAGAAATTTCTTTTTTAAGATTTTCTTTTTCCTTCAGCTTTCGACAATAAAGACGTGTTATGTTTATATTAAATAGCAATAGTGACACGACAATAACACGCTTAAATTTAGACTTATTTTACAAGAGGGTACCCCGTTTTTGTGGTACGAATTTATCCACATTCAAAATGTCATATCTCAGCTCATATTTAAGATATCGTAAAATTCCGAAAATAAGCCCCGGGGGCTTATATTTTTCACCCGCCCTTTATGAGGAACTTATTTTTGGAGGGGCTTATATTCTGAGGGGCTTATCTACAGAGGAAAATTTGCGGTTAGCCTTATAGTTCGAAGTAAAATTTACCGTTTTTGCTTTGTTTTACTTTGTATTTGAGGGCAATTTTCCAAGTACAAGCCCCCGGCGGGCTTACAGTTGGGGCGGGGAGTGGGGGGGATGCGATTTAGCGGAGGGTTTTTTGCGTCATCGGTTTGGGGGGCTTATATTTGGAGGGGCTTATTTTTGGAATTTTACGGTATTAATAAAATTTTTTTGAGCTTTCAAGTCCCATTGAATAGTTCTTTTTAAATCGATAAAAAATGGAAAGATTCTAAAGTTTAAAATTTACATATGAATGACGTTAGCAGTTATTACGTCATATTTTGACATTTTGATGTCAGCCAATTTGATTTGCTTAATATTTTGTACTTTTAGGCCAAGTTTGGTAAGGAAAGAGTAAGAGCTAAGAAAGTTTTGAAATTGTAGATTAACCAAAATTTATAAGACACTTTGAAGACCGCTTTGGGGGGTTGTTTGGCCCCGGCGTGTATATATACTAGGGTATCTAAAAGATAGAAATGCTGCGGCACATTCTGTTGATATTAAAAGAGTCGAAAATGACATTGAATGTGTCCAATTTGCATGTTGGATAGTAATAATTACTATCAGTCTAAAAAAAAAATCGTGGGAACGTTGTTTAGAAAATGATCAAATGGTTATCAACTCTGGTTTTCCCACAGTAAATTGTAGGAAATGATAGAAATTCAGATTGTTAATCCATATATTTAATAGACAGTGTACTATCTTTTCTCTGGAAAAACGATTATCATACTTTTCTTGATGTTTATTGCACTTATAACAGTTGATGTTTATTGCGCTTATAAAAGTTATTTAGGTATATATTTATAGAATACAACAACACAAAAAACGGGGGAAAAAAGAGAAAGAAGGAAGGAAAAAAAAGGTATGAAAGAGGACTCGAACCCAGCTCCTTCGGCTCGACGCGACTACACGTCACCGCTATACCGAATCCGCAATACACCACAAAGGCTGGTTCCGTAACTTTGGGGAAAAGTCTTTAATTTTATTCCGTTTGCATGGAACTTCCTTAAATCAGATAAAAAGAAACAAAGAGACACGGTCATCCAGAGTAGGAATGTGGTGATGAGTGGAAAACAAAAAAGTAGGAAGGCGCAGGTAGAATTTCCTTGATTATAATGGCTTCTGGGCGTCTATCTGAAATAAGAAGTGAGCCCCAAGTGTGTACGACCTATAAGAATTAGCCAAGAGTCTAACAGTAGCTCAAACTACCAGAAAGTCGGTGGAACTTGGTGCTCAAAGTTACTTTTAGTGATCAACTTTAATTCATTAGGTACCCGATACTGCGCCCCTTTAAATTGGTCTAAAAGGGACGCTTCAATGTACAGGCATGCACAACTACGTATTTTTATAAAACCTACCCTCCGTGGACGGGAAGCACGTCTGCCTAGGCGGTAGTCACGCGTTGGACTGTACTAGAAGCCTGCGAAGGACGTGATCCGTGATAAAAAACATCATCATGTACTCATGGCTATACTAACAATAGCTGTATTCTTCTGTCCTGACGTTAATTCGGTAATTGCTACAGTTATGGAAATATAATTATGTTCCGCCTTCATACAGTCACCATTGAGTATTCCGCACCTAAACACATCTTTGTTTTATTCTTATGCTTATGCTTACCGCAAACGAAAATCCATCCCGTTGATGCAAAAAATAGAAAATATACAGGGAAAAAATGCTGCCTTTAACGTAGAAATAGATGGTCTTTCAGCGTTTTAAAAATGTGGTAACTAAGGTACTTGTTTATATTTGTGAGGATCAGTTCGCCACTTGCATTGTTAACTTGACCAAAACGGAACATATATAACCATGAGACAGGAGTACATGTGTGGTAATGTTTATCGGGCTGCCGCTACATGCGCATGCATTCGTTCTTTTCTTTGATGTGGGCAGATTCGTGATTAGCAAATAACCGCAATGCAGGATAATATAAGTGATATTCAGCGACTTTCACAACATTGAGCTGAGACCCAAATATCAACCAATGTTCCCGCCCTTCGTCCGTAGATTGTTTGCTTTACAGTTGATAGTTTGCTGTTTAATAGCAGCGACCTCCTTTCCAAGAACAGAAAACAAATCAAACCGCTGATGTCTCGTATGGTGTATGATAATCTATTTACTTTGGTTTGGCTAGTTTTTTCAGAGACCCTCTGTTTTCTCTTTAGAGATAGTCGAGCACGCTTGTGAAAATAAAACCGCGGGGGATTTATTGACCGCACTGAGCAAGGGGGTGGGCAAAGGAGTAAATGGACGCTTTGGTGCTCTCTCTTCGCTCGCATGCTCACCAAATTGTCCAAAAAAGGAAAGGAAAACGTTTTTGAACAGGTTATGGGTTGATTGGCAGCGAACGGTGTTTCTTGAAGGACGACCATTGGATGAACGACACAAATTCAGGGTTAATTTTCATGTGACAACTCATTTGTTTTGTTAACAAGAAGCCCAGCAGCCTGCAGAACGATTTTAAAACAGTCACGCTTAAAAAAAAAAATGCAAAAATGGATATTTAAAAAATATATGGTGAACTTTAGAAGCTAGAACCTGTTTACAAGGAAGAGGGTGTTGTGGAACCACATAAAGCAATTCTTTCCCACTAACTTTGTGATCCGGCAAACAGCACGCAACATTTACCGTTCCAGTGCACTCTTTAAGGCCACCTGAATAAGGCGTCGAGTTGTCTCATTGCTAACGTGGATTTCAGGACAAAATGTCTCGTTTTTTTCAGACAAAATGTTTTAGTGATGGTGGCGGTGAAAGTTTTTTTTTCTCTCGGTCGAGACCTGAGTACTCTGAGACGTCGATCAACTGTTTTGAGTTTCCATATTTTTTCCCGCGCTCTGCCAGAGAAGGTCTTTGCTTATTTCACCCGATGAACATTCCCAATTTCGCTAAGATTGGAGGATTTGAATGTTGAAACAACATGAGCTAACATGGTCTGGCTGAATGAAATGCCCGAGACACTCGCTGTATAATTATGTAAGCTAAAGTTAGCAAAGGAAGACGTGAGCGATCTGTCAAGGAGGAAGTCAAAGAAACGAAATATATCAGGTATCTACAGAGAAAAATATAATCAATCTGAAATAAGAATCCTCTCGGAAAGAGAATATTGTGTGAATGTGGATTTTTAAAAGCTGCAGTTCTAAATTCATATCGCTTGTCCTTATATACTATTCAAAAGATTCAGAGCTCTGTCTCAATTGACGATCGACTCTGTTGCGAGCAAGTGTAAACTATGTCTAACTCAAACCCTGTTTAACCCTTTAACTTCTTGGAGTTATCAACATTTAATTTCTCCTTACCGTAACACTGGTCAAACAAACATGTAGGTCATGAGAAAAAAGGAAAAGATCAACAGATTCCCAGGGTCTCAAGTTTTTAGTTAAACAAATTTTCTTCACCAGTTCGGAGATATTAGGGTTTAACCCGTTTATTCCAGAGTACAATATATATGGAGTCTTTGTAAGGTATATCTGTAACTTTTGAGTCTGTGGACGAATTAATCCTATCCGGGCGTGACCATTTAAACCATGCATCAAAGTTCTTTGGCAGCGGCACTTCACTAGACACTGCTCGTTTTCAGTATATTTTACAAAATAACATTTGAACATCCTGTTGAATATTGACTGTCGTTACCTTTGGAGAGAAACATTTTAAATAGACCGGTCTGGGCAATTTTTTTCCTTCTTGGCATTGCTCAAAATCAAAAGACGTTTAGAGTTCGACTTGGTTTTGCTAATTAACACCTGCTATGTTTTAATACTGAACCAGCCCAAAGATTTGCTCTAGGCTCTGAAATTTCCAAGTCAATGAAGATAATTGAATCATATAATTTATGCAAAAGCTAAGTCTATGAAAATACTTTAGTAGCAAAATAAAAACGCGTGTACGGGGATGTAATACATACAGACTATAGCTTCAACTAAGTACGGTTTAACATGGATGACGCTTCCTAAGTCTGGTAAAACTTAATGAGGTTGGCAACTAAGGAACTTCGAATGAGTTCATTAAATTGATGATGAAATCCCACGAATGTCTGTCAGAACCTCATAAGAGAAAAAGGGAGTTGAAATTACTGCAGTTTAATGCTAGCCCTCTCATCGATAAATTCTAAACCAATGGAGATACTCTTTGCCAACTGGTCAACTTTGAATTAGCTGTTTAAAAATCGAGAGAAACATCTTTCTTGCCCCAAAAGTATCCAAAAATGGACACGTTACTCAGCGAGTACAAAACCAGTCAGTTGTGAAGCCTCTTAAAGCACTGTTTGCCACTTAAATTGTATTCTGACACACAGTCACTGAACAGTACGCAATATTGATCGTTCCAGCCGGCACTCTTTAAGGCTGTCTGAATAAGGCGTCGGGTGGTCTCATTGCTTTAATCTTATGATAGACAGTCCTTAGCAGAGGTGGATTTGAACACGATAAACGTCTTAGTTTTCAGATGAATTGTCCCAATGTCTATTAGTACCAAGGGTGCTGCGAACGAGCTGCAGGTCAAATCTTGCCAATGTCGAGTATGCAGCAGGGGAAACTCACTTCATCCCTTATCCTCTTTTCCTTGAACTTATTCCGTTGTATTGTCACCCTACTCATCAGAACCCCCCCAATCCCATAGTACGCAATTCCAGCTACGCAGAAACTCAGCTTGGGTTTGGGCCAACATTGGGTTTAAATTCCCGATATGTTTTCATCGGCCAACACTTCTCAAGATAAAAGAGTAAACAGAACCTTGCCTTACAAGGGTTAAAATCTACCCAACCAAAATGCTATTAAAAACTTTACTGCAAATACTTGTAGATAGCTCAACCATGTAAAAGGGAGTACCCCCCTCCCACGACACCACTCCCTCCCCTGCTGCCCTCCCTTAGGAAGGCCCCAATGTACTGGACGGAGAAATATCTTCTATGGCTATTTTTCTGAAATACAACGGGAGCAAAATCTTGCTCAACAGATAAAAACTTTCCATTCGCAAACAGACATGTCGATGGCAAATTCATGGATCAGTGGCCTTCAGGGTCTTCAGGGTCTTTATGTATGAAGCCGATAAATATTGTTTGCATTTTATTGAATCTTATTGATTTATCACGGTGTGATTTTCGATTAAGTAATAAAGCTGTTATGCAATTAGGGTATTCACGTGTATTGTGAGTAGAGCAAAGTGCTTTTGTAAAACTGTGTAAAGTGTGACAGGCTCAAGAAAGCGCTGATGCAGGAAAGTAGGTTAGAGCCTCCGTTTCCGCTTAAATAAAACATGCCGGTCCATAGTACATCGATGTAATTAGTCATACATCGACAAGCAACATAAAATTTTTGAAGGACCGTTTATGCTAGGAAAGTCAATCAGGTAGTTTAAGGAGAGGTTTTTGCGGCAGATATCAAATTGAGAACAACCGCGTTAGAACCAATCTCGTACAACTTTTAGTTACTATAGATTGCATTATCATACACGGTTTCTAATGTATATCCGAGTTTTTGGCATTACTAATTAAAAAGTATTTCTTGGGCTTTCGATGGCCAGGATGGAAACTGATGCAGCGTAAAAATTTTCAAATTAGAGTTCTTCCCATCTAGTCGAGGCAGCCCCCTCCCTCTCCCTCTTTCTGTTTTTTTTAACTTTTCAGTTATAACTCTTTTATTTATTTCTTTACTTTTCTACGGATAGCCTGAGAACAATTTAGCCTGAACAATAGTGACCATCCGAAATAACTTTCTCACTCTGCTGTAGTGTTGGGAAAGGACATTCTTTTCAAATAGATGTGTTTTTATTCTAACAAAATAATTACAGAATGTGGTATTTGCATAATGAATCAAAATATCACAATTTAGCTTGAAAAAATAGTAAATAGAAAATGATTGTCTCGATATCTTTCGTACAAAATTCCAGTGGGGAAATATAATTTGAATTGTGAATGTTATAACCAACGCATTCAGTACATGGGATCTTTGCTAAGACGGAAAGGAAGACTGTTCATTGCAAACAGTTGCCTAGTCCTACATTTGATCTATTAAGAGGTGGCTGACACTGAGTCTGAGATTTTAGTGCTCCTTGATGCAGCCCTTAGAAAGGAAGCTCTGTAACTTGTCAGAAAAACTCTAAAATTGTCCTACTGCAATACGCGGTTGAAACGTCGCGATCAATATCTAAGTGCCAACCATGAGACAGATGATAAACGAAACCCTTTAAACTGGAAAATAATTTGAAATGTCTATGATCTTGTTTAGAGTACATTTATAGATTAAACAGCGAAAAGAGAAGACGGTCTTTAACATCAAAACCAAATGTTCCGCTTGTCTTCTACCGATCTTTAAACGCTTTTTGACACTGATGCCAAAATTCTACACTGAATTATAAAAAAGCACCACATCAAGCTAATTCAACACTCAAATAACCAACGATAAGTTTCTAATAAGTGTTTGTTTGCCAGAGTTCTTTTCAATTTCGTTCTTCTATTTTCACGTAAAACTTCTGTGGCACCAAGGTAAGACCAAATTCACCCTGAAGATTAATGCCCTTATAGTCGGCTGGCAAACCATCCTGAGTGAAGCGGAAGCTGTGAAGCAATGCGGCAAGCAGGACAGAAACTTGTTTGGTGGCCAGAACATCACCAGGACATTTGCGACGACCGCAGGAGAACGGCATAAATCCTCGGAAGAACTTGGGATCGATCACTTGTCCTGCTCCATCCAGGAAACGTCTAGGATCGAAGACATCTGGATCTTTCCAGATTTCTGGATCGCGATGCACTGACCACAGATTGACCATGACGACCGTATCTTTAGGTATGGTGAAATCCCGGATGTTTGTTTCAACGGTCGTGGAGCGTAGAACGGAAAGAGGAGCGATAGAAGTCACTCTAAACAGTTCGTAGACTGCTGCTTGAAAGAAGGGAAGTGATGGCATGTCTTGGAGAGTGGGCAGGCGTTCTCGGCCGATCACGAGGTCTAATTCTTCCTGTATCTGGGTCTGGATCTCGGGATATTTAGTGAGGTATGCCAAACTCCAGTGAAGAGTAATGGCCGAAGTGTCAAACCCAGCACCAAATAAATCTCCCAACACCCGGATAATCTGTTCGTCACTAAGCAGAGGAGCCACATTTAACGTGTCCTCTCCTTGTGGACGATTTTCTCTTTCTTTTTCAGTTTCCTTTTCGACGACGTTGATAATACTGTCTGCGATGTTACGAACTTGTCCCCCAACATAAGTCTCTGTATTTTTGGCATACAACTGGGAAATGACATCCAACACAGATTTGACTGCAGCGTTAAGATCTGAAAGCGCTTTACTAGGCAAATGTTTTAGCAATGGCAGGAAATCAACATGGCTGCAAGCTGTTATAGCAACTCGGAAGTTATGAGCCAGTTGAAGCATGTTATGGACAGCTTTGTTGCTGTATGACCAGCTGACTCCGAACAGTGCATCGGTTATTATGTTGGAGGTAGCGCACTGCAGAGGTAGGTGAACATCTACGAGTTTCCCTTTCTGCTGCTTGAGACAGTGAACCAGGCGTTGAGATTCCTGAAGCAGTTTCTGTCCCAGGGTATCTTTGTCCTTCACGAAGTTCTGGATCGCACTTACACCGATCTTTCGAGAAAGACGCCAACGAGGTGAGTAATCCGTGAGCGTGATGCTGCTATCTGTTCGATTGGCCAGCTTGAAGGTGTGCAGTTGTGGCCTTCCAGCAAAGGCAGTCGACTGCTTGATCAAGGCTTCTTCGATGGCGTTGAATCCGTTCAGCACCACGACCAAACGATTTCCAAGCATTAGGCTGAATACATCGCCATATTTCTGGGCCATTTTGTGAAGTCAAGATGTGGGTTCTTTCCTAAGCGGAAACATGACCCTAAGAATAATAATAAGAATGCATTAGTTGAAATACGGAAAATGTCGAAAGCTGACGTATTACAACTGTGAAATTGTTGAGTATAGCCTGGAGGGTTCTCATGATATTTACAACAAACGTTTCGTTGTTGTGTGAAACTGTTGGGAAAGCGCTTTTTACCTTTATCAACAAAAGAGAGTGAAAAACTACATTTGGAGACAAGGACAAACGGTTTAAAAGTAGCTTGCTAGCTAACTGCTAGGACATAATTAGTTTAACCGGTAAGCGGTGTTGAGAATGTTTCATCGGAGTGTGGCCGGAGCTAGAGAAAAACAGGAAGTAGTATAAATACAAAATTGAGAAAAAGAAAGAGACGACATTGTGATGCTGTTGGGAATATCTTGAAATTTTAACATCATGTTAAAAGAGAACCTGTTCCAGGAATGAACACAGAATGATATGTCCCAGAGTTAGTCAAGGAATCAGTTATTGCGCGACGTCTGTATGTGCTATTTTGCTTATCTCAGAGCGGGTTAACCTTCCTTTTCGGCTGATTACATAGCATTACCTCTACCTTTTTTTCATTTTTAAAAGGGCCCTCCGGGGTGGATATAAATAGACGTTGTTTTTTTTTTCTCTTGGCAAAAGTCACGCGTTGAAGCTGTTAAGAAATCTTAGGAAAGGGGCTAAGCCAAAGCAAATCACTTGCTCTTCCTTTAATTTTTTTCTTTTTCAAACCGATACTTCGGGGCCGACTTGAGTAGATGTTGTTTTCTTTGTTGAGGCAAAAGTCACGCGTTGTGCTCATTAAAGGAACTGCTTATGAAAGGGGCCAAGCCGTGGTCAATCATATTCTTTAATAGCAAAGCCGTAATGCAAACAACAATTTTCAGTATCGATATCGTTCATGCTATGCGATAAAAGAGTATGAAAAGGAACGCCCTTGAAAAAAAAGGCGCCGTAAGCAACCCGTGAGTTTCGTTCGAAAGGTTTAAAAAGAACACCTCTTTTTTAGGAACGCCAATCTGTGGTGACAATATAGCCTACACAAAAATTCAGGAAACCCATTGTCTGGAGCCTATTGATACTAGAATGCACGATTTTTTTTCTAGTTTCATATAGGAAGCGGTTTTGGTCGATGTCGCTTCGTAATCTCCCTGAACTTAAGGAAACTGGCACGATATGCCCTTGACGTCTCTGAAATTAGTAACGGCTTAAGCGATGCGTGCAATATAAATAGGGTTGCCACTATACATTGTCAATTGTTCTTTTGTTGTGGGTATGTTTGATAATATGCAATAAACGTAAGGATAATAGACCATTGATATCAGCTTCTCTTGTTTAAGGTCAAGCAGCAGGAGCTTACAAAATTTTGTAACTCAGGATTGAACTAATTACTGCAGATGTGTGGTAGCCACTTAATTGCTCGGTTTCCCACATTTTGTTCAGCTGAGGTTTGCACCGTCATGTTTACTAATCTTTGTGGTTGGTAAGTTCGATGATGTCGCAAAAGCTGTCACACACGATGCAACTTTATTGGAGAAATTTGTGTTAGTTTGCAAAACAAAATCCGATGAGCAACAAGCGTTTTAAAATCGGTCATTCTTCACAGTCTGTTGATTTCTTCTCTGGATTACTTTGTAGTAGTCAGCAAATAGTGCTTTATTAGAGAGACTTTCTAAAGCACCATTTAAACGCGCTACGCTAAGTTAGTATTGCGTCTAATTTAATTTTAATGTCAATAAAGTACCCACTATCCTTTATTTCTTTTAAGCCTCCTTTTTTATTGGCTTTTCAAATCTCTATAGTGTTCGCCACAATTAGAGTTCTTAAGGAAAATTGGAGGTCAAGTCTCCTTAACCGTCTTGCAAACTACGCTGTTCTTAGTGAGCGACATTCCGTAGCCTCTCAATTCCTTCAGAAATCCACTGAAATGGCGATGTATAGACTCAAATAAATCTTTTTCAACCCCAGCGGTTAAATCTCTCCGGTAAGATTTCCTCATATTTTAAATAGACTCAGCTGGACCGGTGCGTCGTGTGCGTTCTTCTCCTGTGTTAAGAAATCTTGAACAAAACACAGGTGCATTAACTGTTCGAAAAAGTAAATCTTACGTAGAAATTTCTATAACTCGTGAAAGGCTTACTGATAAACTTTCTAGATGACTGTTCCATTCATTGTCGGCGTGTGGTGCACGGAATTTGAGTCGCATTTCACGATTTTGTTCGTTACAGAGGACCCCTAAAATATTTGGCTTGGAACATGACGAACATAGTGACGGAAGGTATGAGAATATCTCACATTTTCGTGACCCTTAAACTGCATCTATGATGTTTAGGAGAACAATGAGAAGGCTCTCAGTAATAAATTCGTAAAGAGCTGTTCAGTAAAAGTGGGTGACAATTACGGTGAGAAGTGACGCTTTTAATATAAAGAGCACTGTCACGGGAAATGAACAAACTCAAAGATGTATTTATTATAAATGGCTGCAACAACTTAGGATCATTTCTTTTCAGTAATTATATGAGGCGAAGATGACGGAAATAAGTTTTTCGAAAGGTCAGCCGACAACTGAGTCTACAAGACAAATAGGTAATTTTTTTACGCAGCACGGGCGTGCGCCCCGCATGAGTGTGCCTATTGAGACTCCGAGATCCCAGGCTTTAAAAACTGTAGCAAATGGATTAATATACTACTCAGCGAGGGATCTCATGGAAGCGTTTTTCACAAAAGAAAAAAGAACTTTTTTTTCTTAGACGAATACATCAACGGGAGTAGACTAAATAAGAGAAAAAACAGCAGCATGGTGCCCTAATGTTGTTTTTTGTTACGGTCATTTTTCCGCTGGAGCGTTAAAATAGTTATCAGTTATGAAAATTCTTTCTTGGCTCTTGCAGACTCCTGTGTTTTTAAATAAATTTGTTCACGCGGAAGCACTCTTGTGTCAACGAGTTTAATCTCCTATATTTGCAAAGTTTAACCAGCTCTCTTGTTTCTTGTTTTGTCACAAGGGGCTCAAGTCAGTTTTCTTGTTTTTTTTCTTAGCTTTTGTTTGCAAATTTGCTAGCTCTGCGAATGTGGCGTCCAGACAAGCTGCTCCTTCCTAACTTGGATTCCCTGAGTACCCTTAGTCTTTTTACTCCCCAGTGGAACCTAATTAGGTAGATGTAACTTTCAAGCCTGTGGACGGATCTTGAAGTATGACTATTGAAATAAAACTTTAGCAGTACTTTCACATGATACTACATTGTAAAGCTGTTATGAGTAAAAGAGGTGACTGTCTCTTGAACTGGCCCTTCCCCTTGCCTGGCTGGCTACTTCCACGTTTACGTCTTTAGTTAAAATGATTACTTGCTTCTCGGAAAAACATTTGACAGTTCTAGCGTGTTTACTAT
>CALNXK010000047.1:1707500-1817500 GCA_942486035.1 Porites lobata | reverse complement strand
GGAAATAATTTGGCAAATGTTAAGGAAAAACTGGTTTATTTGTGACTGACGTTTTTCGTACTTGGGTGGGTTTTACTGGCACAATGCATACTAGATATCTCTTTTTCTTCCAATAATCATCAAAATGAATTAATTGACTTGACTGTTGAGCTATCTGTTATTGTGCAGAAGGACAAAACAAAAATCAATGATCCAAGCATGATAGTTAACGTTAACCCTGCACTTTCAATTGTTATCGAGTTTCCCATTACCGGACGTGTTTCGATTGTCTACATACAGCCTCCAATAGTGAGTCATGAGGCTCTATTCTTTAATTTGTAGACAGTCGAGTGCCGTCACATCTATCGCTTCATATTTAATATCCTCATGGGCAAGCGGAGACTACCCAGTTATTTAAATCATTTTAAAATGTATGCTAGCAACAACTTTGATGAATCAGAGTGCGTTAGGTAGCATCTGTAATCTTATAAGTTATGATTTGCTGAAACTATCATTTGTCTTTGTCAGACAAGTAATTGTTTCTTCTCATGTAAGTTAAATTCAAGCTGGCTACTCCTGCCTGGCTGCAATCCCTCTACCGCGCTTTAAGATGTCAACCATGCATTAAAAACTCTACTTGACCCTCATGATTTCATGCTTCATGTTTGCAAGGCTACCAGAGGAACTGAGCCGAACAAAGTTTGGAAAGAGTGAAAATCGTTTTCAATTAAAGAAAAAAAAGGACATCCGGCTCGACCCATGCAATTTAAGCAAGTTTCAATTCTATGCCCGACGTGATACAACGGCTATTTTTGTTAATTTGTAGGTCTATGATATTTTAAAGCTTGATTATGTAATGTTATGCACCTCAACTAGATTTGGGTGTGGTCGTGATTTGAGGTCCTTACAAATGTACGTACTCGTCAGTACATAAGTTTAAAAACAAGTCCTTATAGCTTTTAATTATTAGTTCTCGTCGCCGGGCTTTCATATAAAATCGTCCGAACCTGAAAACGACTTGAAGGTGCTTGGTTCTCACGCTCCATTAGGGTCGTTAGCGTTTCACTGTGATCTAAAATTCTGGAACATGATATTGTCTTTGTCTTAAAACTCAAACTCTCCCGCAAAAATTTCAGTTTCCAGTTACAAGTGATTGATAGCTTTTTGTTTGGGCTTAAGGCAGTAGGATGTTTTCTTTCAGGTCCCTTCAAATTTTGCTTTTCTTTTTCCTTTTTCTGTTTCTCTTTGCACACTATACCTTGTCATACAATTAGTTTTCACCTTTACTGCGTGATATTTGATATAAAAAATGACCTCGGATCTTGTACAGAAGAAGTTGCAGACTTAAAAATATGACTTATAGTTAATTAGAAAGTCTATAACCTTTGGAACAATGGCACTATTACGCAATGCAAAAGTATTTTTTTCCCATGATCGGAATAAAAAGGGCTATTTTGGGATCTACCTTGCACCAAATCACAGCATGTTCAACATTTATAGTCACCTGAGTCAAAAAATAGAAATTTACTCTCAGCGGGGTTCTTTCCATTTTGTAAATGAGCAACCAAGTTAATTGAATTTTCAGTGTAAAATAATAACGACCTAATAATACAATGGACCCATGTCTAAACTGCAAGCAAGATTTTCTTTTATGAATAGAATCGAGGCTCGGCAAGATAGGAGACTGGAGATAGCGAAAGGAAATGGAAACTGGAGAGAGTTTATCCTCGCGATTTTTTTTGTGTTTGTCTCGATGGACGTCCACCCTCGGGCAACCATCCTGAGGGTCTTCGCCTAGTATAAAGCGTGTTATAATGAAAAGCCAAGGCAGAGGAAAAATCTTTCGCCGCTATCAGCGAGGGTACGTCATAATTCTCTTAAGCTCGCTCACACCTGTCACTAGCTACGAGTCACCTAATTATGGGTGCATGCAAGACAACCTTCACACTTGGCGCCCTAGAACAGTGGCCCAGTACGGTAATACCATTTTATGCTGTTTCCCAGTCACTAGTACTGGTGCGCCAGGGAGTTTAAGCAGCGACGTTCTGTCTATCAAGAAGAATTTCCTTAACTATTGCTTGTCCCTCTGTCTTGTGTATCTGTCGTAGTTGTTTTGTAGGTGGCGTGTATTCGTCCGTGTTGTTTTGTTGTAAGCTGATTCAGCAGACGTGTTGATCAAGACAGTGACTGTCAGACAAACTCGACTCATCAAGAACAGAGGACCTTACAGAACATCAACTGACGACAGCCACTCCTATAGGGTTTTTTTATTTAGCACAGTTGTAACAAAAGAGGGTTTCCGTTCCTGTTCCCTTAACCATAGCCGTGAACGTCAGGGTTGGCCACTCTTATTATAGAAATTGCGCTCTGCCTACGTGATGTAAACTTGCGAAAGAGATAACAGGGAAAGGGCATGATTTCAGGCAAACCAGATATTGGTCAAAGGGTTAGCAATGCACAATGCTTAAATGAGGCAAAAATAATCGTGAGGAGCGAGTAAATTTTTCTTGTAAAAAGTAATCCGGACATGTAACCAATCGCTTTTTGCGTTTGTAATGTAAACAGAAAAAAAAATTGGAGAAGATGGGATGCGAAAATGAGCGAGGGAGACATGGCAAGGGACAGAGGAAAATTATTAGCAAAAACTCCCCACGTTATACGCGTATTGCTGCATTTAAAAATCGCCCAAAATCTAATAAATAACAACTGCTTATGAGACAGGTATCAACTTCACTTTGGAATCAGACCAAGAAAGGCCTTTCGAGTCGCAACATATTGTTGTTTCTGACTTGATGACTTCTGACACTGTCTATATATTTTCACTTTGTCGCCAATTTTTGGCGCACACAAGAGTCAGGCTAATAACGGTTGAATGCAGTTGAAATAAAAGATTTTCAATGCAATAACTTTTTTGGTTGCATACAAGTTAAGGCCCCTTTTATATGGAGAATACCTGTTCCGGGCAGAAGGGTCTTCCCCCTCCCCCAGCCTAGTCAACTTGAGCGAGCGTCTATATGAGAAAAAAATTTGACCACTTCAGTTGCCCGACCCAACAGCACTCGCACCTGCCTTGATTGTGTAAAACAGCACGTGCGCATGCTCTGATTGTCTCGCCTTAACCAAGTAACCAAGTTAACCTGGTTGGGCGCAATCTCGACCCCATGCGGAGCACTGGGGTCTAGAATGCGAGCCAAAGTGTTGATACGGAGAAAAGATGGTCCGGCTAGGATAGTGACCTTACCATCACAAAAGGGAAATCTCGCCAGACGGGTTCGCACCCTTCTAGCCAAGCCAGCCTTTTTATTTCTCATGTAAACTGTTCCCCACCTTTTGTGAGGGAATATAGGAAAAGTTGGCTCGCCTAGTGTAGCTCGAGTAGGCGGGTGACACTTCTACTTTCCTCCATATAAACGGAGCTTTAGTCTTGTCACTACCGTGGTTGATTGAGAGTGCTTAGGGCAAGTCAAATTTAGAACTCTTTTAGCTAGTTTGCAAGTATTTGAAATAGTCCTGATTTGGATGTCTTTCCGTTTTCTCTCTTCTTTTACAGCTCGCTATCCACATGAACTCCGAATGTCCCTTGCTTGTGATACAATGCAAATTCCATGAAGCTGGTTGTGCCTTTAAGGTATCATAACAAGAAGATATTGCTTTGATCCTACCACGCTTTAATTCGTCACTCCCTGATCACTTGCCTTGACTTTTTATCATATATGGAAAAATGTCTAATAATGACCGAGCGCGTAACGAGCGCGAGGTTACTTTTAAGAAGGCCGAACCAGCAGGCCATTATTGTGGCACTGAAGTAGAACAGTAGGTTATTATTCGCAATAATGACCCCCTGTTCCACCTCAGTGACCTGCTCTTCTATTTATTGCGTATAATAACCTTTTCAAAACAATGGAAAGGTCGATTAAGTTCTTGGCATAGTGATTGACCAGCTTACCGATTGACTTATTATGTTAGGGTCGATTAAAACGCCGCACTGTACAATTCGCCGAATCTATTGCAAATTAGCGAGAACAATGGATTTGCCTCCTTAGCGTTTAAATTCGGAACATGTGAATTGCGATGTTTGTACCCGGCTTAAGATAATCTTTCGAAGTAATTATTAAGTAGTGAATACCAATAAGGATATAAGAAAAGACAACTTTTACTGTTAAGTCTTTCCGTCACGTAGTTTTGTGGTCTCTTACCAGCTTCATTTCATTTGCACTTTACTTCGATTCACGACATTTACTTTACTCAGGGGCACCGCCAACGACTGTTTTCTGTGAAATATCTGTTCGGAGAAGCAGATGTTGCCTAGAATTTTCTATTACTTGAGGACGGCTTAAAATTTCTAGTTGACCATTCCATTCAGGTACAATTTTCGAAACTTCTGTAATAAATTCCCTACGGTTTTCTAAAGTTTGATTTTTACATTGCACTCCTCAAATTAGCCGGAAAAGTGTTCCCAGTATGTTAAGGAGGAAACCGTCGTTGGATGCCCCTGATTACTCTTGCGGCAACTTTAACTTTTCAGGCGATTATTTTAAACAAGTCTCTTGTTGCAGGCGGAACGATTGAAGATGAAGGATCACTTATCCAACAGCACTGAAGCCCATCTGAACGCTCTGTGTGATTTAGTGTACGCCCGAAAGAAGCAATTGGAAAACCAAAGGGAAAGAATTCAGTTGCAAAAAGAGCACATCCAACTCCAGAAGGAAACACTTCTTCTTCAAAAGCAGGAGATCATAGATGTGAGAAGTCGCGCGGCAAACGGAGAATTTATTTGGAGGATTACTGACTTCACCCGAAAGCTAATGGACGCAAAATCCGGTCGCGCTGCTGAGCCGAGGATCAGTGAGCCTTTCTATACCCACTCCCACGGGTATAAAATGTGCGCAGGCCTGTGGCTGAATGGTGTTGGTACAGGAAGAGGAAGGTACATATCCGTTGGACTTCAGGTAAGTTAACCTATATAGTTCCGTTTTGATGGTAAAATGTGAAAACACTTGAAGTGTTCCATAAGGGGATTCACTTCACTAGGGTTTCGTTTCAACGTAAAACCTGAAGGTATACCTTCCTGTGGCTCATCATAGTTAGATTGATCATTACATTCCTCATTTACTCAAGCCCGCGGTTAATCTTGAACATGTTACCGTGGAATCTCACAGTGTGAGGTGGTAGTTTGCTGAAAAGCATTGTTTTTCGTTCATTTCCGCACTTCTTAACTATCTAGCCGAGATCTTCTTCAATCAAAAAATGACTCCATTAGGTTAGATTTCTTGGTTTTATAAGAATTTTTGGATGATTTTTCGAAAGTTATTAGGGGGATTTTTACAATTTTGGAAAATTGGGAAATATTGGATTTGGGGCTGTTAAAAACGGAAAAATGTAGGGAATAATTAATGGCCAAATACCACCGCCACAAGCAGGTGCCTCTGAACTCATAGCGGACAAACTGTGTCATGTATATACCTCTTCTACCCTTATTTATTTCCTTCCCATAATTAACATCATTAACCGGCTTAAAAAACAAGCAGACTGTCCCCTTAATTCGCCCCCTTCTCGGAACCAGTCATCAAGTGTATGTTTGACTATCCGAGAGGACTTTTTGAATGCTATTAACGGAAAACTGTTTGTACATTTGAGACGGCCCACACAACAGTCAACGAACACCTAAATGAACACGTTATGGTATACTCTGTCAACTTTCCATAAAGTCAACTGCGCGATATTTTTTTCCCGAACAGATACATTAACAGCAAAAATAATCGTTCTTCCGTTGCGGTGTTTTCTGTTTAAAAACGTCCATTTTCCTGAATAATTTCTTACGCCCGTCCAGGTATGAAACAGGGTCTATAGTTCATCATGAATGATAGATCCTGTTTTATGAGTCGGGCGTAAGAAATTGTCCTGTATGACTGTGATGAAACTCTGATTCCCTGGCGTGAATCTCACGCAGAAGTTGATTTTACAATTATTCCATAGTTCATACAGGAGCACACGTGGAGTTAAACATTTTTTAAACGTTTACATTTTGTCTGTGTTAGGTACAAGTTGGCGAATACGACTCCATTCATAAGTGGCCAATTTATCCGCGATATACTTTCACTCTGCTTGACCAGCGAGGAGACCACAAAGACCGAAAAGACATCTCTGCCCACTTTGAGCCTCAGTGCATTTCACGGCCCTCTGCCGACCGGCAGCTGGGAAAGGGCGCTCGAAGATTTGTACTTCAAGAAGATATATGTCACGGCAGTTACTGCAAAGATAACATCGTTTATCTCAAGTTCCAAGTAGCATTAAAACAGCCGCCGTCTGGCTTTTTTAGAGTGTAAGAGGCGCCTGAATGCACTAGACTATCATTGTTGTCAAAAAATAATGCAGTGATACAATAATATATGAGTCAAATGCAAGAGAATAGAACACAAGTAATTTGCATATCAGGGGCTATTCACTCCCCCCCGCCCCCCCAAAAAAGTTAAATATCATTTTTTAAATGTTAATAACGAATAGTTTATATAGGCGAGAAATTATCAAAGATGACATACACAGACTTTAAAAAAACTCTCCTTGCGGTAGAGTTCTAGCTAATAAAAGAGACTTCCAGACATGTCCGAGAGGAGGCAGACGAGTGGAAACAAGCGAAGCGGGAGGCATGGGAAGGGGAGAAAAGACAGGCGAGTCCCGTCGTCCTTTGCCCATAGTGAGCGAGACGCCCTGAGTATAAGGCATTTCGATCTCAGTCGTTCCTCAAGAGTAAGAAACAGGTTTTGACGATACCAGAAACTTTAAGTCTCCACAAAGTTAAAGTCACATAAATTTAACAATTATTCTTCGAAATCGAGGTAAATATTCCTAAAGCCACTATTCACCGACATTGAAAAGAATGATTGTTTTAGTTATAGGCTCCTGTTTTAGTATATAGACACGAAGTGATCTCAACATAATCAGAGAGGAAACCAATAAAAAGTACGATTTGATTGACGGATCAAATCACGCAAAAGCTTAAAAATAGATCTTTGCAGAATTTTCAAACTTGGCAAATTCACAAGTTTATCACTTCGCAAACAACAGCGTAATGGCTTAAATGAAACCGTTAAAAGTTTTAATTGTTTCTTTACCTGAGAAGAAAAGTAGAGCTTTGTTGTTTTCTGTTGACTCGCCAAGTTTATAGTCAAAAAGGTTTGTTGTGTCGTTCTTCGCATGAAGTGCTGACAAAAATGGCGGCTCGGATGCTCGAGGTAAGACGTCGTCTTCTTGTAGCATTCTTTTTTCTATTTACTTGAAACGTAGAATTTCTGCAGACATTTGCTTTCAAATTTCTAAGTCATAAATAGACCAACCATTGAAATCTCGACCTTGAATGTAAAGAACAAGAGCATTCCTGGCCCGCCAATTATCCCTACTTTTGAGAAACGGGCACTTGGATAGAACCTTTTTTATGCGTGTGGACGTCATCAAAGGGTCCAAGGCCTCCTACGGTTCCTTAATTGGGTTCCGCATGGAACAGTCTTGGGACCTCTGCTATTTTTGACGTAGGTAAACGACTCAGTCTGCTTATGATGCACAACTAGTCCATTGTTTGCACAGTTTTACTCTCTAAAACTTCAGGGTGACATCAAGCTTTAAAGTCTTTTCATATATCCATTTGATAATTGCAATCTGCGATTTTATTCGCTTTTTTTTTCTATAAAAACATGGCACCCTTTCGCTTTGCGACTAACAGTAGATCTACCTTTTATCTTCCAAAAATTGAAACAAATTGTGGCAAATTTAATGTTTGATGTGATGGACCTAAATTATGGAATGATATTGGTGAAGGATTCCAGAATCTAAAAATAAATAAATAAATAAATAAAATAAACGGTGCCAGCTTTCCTCACTTGCAGTCAATTGCGGAGGGACCTGAGAGGTGAGATCGGACGTCAGCATGTAAAGGCGCATTCCTGCTGCCACTTCAGTCCATATTTTGATCACACCTCGTCCACCCAGACCGATGACGGCAATAATCAGTTAGACCATGACATCGGAGCCTACTTCCCCTACTCTTTTCGAACGATGTCACGGGTTCTTTTACGTCCCCTTCCAACTGAAATACAAGGATGAAGGAGACAAGGCCAAAGGCTTAACGTCACCGCCCAAATGACGCCATCATCTGAACTGAGAAAGGGGTTTGTCAGCTAGCATGGTCTCACCAGTTTTTTTAAAGACCTTGGTTGATGGTCCGCCCGGGGTTTGAGGTCACGACCTCCCGCTCAGCAGACCGGCGCTCTTCCAACTGAGCTAACCGGGTGGCGGTTAGCATCCAAAATTAACATCCAAATTATTAAAAATTAACTTTGCATGTTATTAGTGGCTACAGGAGCCGATTACTAATCAGCTCCTGGTGGTTATCGATCTTGACTAATGCTGGAGAGATTTTATGTTACTTTCTGGTTTTCTCCTTATATTTACTTATGTGTGTTTTAGCGACGAATTTGCTCCGTGATATACTTGATTTTTCAAGCTGAATTTAACTATCTACGACACCTCTTTGAGTTTGTCCGTCTTTTAATGATCACTAATAAATGATGGTCACCGAACCAGATTAGCTTTGTAGTTTATTTTTAATTTCATACTATTCATGTATCTATTCAGTTCTTCAAGTTACAGAATAAAATAAACGTTGTTGTTGTTTATAATGTTGTTAGCATTAAGTTCTGGGTGTAACCGTTCTATGCGACAGCCCCTAAACGCAGGTAGACTTGGCTCGGAACAGCATCCTGCTTGAGAATTTATAGCACATAAGTTAAAAAAACACACCCATAAAAACGCAATAAACAGCCAAAAAGTACGCATACTTCATTCGCTGTTAGGTTTGAAAACAGAATACCAATACTTGCTAAAATTATGTACACTTTAGTAGCTCCTATGAGCATAGTTCACTGTTTTATCCAACTGACGTTAAATTCCCATACAAATCCTGAACACGCCACTCTTATTTTCACCTTTGGCGTAAATAAAATACATGAAGTTCGTTTTCTACGTATTAGCCACCCTAGTCCCTAGGCGTTCTCTCTTGCCCCGTTGTCCGTGCGAAGTCTGGAAAAAAGCGGGCGAGGACTCTCTTGGTGACGTCACAGCTCACGGTGGAGTCTAGGATTGATCGAGCCGAGAACGCCATGAGATTTGGCTGCCTATTACTTCGGCGGAGCGCGAAGTTAAGGATTCGCGCAGCTCAGGAATGTTTCAAAGTTGCATTCCGGCGGAGGTCCGAAGTTGCCTCCGAATGTCCCGAAGTTGTTTCGGAATTAGTTCGAGATATCTTCGAGTTCTTTGATTTAATCTTTCAGGGGAAAGAAATAATCAGTATGAGAAAGCATCACTTCTGAAAGAAATAAAGAATAAATAAAAAATAGTCATAAGTTATACACGAGGTACAAGAAAGATTCGGCAGTAGGCTTTTGTCGATTGTGCTCGGAAAACGAGCATATTATGCTTCTGGCAGTGCTCAAAGTTTTTGCAAACTATGCCGGAATTGTGCTCGTTTCTCTGAATTATGCTCCTCGCATTCAAATTATGCTGCTTGGTTTTTAAGCGAAATAAAGGCTGAACACCGGGTAAACACAAGTGTTCGACGAGGAGCACGCTAGTTTGATATTAGATCCCAGGCAGCTCCCTACCGAGTCATACGAATGGGGCCTGAAATCAAAGAACATGACAACGACCGAACAGACAAACAAACAAACAAAGATCGTTTATTCCACTCTTTGCAGTAAAGACTGAATTGTCAAGTGATAAAATTAACAACAGTGATACTATAATACATATAAAATGCAATGAAACTAATCTAAAAATTTAAAAGTAATAAAACAATTCACTGTTTTGGTTTTAATGTAAGGGTGTAAACGTTTCCTGGCTAGATCTAAGATTATACGGTACACTAACAGTACGCAACGCCCATGCAGAGATAAACTTGCGACTTAGAACAAGTCGTCTTTCCTCAAGAAGCTTTCTAGAAACACAATTCAGTAAGTAGAAATATGTTTAGTACAAAATCATGACAATGTTTCACAACGTGGAAGGAAAACAAAAGATTATGCTAGCAGTACTTTTCTTTACAAAAAAAGGTAAAAATTATGCTCGTTTTACCAAATTATGCTTAAAATTATGCTAGCACAATCGACAAAAGCCTATTCGACCTATTCGGCAGGTCAAGTTTGCCATTAAAAAGCAAATGCTTCTTCGCCGGGAAACCACAACAAGAAATTATAAGAAGCAAAATACATAAAATCAGCGAAAATAATAGCAGGCAAAGCACAATACGATTGTCATCGTCATCTTGAAGCTGTTTGGTTAGTTTTCTTTGGAGATAACTCAAATATTTTAACTCATTCATTGTCATTTTCGTGCACGTTGTATTAAGTTCTTTTGAAATGTTTGTTTTTAATTTATAACCTTGAACTTTTTTCCGAAGCCATAGTTTCGTAAGGAATTTCCCTTTTCGTAAACATTTGTTTTTCATGGCCTCTTTTTCTTTCTTGAAAATCGAAAGATCTACGAAGAAATCTGGACCTTCCTTCATTATCTTCTGCCACAGCGTTTGATTGAACGCGTCGTATAGCAGCACGTCGGCTGAATTCCACTTTTTAATCTGCTCTCTCACCTGATTCGAGATATGTTGCTTTTCCTTTTGCACCCGTTCATTAAGTTTAAAGAAAAGAATGTCCTCCATTTTCCAGCACAATTGTCGTTTTAGCAGAACTAACGACTCGTCAAAGTATTCCATGAGCATCACAAGATCAAACTCTTGCTGCAGAAAACGGATGTAATCCTGTACCATAGTCAAGTTTTCGTGGTATTCTTTATCAAGTCCAAGGTCAAATAGAGATGGATTTTTCAATAAGTTTAAGTCAACCCCCAAACCATCTAGTACTCGACTAGACCGATAAAAAGTGATATTTTGGAAAAAGCTCTCCAGTGGTGTCATGGTGGAGCTTTGTGGCTGAAAAGTCTTTCTATATATATCATAATAATTGAAAACAGATTCTAATTGTGCGGGTGGATCTCTCAACATTGTGATGTAGCGAGTTGTTTCCTTGGGAAAAAGGAAGTGCATTGGAGCCCTATTATACCTTGCGTGATTGCACAGAATATTAGGCGCCTCACCAAATGTAGTTGCGTAACTTACTTCGAATCGAAGAGGCCAGTGAAAGCTGTCTTCCGTCGGCAAAGCAAATATCAGATCTCTTTTATCGCCATATCGGTTAAAAATGTTAGTCACTGTGCTTGAGCCCGTTTTGTATACCTTCAAAAATAAATTATTGTTTACCGGCTTGCATGGGACTGAAGTTTTCTCTTGTGCCTGGTTGCCGGTGAAGTCGTATGAACTTGTGACTGTGTTTCCCTCACTATCATTAAACCTTTCTTGTTTAAGTCTATGACTAAAAAAGGGAAAAAAAAACAGTCATTTAAACTGAATGGTTATTTTGTTGTCTTTCACAAAACCAGATTCAGACATTTTACTCAGTAGCAATTTAAAGATTTCCCTCTCCATTATAAAGATTCCCCGTTCCCTGTTCTTCGTTCCTCGTTCCTCGTTCGTCGTTCCCCATTCCACCATTCCCCATTCCCCCATTTAAAATAGCCGCGGGTCTCATGATATATCAGGCAATATGACGGGATTACAACCATACTGTTTATTGCCCCACCCGCCAACCGTGGACAGTAACAGGGCGAATTGACTTTAAAATTTTGCTTGTTGACATGGCACCTATTTATTTATGTGAACTTTAATCGACGTATATTCCCTCGAGAACGTAGTGCTCTTCTAGTTAATCTTTTTCAGTTGCTTGTAATTCTATATTGTAAATTAGTTTTAGCGGAACTCTCGCGTTCGTGGAACACCATGGGTAAGAAAATTTGGTTACCTAGGCATCCGAGAAATTTTGGTAGACCGTATGTCCGCCCGCCTGTCCGTCCACACCACAGGCATTGTAGTCGTGCAAAACAGCGGCAAAAAAGTGTGTTGCACGTGCAAATTTGTTTTTTTGCTACTTAGATTTATTGATTTTGTTCCCGTCGCCGTTTATCACATTACACCATTCTTTTTTTTTTTTTTTTTCGGAAGTATCTTGTTAGCGAGAGTTTCGTTTTTAGCCCTGGCTAAATCTGTATATTAAATCTGAGCCTAAGACATTTTCAATTAATTTGTAATTAATATGATACTTTGTTGCTTAGAATCTTTGTAGCTTAGAATGTTTATTGTTACCGTATTGTTTTCATTTTACTGTAATTATTATTCAATTTCAGCCATTAATTCATGAGTAAGGCCTTTTTCAAATGTCGTGCTACTTCCGAGCCGAACTAAATTTATATCGAATTAAACTTTAGCACGCGGTAACGCGACGTTTGAAACCAAGTCGTGCTATGCAGTAGCTCGACTTGGTTTCAAACGTCGCGCTACTGCCGTGCCGAACACAATTCATAAATTATAAATACATTACAATACATTTAAAAGTTTGCTTAACCGTTTTTGTGTGTGTGTGTGCTTTGTTTTCGGCGACAGCCGTTCTATTCGACTGAATTAAATTCAACGTCTAAAACCAAGTCAGCGTGCTAGTGTCGTGCTCAAGTCGAGCTACAGGCGAGCCAGCTTAACCTGAGACAGTAGCAGGCCTAACAGAAACATCGCTAAATAATTTTTTCAATATGGTTAAAAACTTCAGCGTTTCTTTCTACTTGTAGTAGTATTTCTCAGTTTCTTTTTTTTAGAAATAAATGTTCAACTTTGCTTTTGTCTCGACTTGTCCTGCCTAGATTAGCTTAACAGCTACGTATATGCGGACTGGGGTATCCAATATTGTAAACCGTGAATTGTTGTTTAAATTACGCAACATACTAATGATTTAACAGTCGGTTTCATTTGGACAGGTGTTTCCTTGCAAGTTGTAAACGCTCCTAATAACGTTCCTATTCTGTCCATTTGTACGAAAAAGCCGTGAAAATGTCCGTTGAAATATGTAATATCATAGTTCATACTAGTGAAAAGTTTCCTGAAAAGATATTCGTGTTTCCCAGCCCAGTATCCGGGAAATTGCTATAAATTCTATGCGAATATCGAGGCTGAGAACTACGAAATTGAAAAGGGTAAAACTTTGTGCGTTGAAAACCTGTTTGCTCTCAGTTAACTTTTTAATTAACCGTATAAAATTATCCTTCTCTCTAAACGACAAAACTAGCCAACACCAAATAAAATTGCACTGATTGATGCCCCAATGATATTCTAAAACCGAAAAGTCATAAGATATAGTTCAAGAATAATACAAGAATACTTTTTCATCCTAAAATCGGCAAAAAATAAGAATATTTAGCCTGGGCTAGAAAAAAGGCAACATTCTTATAAAAACAAAGTGTACTTACCGAGGCTCCTTCATCAATGGAAAAGTCAAATTACATTCGGAAATTCTCATGATGGACATAAGAAACCCATAACTCATTACAACTGCAATTAATATTCTGCAAAGGACTTGTGGTCTTAAAAACCCCATGACAATCTTAAACAGATTGCCGTCCAGAAAATCACACTGCACTGATGATGAAGTATTTAAACTGAAGGGTATTTGAGAATGATTTTAGGGCACCGAATCGATACTTACAAAATGAAGGAAAGTTTTTTTGATTTCTTGATATCAAGAGAAAGACGCTGGAAACTGTGGAAACGAAAACTGGTTGTAAAAAATGCAATGCAGTGGACGACGTTCCGCCGGTTAACGTAAGAATTTTTAATTGACGTATTCTGTCTTAAAAAGCCCTTTTAACGATCAAATCCTACTTCAGTCATTTTAAAAAAACCTCAAAAATGAAAAGCTATTTTCTTAAAATTGCAAAAACGGTTTGCGACAATTTGGTTAAGTTTTCTTTCTTTCTTTCTTTCTTTTTAATGAGGGTTACCCGTTGAAAGCTGCGTGCAAATTTATTAAATTAATAAATTCAAAATTATAGGCTTGTTTTCAATCATCCATAACGACATGGCAACGATCGAAATCTTACTTTTAACCTAATACGTGTAATGTCTTATAAATATATATGTATCCGGGATATGTGTTTTCCGTGCCAAGTTTGAGCTGAGCTGATCCTACTGAATTCAATATTAGCTGTACATGATTCGGCTCATTTGTATTGTAAAAAAAAAAATTGCCTTGTAAAAAAAAAAAAAAAAAATGTGACTACTTAATATCTTGTAATTTGCTAAATTTTTCTTTGAGATAAGTATGTGACGCGTGACATAGCGATGCGTTACGTGAGCGTAACCGAGTATCGTAAGGATTGCCGGGAAGTGAAACATCAGACCATGTGCTTTTGGAAATCGAACTCCGTACGAAGTTTGTCTTGAGAATAGACGTCGTTTACGAGTTGCAGATTTGGAGTGTTTTACATCGACCACCCTACCAGCACTGCTAAAAGTTTTGCTTGAGGTACATCGTTTGAGGTACGTGGTCTACGTCGCGTTTCACTTGACGTCCAGTGCAATCAGCTGATCACGGTAAGGTAAGAGATGTTCAATAGACATGTAATGGCCGCTTATATCCTCGTTACCTGAGCTACTGCAGCGAGCTGCGAGACTCTTGTTTATAGCAACTTCCTTCCAGTCCATTTTTGTATAGGAGGTCTTGGATTCAGTAATAGGTGCTGCTCTTAAAAAGAAGACGCAATTTTTGTGGGTGACTCTAATCGGTTACCAGAGACCCTGGGGGGCCAGAGATCCGGTTACTCTGGGAGGGGGCTGGGGGAGAAAAATGGACGGGGTTGTTCGCGATATTTGACCTTGTATTATTTGACTCTATATTATGTGCTCAAATATTATTTGAACTTATATTAGTTTCCCCTATAATTATTTGACCCTATGGCCAAACCACCCCTCAAGTCGGTCATTTAGGCTAAATTTACATATGTTTCACATTTCTTTTCATTTCTTGACCAAACTTGTCAGTTAGATTGGTGACCAGGTAATTTTAAGTTTATGCTTGAAGCAAAATGTCAAATTATGACGACATAAGGGCTGACGTCACCAAATTCGATGAATTTTTTAATTTCAAAGTCAAACTTATATCCGTCTGAAAGAGAATTGGAAGGGGAGTACAACGCTGAAAACCGTTTTTCGCTACGACACTTAGTCGAGTTATTGGACTTTAAAAGACATATTAGTGCACCCCCGGAACCATACTTTTCCTTAAAAAAAGAACCCTTTGATTTATTTTTGCATATTTTCTTGCAAAATAAGCATGATTTTCAGGTAACGTAAACCTTTTATAGTTGCTCAAAATCGTATCATTTTAGATTTTCGTTTTTTGACTCCAAAACGCTAATTAAATTTAGGAAAAAAAATGATCAGATGACATTTTGTTTTCGTGCAGTTAGAAATTTCTTTTTTTTAAGATTTTCTTTGTCCCTCAGCTTTCGACAATAAAAATGTGTTATGTTTATATTAAATAGCAATAGTGACACGACAATAACACGCTTAAATTTAGACTTATTTTACAATACGGTACCCCGTTTTTGTGGTACGAATTTATCATATCTCAGCTCATATTTAAGATATTGTAAAATTGTAAATTAACCAAAATTTATAAGATACTTTGAAGACCGATTTGGGAGATCGTTTGGCCCCGGCGTGTATATATACTAGGGTATCTAAAAGATAGTAATGCTGTGGAACATTCTGTTGATATTAAAAGAATCGAAAATGACATTGAACGTGTCCAATTTGCATGTTGGAAAGTAATAATTACTATCAGTCTACAGAAAAAATCGTAGGAACGTTGTTTAGAGAATGATCAAATGGTTATCAACTTCGGTTTTCCCACAGTAAATTGTAGGAAATGATAGAAATTCAGATTGTTAATCCATATATTTAATATACGGTGTACTATCTTTTCTCTGGAAAAACGATTATCATACTTTTCTTGATGCTTATTGCACTTTATTGAATAACAGTTGGATATATTTATAGAATACAACAACACAAAAAACGGGAAAAAAAAAGAGAAAGAAGGAAGGAAAAACAAAAGGTATAAAGAGGACTCGAACCCAGCGCCTTCGGCTCGACGTGACTACACTTTATCGCTACACCGAATCCGCACTACACCACAAAGGCTGATTCAGTAACTTTAGGGAAAGTCTTTAATTTTATTCCCTTTGCATGGAACTTCCTTAAAACAAAGGGATACGGTTATCCAGAGTCATAATGTGGTGATGAGTGGAAAGCAAAAAATTCGGAAGGCGCAGGTAGAATTTCCTTGATTATAATGGCTTCTGGGCGTCTATCTGAAATAGGAAGTGAGTCCCAAGTGTGTACGACCTATAAGAATTAGCCACGAGTCTAACAGTAGCTCAAACTACCAGAAAGTCGGTGGAACTTGGTGCTCAAAGTTACTGCGCTTAAAAAAAGTGATCAACTTTAATTCATTAGGTACCCGATACTGCGCCCCTTTAAACTGGTCTTAAAGGGACGCTTCAATGTACAGGCATGCACAACTACGTATTTTTATAAAACCTACCCTCTGTGGACAGGAAGCACGTCTGCCTAGGCGGTAGTCACGCGTTGGACTGTACTAGAAGCCTGCGAAGGACGTGATCCGTGATAAAAAACATCATCATGTACTCATGCCTATACTAACAAAAGCTGTATTCTTCTGTCCTGACGTTAATTCGGCAATTGCTACAGTTATGGAAATATAATTATGTTACGCCTTCATACAGTCACCATTGAGTATTCCGCACTTAAAGTCATCTTTGTTTTATTCTTATGCTTATGCTTACCGCGAACGAAAATCCATCCCGTTGATGCAAAAAATAGAAAATATAAAGGGAAAAATGCTGCCTTTAACGTAGAAATAGATGGTCTTTCAGCGTTTTAAAAATGTGGTAACTAAGGTACTTGTTTATATTTGTGAGGATCAGTTCGCCACTTGCATTGTTAACTTGACCAAAACGGAACATATATAACCATGAGACAGGAGTACATGTGTGGTAATGTTTATCGGGCTGCCGCTAAATGCGCATGCATTCGTTCTTCCCTTTGATGTGGGCAGATTCGTGATTAGCAAATAACCGCAATGCAGGATAATATAAGTGATATTCAGCGACTTTCACAACATTGAGCTGAGACCCAAATATCAACCAATGTTCCCGCCCTTCGTCCGTAGATTGTTTGCTTTACAGTTGATAGTTTGCTGTTTAATAGCAGCGACCTCCTTTCCAAGAACAGAAAACAAATCAAACCGCTAATGTCTCGTATGGTGTATGATAATCTATTTACTTTGGTTTGGCTAGCCTTTTCACAGACCCTCTGTTTTCTCTTTAGAGGTAGTCGAGCACGCTTGTGAAAATAAAACCGCAGGGGATTTATTGACCGCACTGAGCAGGGGGGGTGGGCAAAGGAGTAAATGGACGCTTTCGTGCGCTCTCTTCGCTCGCATGCTCACCAAATTGTCGAAAAAAGGAAAGGAAAACGTTTTTGAACAGGTTATGGGTTGATTGGCAGCGAACGGTGTTTCTTGAAGGACGATCATTGGATGAACGACACAAATTCAGGGTTAATTTTCATGTGACAACTCATTTGTTTTGTTAACAAGAAGCCCAGCAGCCTGCGGAACGATTTTAAAACAGTCACGCTTAAAAAAAAAATGCAAAAATAGATATTTAAAAAATATATGGTTAACTTTAGAAGCTAGAACCTATTTACAAGGAAGAGGGTGTTGTGGAACCACATAAAGCAATTCTTTCCCACTAACTCTGTGATCCGGCAAACAGCACGCAACATTTACCGTCCCAGTACACTCTTTAAGGCCACCTGAATAAGGCGTCGAGTTGTCTCATTGCTAACGTGGATTTCAGGACAAAATGTCTCGTTTTTTTCAGACAAAATGTTTTAGTGATGGTGGCGGTGAAAGTTTTTTTTTTTCTCTCGGTCGAGACCTGAGTACTCTGAGACGTCGATCAACTGTTTTGAGTTTCCATATTTTTTCCCGCGCTCTGCCAGAGAAGGTCTTTGCTTATTTCACCCGATGAACATTCCCAATTTCGCTAAGATTGGAGGATTTGAATGTTGAAACAACATGAGCTAACATGGTCTGGCTGAATGAAATGCCCGAGACACTCGCTGTATAATTATGTAAGCTAAAGTTAGTGCGAAAACAAAGGAAGACGAGAGCGATCTGTCAAGGAGGAAGTCAAAGAAACGAAATATATCAGGTATCTACAGAGAAAAACATAATCAATCTGAAATAAGAATCCTCTCGGAAAGAGAATATTGTGTGAATGTGGATTTTTAAAAGCTGCAGTTCTAAATTCATATCGCTTGTCATACTATTCAAAAGATTCAGAGCTCTGTCTCAATTGACGATCGACTCTGTTGCGAGCAATTGTAAACTATGTCTAACTCAAACCCTGTTTAACCCTTTAACTTCTTGGAGTCATCAACATTTAATTTCTCCTTACCGTAACACTGGTCAAACAAACATGTAGGTCATGAGAAAAAAAGGAAAAGATCAACAGATTCCCAGGGTCTCAAGTTTTTAGTTAAACAAATTTTCTTCACCAGTTCGGAGATATTAGGGTTTAACCCGTTTATTCCAGAGTACAATATATATGGAGTCTTTGTAAGGTATATCTGTAACTTTTGAGTCTGTGGACGAATTAATCCTATCCGGGCGTGACCATTTAAACCATGCATCAAAGTTCTTTGGCAGCGGCACTTCACTAGACACTGCTCGTTTTCAGTATATTTTACAAAATAACATTTGAACATCCTGTTGAATATTGACTGTCGTTACCTTTGGAGAGAAACATTTTAAATGGACCGGTCTTGGCAATTTTTTTTCCTTCTTGGCATTGCTCAAAATCAAAAGACGTTTAGAGTTCGACTTGGTTTTGCTAATTAACACCTGCTATGTTTTAATACTGAACCAGCCCAAAGATTTGCTCTAGGCTCTGAAATTTCCAAGTCAATGAAGATAATTGAATCATATAATTTATGCAAAAGCTAAGTCTATGAAAATACTTTAGTATCAAAATAAAAACGCGTGTACGGGGATGTAATACATACAGACTATAGCTTCAACTAAGTACGGTTTAACATGGATGACGCTTCCTAAGTCTGGTAAAACTTAATGAGGTTGGCAACTAAGGAACTTCGAATGAGTTCCTTAAATTGATGATGAAATCCAACGAATGTCTGTCAGAACCTCATGAGAGAAAAAGGGAGTTGAAATTACTGCAGTTTAATTCTAGTCATCTCATCGATAAATTCTAAACCAATGGAGATACTCTTTGCCAACTGGTCAACTTTGAATTAGCTGTTTAAAAATCGAGAGAAACATCTTTTTTACCCCAAAAGTATCCAAAAATGGACATGTTACTTAGCGAGTACAAAACCAGTCAGTTGTGAAGCCTCTTAAAGCACTGTTTGCCATTTAAATTGTATTCTCACACACAGTCACTGACACAGTACGCAATATTGATCGTTCCAGCCGGCACTCTTTAAGGCCGTCTGAATAAGGCGCCGGGTGGTCTCATTGCTTTAATCTTATGATACACAGTCCTTAGCAGAGGTGGATTTGAACACGATAAACGTCTTAGTTTTCAGATGAATTGTCCCAATGTCTATTAGTACCAAGGGTGCTGCGAACGAGCTGCAGGTCAAATCTTGCCAATGTCGAGTAGGCAGCAGGGGAAACTCACTTCATCCCTTATCCTCTTTTCCTTGAACTTATTCCGTTGTATTGTCACCCTACTCATCAGACCCCCCCCAACCCCATAGTACGCAATTTCCGCTACGCAGAAACTCAGCTTGGGTTTGGGCCAAAATTGGGTTTAAATTCCCGATATGTTTTCATCGGCCAACACTTCTCAAGATAAAAGGGTAAACAGAACTTTGCCTTACAAGGGTTAAAATCTACCCAACCAAAATGCTATTAAAAACTTTCCTGCAAATACTTATTGATAGCTCAACCATGTAAAAGGGAGTACCCCCCTCCCACGACACCACTCCCTCCCCTGCTGCCCTCCCTTAGGAAGGCCCCAATGTACTGGACGGAGAAATATCTTCTATGGCTATTTTTCTGAAATACAACGGGAGCAAAATCTTGCTCAACAGATAAAAACTTTCCATTCGCAAACAGTGGCCTTCAGGGTCTTCAGGGTCTTTATGTATGAAGCCGATAAATATTGTTTACATTTTATTGAATCTTATTGATTTATCACGGTGTGATTTTCGATTAAGTAATAAAGCTGTTATGCAATTAGGGTATTCACGTGTATTGTGAGTAGAGCAAAGTGCTTTTGTAAAACTGTGTAAAGTGTGACAGGCTCAAGAAAGCGCTGATGCAGGAAAGTAGGTTAGAGCCTCCGTTTCCGCTTAAATAAAACATGCCGGTCCATAGTACATCGATGTAATTAGTCATACATCGACAAGCAACATAAAATTTTTGAAGGACCGTTTATGCTAGGAAAGTCAATCAGGTAGTTTAAGGAGAGGTTTTTGCGGCAGATATCAAATTGAGAACAACCGCGTTAGAACCAATCTCGTACAACTTTTAGTTACTATAGATTGCATTATCATACACGGTTTCTAATGTATATCCGAAATATATCCGAGTTTTTGGCATTACTAATTAAAAAGTATTTCTTGGGCTTTCGATGGCCAGGATGGAAACTGATGCAGCGTAAAAATTTTCAAATTAGAGTTCTTCCCATCTAGTCGAGGCAGCCCCCTCCCTCTCCCTCTTTCTGTTTTTTTAACTTTTCAGTTATAACTCTTTTATTTATTTCTTTACTTTTCTACGGATAGCCTGAGAACAATTTAGCCTGAACAATAGTGACCATCCGATTTAACTTTCTCACTCTGCTGTAGTGTTGGGAAAGGACATTCTTTTCAAATAGATGTGTTTTTATTGTAACAAAATAATTACAGAATGTGGTATTTGCATAATGAATCAAAATATCACAATTTAGCTTGAAAAAATAGTAAATAGAAAATGATTGTCTCGATATCTTTCGTACAAAATTCCAGTGGGGAAATATAATTTGAATTGTGAATGTTGTAACCAACGCATTCAGTACATGGGGTCTTTGCTTAAGACGGAAAGGAAGACTGTTCATTGCAAACAGTTGCCTAGTCCTACATTTGATCTATTAAGTGGTGGCTGAGACTGAGTCTGAGATTTTAGTGTTCCTTGATGCAGCCCTTAGAAAGGAAGCTCTGTAACTTGTCAGAAAAACTCTAAAATTGTCCTACTGCAATACGCGGTTGAAACGTCGCGATCAATATCTAAGTGCCAACCATGAGACAGATGATAAACGAATCCCTTTAAACTGGAAAATAATTTGAAATGTCTATGATCTTGTTTAGAGTACATTTATAGATTAAATAGCTAAAAGAGAAGACGGTCTTTAACATCAAAACCAAATGTACCGCTTGTCTTCTACCGATCTTTAAACGCTTTTTGACACTGATGCCAAAATTCTACACTGAATTATAAAAAAGCACCACATCAAGCTAATTCAACACTCAAATAACCAACGATAAGTTTCTAATAAGTGTTTGTTTGCCAGAGTTCTTTTCAATTTCGTTCTTCTATTTTCACGTAAAACTTCTGGGGCACCAAGGTAAGACCAAATTCACCCTGAAGATTAATGCCCTTATAGTCGGCTGGCAAACCATCCTGAGTGAAGCGGAAGCTGTGAAGCAATGCGGCAAGCAGGACAGAAACTTGTTTGGTGGCCAGAACATCACCAGGACATTTGCGACGACCGCAGGAGAACGGCATAAATCCTCGGAAGAACTTGGGATCGATCACTTGTCCTGCTCCATCCAGGAAACGGCTAGGATCGAAGACATCTGGATCTTTCCAGATTTCTGGATCGCGATGCACTGACCACAGATTGACCATGACGACCGTATCTTTAGGGATGGTGAAATCCCGGATGTTTGTTTCAACGGTCGTGGAGCGTAGAACGGAAAGAGGAGCGATAGAAGTCACTCTAAACAGTTCGTAGACTGCTGCTTGAAAGAAGGGAAGTGATGGCATGTCTTGGAGAGTAGGCAGGCGTTCTCGGCCGATCACGAGGTCTAATTCTTCCTGTATCTGGGTCTGTATCTCGGGATATTTAGTGAGGTATGCCAAACTCCAGTGAAGAGTAATGGCCGAAGTGTCAAACCCAGCACCAAATAAATCTCCCAACACCCGGATAATCTGTTCGTCACTAAGCAGAGGAGCCATACTTAACGTGTCCTCTCCTTGTGGACGATTTTCTCTTTCTTTTTCAGTTTCCTTTTCGACGACGTTGATAATACTGTCTGCGATGTTACGAACTTGTCCCCCAACATAAGTCTCTGTATTTTTGGCATACAACTGGGAAATGACATCCAACACAGATTTGACTGCAGCGGTAAGATCTGAAAGCGCTTTACTAGGCAAATGTTTTAGCAATGGCAGGAAATCAACATGGCTGCAAGCTGTTATAGCAACTCGGAAGTTATGAGCCAGTTGAAGCATGTTATGGACAGCTTTGTTGCTGTATGACCAGCTGACTCCGAACAGTGCATCGGTTATTATGTTGGAGGTAGCGCACTGCAGAGGTAGGTGAACATCTACGAGTTTCCCTTTCTGCTGCTTGAGACAGTGAACCAGGCGTTGAGATTCCTGAAGCAGTTTCTGTCCCAGGGTATCTTTGTCCTTCACGAAGTTCTGGATCGCACTTACACCGATCTTTCGAGAAAGACGCCAACGAGGTGAGTAATCCGTGAGCGTGATGCTGCTATTTGTTCGATTGGCCAGCTTGAAGGTGTGCAGTTGTGGCCTTCCAGCAAAGGCAGTCGACTGCTTGATCAAGGCTTCTTCGATGGCGTTGAATCCGTTCAGCACCACGACCAAACGATTTCCAAGCATTAGGCTGAATACATCGCCATATTTCTGGGCCATTTTTGTGAAGTCAAGATGTGGGTTCTTTCCTAAGCGGAAACATGACCCTAAGAATGATAATAAGAATGCATTAGTTGAAATACGGAAAATGTCGAAAGCTGACGTATTACAACTGTGAAATTGTTGAGTATAGCCTGGAGGGTTCTCATGATATTTATAACAAACGTTTCGTTGTTGTGTGAAACTGTTGGGAAAGCGCTTTTTATCTTTATCAACAAAAGAGAGTGAAAAACTACATTTGGAGACAAGGACAAACGGTTTAAAAGTAGCTTGTTAGCTAACTGCTAGGACATAATTAGTTTAATCGGTAAGCGGTGTTGAGAATGTTTCACCGGAGTGTGGCCGGAGCTAGAGAAAAACAGGAAGTAGTATGAATATAAAATTGAGAAAAAGAAAGAGACGACATTGTGATGCTGTTGGGAATATCTTGAAATTTTAACATCATGTTAAAAGAGAACCTGTTCCAGGAATGAACACAGAATGATATGTCCCAGAGTTAGTCAAGGAATCGCTTATTGCGCGACGTCTGTATGTGCTATTTTGCTTATCTCAGAGCGGGTTAACCTTCCTTTTTTTTTTTCGGCTGATTACATAACGTTACCTCTACCTTTTTTTCATTTTTAAAAGGGCCCTCCGGGGTGGATATAAATAGACGTTGTTTTTTTTTCTTTTGGCAAAAGTCACGCGTTGAAGCTGTTAAGAAATTTAAGGAAAGGGGCTAAGCCAAAGCAAATCACTTGCTCTTCCTTTATTTTTTTTCTTTTTCAAACCGATACTTCGGGGCCGACTTGAGTAGATGTTGTTTTCTTTGTTGAGGCAAAAGTCACGCGTTGTGTTCATTAAAGGAACTGCTTATGAAAGGGGCCAAGCCGTGGTCAATCATATTCTTTAACAGCAAAGCCGTAATGCAAACAACAATTTTCAGTATCGATATCGTTCATGCTATGCGATAAAAGAGTATGAAAAGGAACACCCTTGAAAAAAAGGCGCCGTAAGCAACCCGTGAGTTTCGTTCGAAAGGTTTAAAAAGAACACCTCTTTTTCAGGAACGCCAATCTGTGGTGACAATATAGCCTACACAAAAATTCAGGAAACCCATTGTCTGTAGCCTATTGATACTAGAATGCACGATTTTTTTTCTAGTTTCATATAGGAAGCGGTTTTGGTCGATGTCGCTTCGTAATCTCCCTGAACTTAAGGAAACTGGCACGATATGCCCTTGACGTCTCTGAAATTAGTAACGGCTTAAGCGATGCGTGCAATATAAATAGGGTTGCCACTATACATTGTCAATTGTTCTTTTGTTGTGGGTATGTTTGATAATATGCAATAAACGTAAAGATAATAGGCCATTGATATCAGCTTCTCTTGTTTAAGGTCAAGCAGCAGGGGCTTACAAAATTTTGTAACTCAGGATTGAACTAATTACTGCAGATGTGTGGTAGCCACTTAATTGCTCGGTTTCCCACATTTTGTTCAGCTGAGGTTTGCACCGTCATGTTTACTAATCTTTGCGGTTGGTAAGTTCGATGATGTCGCAAAAGCTGTCACACACGACGCAACTTTATTGGAGAAATTTGTGTTAGTTTGCAAAACAAAATCCGATGAGCAACAAGCGTTTTAAAATCGGTCATTCTTCACAGTCTGTTGATTTCTTCTCTGGATTACTTTGTAGTAGTCAGCAAATAGTGCTTTATTAGAGAGACTTTCTAAAGCACCATTTAAAAGCGCTACGCTAAGTTAGTATTGCGTCTAATTTAATTTTAATGTCAATAAAGTACCCACTATCCTTTATTTCTTTTAAGCTTCCTTTTTTATCGGTTTTTCAAATCTCTATATATAGTGTTCGCCACAATTAGAGTTCTTAAGGAAAATTGGAGGTCAAGTCTCCTTAACCGTCTTGCAAACTACGCTGTTCTTAGTGAGCGACATTCCGTAGCCTCTCAATTCCTTCAGAAATCCACTGAAATGGCGATGTATAGACTCAAATAAATCTTTTTCAACCCCAGCGGTTAAATCTCTCCGGTAAGATTTCCTCATATTTTAAATAGACTCAGCTGGACCGGTGCGTCGTGTGCGTTCTTCTCCTGTGTTAAGAAATCTTGAACAAAACACAGGTGCATTAACTGTTCGAAAAAGTAAATCTTACGTAAAAATTTCTATAACTCGTGAAAGGCTTATTGATAAACTTTCTAGATGACTGTTCCATTCATTGTCGGCGTGTGGTGCACGGAATTTGAGTCGCATTTCACGATTTTGTTCGTTACAGAGGACCCCTAAAATATTTGGCTTGGAACATGACGAACATAGTGACGGAAGGTATGAGAATATCTCACATTTTCGTGACCCTTAAACTGCATCTATGATGTTTAGGAGAACAATGAGAAGGCTCTCAGTAATAAATTCGTAAAGAGCTGTTCAGTAAAAGTGGGTGACAATTACGGTGAGAAGTGACGCTTTTAATATAAAGAGCACTGTCACGGAAAATGAACAAACTCAAAGATGTATTTATTATAAATGGCTGCAACAACTTAGGATCATTTCTTTTCAGTAACTATATGAGGCGAAGATGACGGAAATAAGTTATTCGAAAGGTCAGCCGACAACTGAGTCTACAAGACAAATAGGTAATTTTTTTACGCAGCACGAGTGAGTGTGCCTATTGAGACTCCGAGATCCCAGGCTTTAAAAACTGTAGCAAATGGATTAATATACTACTCAGCGAGGGATCTCATGGAAGCGTTTTTCACAAAAGAAAAAAGAACCTTTTTTTCTTAGACGAATACATCAACGGGAGTAGACTAAATAAGAGAAAAAACAGCAGCATGGTGCCCTAATGTTGTTTTTTGTTACGGTCATTTTTCCGCTGGAGCGTTAAAATAGTTATCAGTTATGAAAATTCTTTCTTGGCTCTTGCAGACTCCTGTGTTTTTAAATAAATTTGTTCACGCGGAAGCACTCTTGTGTCAACGAGTTTAATCTCCTATATTTGCAAAGTTTAACCAGCTCATCTTGTCACGCTATGTCAAAAACATTTGTCACAAGGGGCTCAAGTCAGTTTTCTTGTTTTTTTTTTAGCTTTTGTTTGCAAATTTGCTAGCTCTGCGAATGTCGCGTCCAGACAAGCTGCTCCTTCCTAACTTGGATTCCCTGAGTACCCTTAATCTTTTTACTCCCCAGTGGAACCTAATTAGGTAGATGTAACTTTCAAGCCTGTGGACGGATCTTGAAGTATGACTATTCAAATAAAACTTTAGCAGTACTTTCACATGATACTACATTGTAAAGCTGTTATGAGTAAAAGAGTTGAATGTCTCTTTAACTGGACCTTCCCCTTGCCTGGCTGGCTACTTCCACGTCTACGTCTTTAGTTAAAATGATTACTTGCTTCTCGGAAAAACATTTTACAGTTCTAGCGTGTTTACTATCAATGTTGATGTTGAACTAGAGAAAATTCGTAACGGAAATTGTTTTAGTTGTCAACCACTCGTGAGACTCACTATGCGGATTGAAACTACGCAAGTGGGTGCGGGTGTATATTTTAAGCCACCTTATTGCTCATTTATTTAAACACCCACTTTTTCCACTAGAAGTTTAAGAGTTGTTTAAGTTCAAAGCAGTTCAGTGTTGTACACCAGCAAAGCTGAGCGGAAAGTTCTGTTGGTCTTAATTTCATTCTCAGTACCTTTACAAAGTATTCACGGATTTTATTACTCTTATTTTTTGTCAATGGGTCGTCTTTGTAAAATGGATATATCGCTCATTTCTTCTTCTAAAATAATATACGAACCAGTTCTCAGAGGATAACCTGCTAAGTAACAATGGGATAATGGCATATTGCGCCATCTCATCAAAATAAAAAGCATACGTCAGACATATTTGGTCAATCCTCGCTGTTGAAAAAACTGTCACTGAAAATAAAGGTTGCCTCGTCACTATTGTACTTCGCTAAGAGCACGCAATATTCACCTTACTTGTACGCTCGTGTCATGCAATGGACTGGCCTCCTAATTATACATTCATTACGCAGTTTTATCAGTTGAGAACAAAGACCCTTTCTTGCCGACAATTTTTTCTTCAGAACAATGTTAGAGTTTTCATGTTTTACAATTTTATCGACCTTAGGAATAAATTTAATTTGGAAGGTTTGTTCAGAGAGCGGGACGTTGGTGTGAGCTTAACAAAACCGCAGAGTTTGTGGAGAACCTGCTCAGAAACAAATCTGACTGCAAACTTGGGTATTTTAGATGAACTACAGACATGACATTTTTTTAACAGCTTACAAGTACATGAAAATCAAAACGTTAGTTTCTCAGTTGTTTCTTGGGAATTGTTTTCAGTGTCTTTGTGCCGATGTCGTTAAGTTAACTATATTCGGCCTCTAGTTTTCATGTTACGGAATTTAAACTTTTGAAAGGAGCGCTAGCAGTGACTTTAAAACTTGTGAATAGTCCTTTTGTAGATTTGGTTATTATTGGCGATTCTCTAAAGCATAAAGCCAGGAATTTGACAATTTAAGGAAGAAATCTCAGTTCTTACCAAGCAAAGGCAGACCCCAGGGCCCGGGAGGAAGCTTTGAAAAAGAATGTTCCCAAATGGCTTTTCCAGAGAGGAACACACAAATCAGCAAGCAAAGTAGCAAAATCTGCCCAAAAGTGGATATATCTTCAGTGGCAAACAGAAGGCTCATCCTGACAGCTTGAACGTGAGAAAAGTGAACAATTGTCTACAGTGTTCGTGTTAACACCCTGTATCGCCGGCGTCCAAGGTTCATATGGTCTCAAGAGGAATTGAGATTGAGTATAAATATGCGACAAATTGTTTACACACCTGATTGACCCACTAGTTATTGATGGCTATTATCACGCTTTTATTTTCGGGTCAATAAGAGGACGGTAATTTATTAGCGCACGTTTTGAGTGAGTGCTCTTTGTATTCTCTGGTGTATGCTATCTCGGGACGTGATTCTAATAAAGTACACTTAACTTTATCGGTACTTTACATAGTTAGCTCGCTTCTTCTGGAAAGTAATTAATAGAGTTTAAAAGAGGTTACCAAATCAAATGAAAAAGAATTCAGAAATAATTCAGTTGCGCAAAGTAATGTTACTCTTTTCACCTTATGATAGTTTAAATCTTCAAAGACATACCAATAATTTCTACAAAAGACCACAATGGTCTGTGCTATTTTTGAAGTATTCGTGCTGAGAAATTTGATTAGACAGCCCTAGGGTCACAGGGAAATACACAAAAATAACCCAGCTTATCTGCCCGACTGAATATCAATTTTGGTCAACAGCCTTGGCTATTTTTTTGCAAAGTTATTTGAAGTGAAGATAATTGGAGTAAGCGATGTGGTAGCACTGCTTATGTGACGAGTGAAGTGATTGGTTGAGAAGTTTGTTAGTTGCATTGAAGGTTGAAGGTTATTCGGGCTGACTTCACGCACACGTGCCATCCATGTGACACGGATTACCAACTATTAAGACCTACGAATCTTTGGGCAGGCTTTGGTCATGCAAGTAAGTGAACGTTAAATAATGAGACGGAATAAATTCGTTGGTCGCTCCAAATGATTTGGTGGAAAATCTTGAACCCAAAAGTTCAGCTTAAACACCAGCTGTCCTGTGTCGTTCTGGACCCCTGTAGTCGAGTACTTGTAGCCTATGTAGTGGTACCATTAATTGTGCTTGCAGTTCTAAGATGTCAAAACGTTCCTGAATTATTCCCTCAAGGGCAATATTTGCCAGTTATCATATTGTAAATAGTAACCCAGACTATGAATTTAAAAACATCTGTCGATTCAATTGAAAGCTAGCTTGAATGAATTTTTTTTCCTTTCTTAAAAACAATGGTGATAAAAGGTGGTCCTCCACCCAATTTGGGTCTCTACGATAAACTCTTTGCCACGCGCTTGTTCACAAGAAGGTCAAAAGCAGCAATTTGTCTGTCGCATAATGACAAAGAGGTGAAAGCGCTTTTGTGTACCAAAAGACTGTTACTACTGGACTTGCCTCAAAGCTGACTGGAAAGCCTCAATAACAAGTCTATTTGAAGTCAATAAAGTTGTTTCCTTGTTGAAGCACTGCAAGGGTGGGCCGCAGGGAATATAAAGGCGCAAAGAGGGTCATTAGCTAAACACTAGATAAGCCGGAAAGATCATTCTAGAACGAAAGCATCAATAGATAACCTTTACTCTTTCCAAAAAAGATTTCTGAAATGTGTCTGCAATTTTAAGTTTGGTTCGAGTCACGGTGACATCTAGATCTGTTGCTTCGAAACGTCTTCATTTAGGAAATAATTTGGCAAATGTTAAGGAAAAACTGGTTTATTTGTGACTGACGTTTTTCGTACTTGGGTGGGTTTTACTGGCACAATGCATTCTAGATATCTCTTTTTCTTCCAATAATCATCAAAATGAATTAATTGACTTGACTGTTGAGCTATCTGTTATTGTGCAGAAGGACAAAACAAAAATCAATGATCCAAGCATGATAGTTAACGTTAACCCTGCACTTTCAATTGTTATCGAGTTTCCCATTACCGGACGTGTTTCGATTGTCTACATACAGCCTCCAATATTGAGTCATTGAGGCTCTATTCTTTAATTTGTAGACAGTCGAGTGCCGTCACATCTATCGCTTCATATTTAATATCCTCATGGGCAAGCGGAGACTACCCAGTTATTAAAATCATTTAAAAATATATGCTAGCAACAACTTTGATGAATCAGAGTGCGCTAGGTAGCATCTGTAATCTTATAAGTTATGATTTGCTGAAACTATCAATTGTCTATGTCAGACAAGTAATTGCTTCTTCTCATGTAAGTTAAATTCAAGCTGGCTACTCCTGCCTGGCTGCAATCCCTCTACCGCGCTTTAAGGTGTCAACCATGCATTAAAAACTCTACTTGACCCTCGTGATTTCATGCTTCATGTTTGCAAGGCTACCAGAGGAACTGAGCCGAGCAAAGTTTGGAAAGAGTGAAAGTCCTTTTCAATTAAAAAAAAAAAAGGACATCCGGCTCGACCCATGCAATTTAACCAAGTTTCAATTCTATGCCCGACGTGATACAACGGCTATTTTTGTTAATTTGTAGGTCTATGATATTTTTAACCTTGATTATGTAATGTTAAGCACTTCAACTAGATTTGGGTGTGGTCGTAATTTGAGGCCCTTACAAATGTACGTACTCGTCATTGAGCATTGTGAAGTAGGAGTTTTTCATAAGTTTAAAAACAAGTCCTTATAGCTTTTAATTATTAGTTCTCGTCGCCGGGCCTTGATATAAAATCGTCCGAACCTGAAAACGACTTGAAGGTGCTTGGTTCTCACGCTCCACTAGGGTCGTTAGCGTTTCACTGTGATCTAAAATTCAGGAACATGATATTGTCTTTGTCTTAAAACTCAAACTCTGCCGCAAAAATTTCAGTTTCCAGTTACAAGTGATTGATAGCTTTTTGTTTGGGCCTAAGGCAGTAGGATGTTTTCTTTCAGGTCCCTTCAAATTTTGCTTTTCTTTGTCCTTTTTCTGTTTCTCTTTGCACACTATACCTTGTCATACAATTACTTTTCACCTTTACTGCGTGATATTTTATATAAAAAATGACCTCGGATCTTGTACAGAAGAAATTGCAGACTTAAAAAAATGACTAATAGTTAATTAGAAAGTCTGTAACCTTTGGAACAATGGCACTATAACGCAATGCAAAAGTATTTTTTTCCCATGATCGGAATAAAAAGGGCTATTTTGGGATCTACCTTGCACCAAAGCACTGCATGTTCAACATTTATAGTCACCTGAGTCAAAAAATAGAATGTTACTCTCAGCGGGGTTCTTTCCATTTTGTAAATGAGCAACAAAGTTAATTGAATTTTCAGTGTAAAATAATAACGACCTAATAATACAATGGACCCATGTCTAAACTGCGAGCAAGAATCGAGGCTCGGCAAGATGGGGGACTGGAGATAGCGAAAGGAAATGGAAACTGGAGAGAGTTTATCGTCGCAATTTTTTTTGCGTTTGTCTCGATGGACGTCCTCCCGCGGGCAACCATCCTGAGGGTCTTCGCCTAGTATAAAGCGTGTTATAATGAAAAGCCAAGGCAGAGGAAAAATCGTTCGCCGCTATCAGCGAAGGTACGTCATAATTCTCTTAAGCTCGCTCACACCTGTCACTAGCTACGAGTCACCAAATTATGAGTGCATGCAAGACAACCTTCACACTTGGCGCCCTGGAACAGTGGCCCAGTACGGTAATACCATTTTATGCTGTTTCCCAGTCACTAGTACTGGTGCGCCAGGGAGTTTAAGCAGCGACGTTTTTTAGCGACGCAAGTTGACAGGAAGTGTACTTTTTGAACTCTTGAGCCGTGATCTTGCGCACATTTTCGGGCAGATCGTCTCTAGAAGAGTAAACACAGTTATCAATTAAAATTTGGTACCGTCAAGGCGTATTATAAGAGAAAAAGGCTCACTTCCGGTTGACGTACGTCGCTCAAAAACGTCGTTGCTTAAAGCTTCTCTCCCAGAGTAAATAGGGAGCTGAAGCAACTACGACGACGACCACAACGACGACTTCAAAAAAGCAATAAGTTTAATGATCAAAACAACAGCTCTGCACGTGCATCACGCTTTTTAGTACATTTCTTTGACGTCCCCTGCACGATTACGAAGTGAAACCTCCTAATTTGATGTTTTATAGAGGACGTGGACAAACGACGACGAATTTCCCTTCATCTTTTTGAACCTGAATGAAATCCTTAAGAATATAACTCCCGGAAAAGTCGCCTGCATTTGATATATTAAGCGGGTCCAAATAGACACGATTAAGTTTGAAAGAACGCAAATTCATTTTTTTACCGAAGTTTTCACTGCCGTCGTCGTCGTCCTTGCTTCAGGTCCCTAATGACCAAGTCCTTCTTTCTAACTCTCCAGTCTGTAATAAATCCGATCATGTGACCATTTAAATGACACACCTCTTCGGCATTACTTTGACATTGTCCACTTAGTTTTAAGTGTTCATCTCGTTAGTATAGGTAATAGCACGATTTGTTGTGATAGTTGGCATAAATACCACGAGTGATATTTCGAAATTGATATACGTAATTTCAAGAGACGTTTAGGCTAGTGAAATTTGAGACAATTTTGAATTTAGCACGAGTGGTATTTATGGCAAATATCACGTATCATGCTATTATTTGTTTATACTACTACCTGCAAAAGGTTTGTAATTTCCACATGTAGGTATTTCAAATTAAGCTGAAAACGTTTTTATGTAGTAGTATTAAATTTGGAATTTTGTCAATTTTGGCATTGGCCACCCGTGGAAGTGAATTAAGGTTAAGATCTCTGGGGATGATCTGTATTTTTTTTAAACCGTCGACGATTATTTTTCTGGAACAACCGGCGGAAAGCTTTTTTTGGTTGGCTTATCGGTGAATTGAAAAGCTTTAAAAGTAGCTGACTTGCTAAAGTTAAAGAGATTTGGAATCTCAGATCTGTTTAATAAACTGTTCCATATCTTCTCTTACGAGGATTTCGCTCAGGACCGCGACAATTTTTCTCTCTTAATGGGCTCCTAGCTTATTAGATTACGTAGACACCTTCTTCTTCTTCTTCTTCCTCTTTTTTTTTCCAGAAAGCTAAACGATTTTCATACAGCAGTAGTTTTTGTCTATTTTTTATTTGTTTTTATATAATTATTTGTTTGTTTTTCAAGAACATTTATCCGTTTCTGATTGGTTTAAATCCTATTGCTAATTCTTCATAACCAGCTCAGTCGCGTTGACCAGATTTGAACGATGTTTGCCCATATAAATACACTAGACGTCAATTGTACTGATAACCGATCCTGTAATTCTTCATATCAGCGATAGCCGTGTACAATAATTGCCAAATATCAGTTGACACAGAGAACATTTTTCTTAAGTGGACGAAAGGAACCCGGAAAATGATGCTCTATTAGATTGTTTTGCCAATTTCCTACTGAATATTTGCCATCAAGTTCTAAAACTATTTTTCAAGTTCAGGTATTCAGGAATGCTATCTCGATATATTTTACTTTTTATCAGGACGCGTTATCAAAAAGATGAAACTGGGGGCCAGATTGAACTAAGCCAAATATGACCTGACGTAACCTGAATATTTTTTTCGCAGTTGAGTCTAACCAGTACAACACAAATGGAATATTTTCAACGCATTTGGAGCTAGTCAGCAAATCTGTGCTACTCAGTACAGTGCATATTTTCAGCACAATTAAAGGGACTGTGTCACTGCAGTCCAGTTCATTTTGTTTAATTTTGCAAATTACTCGCCCTGAATGGCTATGGAACTTAAAGTAGGCAAAAAAATCACACGTAAATGACAAAATCAGAGATCCGAGACAAATATGTCTCCTGAGCATTATGTTTGAAGTTGCAAGCAGCAGGGATCAACTTTGAAAAACTGTTAGGCTGAACAGTTTTCAAAAATCCTATTTTTCAATCGGTGTCAATCTTCTTCAGTTTTGCCCATCCGTGGCATCTGTTGTTTCTGTTATGTTATTTTAACCTTCTTTTAAAGTTTTGAGCGGTTATTTTTATGTTTCTCTTAATCTAATGGGCATTTTGTAATTTCTTAATTTGGCTGAATTTTGTGACACAGCTCCTTTAAAAGGAAGCATAAATAAGGAATCCGGTCCGCATGAAGCTCATAATAAAGAACAATTTACTAATTTCGTTTATCGTGATTTACATTGATGTAATATGTTAGTATTGTATAGCTCTGAGGACAATTAATGGATTGGCTCTATGTAAATAAAATTGTTGTTTCTATTTAAAAGAGTAAAGAATGAAATCCTTTTGCTGCTTTGAGTATGTAAAAACTATATGACCAAAATAGGAAAATGATTCACAAAATCCTGAATTTAGAAATAGGCAGATTATTAAAGATTGTGTTAAGATGTTCAAAATACTTGAATGCTTATTCCATATCGATCCATATGTGATTCGTAACGAACTCTTGAGGTACAAAAAAACTCGCGTAAATACTTGAAAGAGCGCCGTCCCAAACAAGCGCTGCATAGTAAAGCAAGAGAATGGATCGATTAAATTACTTTTAACTCTACGTGTACTTTGCTATCGATCAGTCCTGTAAGTAAGTGCACCAAATACAATCATGTTAGAGAATGACAAAAGCGGACCTTTTAAGTGGGTTTCGGTGGACCAGATTGATAGATAGGAGACGTCTGAAAAAAAAATCTAGTCGGATATCGCAATGAGTGTCCAATGTTTTGACATTATTCCACGGAGACCGTCACAGACCTTTTGTAACAACGGAAATTTATTCATTTTTAAGGGACACTAGATCAGACTCATTTTACACCTTTTCAAGAGTAAAGTTGCAAAGTTCTGCCTGCTTGTCATTTATTAAACTAACTCTGACGTGCAGCAATTCATATAACTGCTGTCAAAGGACGGTTTGTTTTGTAAACAGCCACAGATCCAAAGACAATGCAGGAGACTGTTGCGTAATAAGTCAAATTTTTTAGTTGTTAAATACAACTTGGGCTATACAAGCTCAGAGTATTCTTGAAATTTCACTGATCAATGCTATTCTTAGATTTTCTTAATTTAGGCCTGGTTTTCGGCGTTTTTGAATAGTCTGAACAGTTCTTTAGGTCATTAATTGCCCCTCCGTCGCATCAAGTTAGTTTCAATTGATAGTTTGGTCGGGTTTTTTTTAACTCAGCTCATTCAGTATTTTCTTAAAAGCTCTAATTTCAGTTTACAGGCATTTCTTACAAAAAGATTTAGCCCTCTCTTAACTGATCGGAACATTTTAACAGATTAACTTCTAAGCAGACGGCAAAGATTTCAACCACTGAAATGCAGTCGATATTAATATTAAATTAGTTAATAAACCAATGAAAGCAACTGGAAAGCCTTTGTGCCGTTTTTCAGAGAAAAACGAAGCCGTTTTTTTCCTTAACTTATCATCTACTGATTGCAACTCGTACTTATATGATTTTTTTTATATGAGTTTCCCGATACAAAAATGCATAAATGTCCGCCTGAAACAGGTACAAAATGGTTGGATTCGTAAAACAGTGAGGCCGAGGAAAATAATACTATATAGGAAATACGCGAAAGAAATGTTCCACTAAAAATATTAAGCAAGCTCTTACCTACGACAGGTAAACCCCAGGGACCAGGAGGAAGCTTGGGAAAGAAATGCTTCCGAGCTGCTTTTCCAGAGAGGAGCACGCAAATCAGCAGACAAAGAAACAAAAGCACTGGTTCAAAAGAAGAAACATCAACAAGAGACAAAGAGCTCATGTTGATCATTTGGAGGGCAGAGCCTAGCTTAGAAACTTCCCCTCGTTCACGAGAACCTCTTGCTGTTTTTCGATCAAGTTTCAAATGGTCTCAAATTGGCTTACGGAAAATAATTATCATGCAGACAATTTTTTTACATCTCAGTGAAACGGCTCTATGTGTCTCAGTAAAAACCGTAGAAATTTTATGCGGTAATTATTCCAGGGGTGATACCTCAGTATAATCTCATTGGCTAGACTTGAGGGCTGAAGGGCGTAATTACTGAGGGCCTTAAACATTGGTGTATTTCCTTTATAATTATGAATCCACAGGCATCCCAAGGTCACACCTACATGCAGAGTACACGTGGCGCATAAATTACGGGTCTCCTGTTCGGCGCTGTGCATAATAATGCCAGTTAGATACAAAATGGTTAGTTTTTCGTCATTATTGCCCTTGGGCTGGTTTGGAAAGCTTTTTGGGCAGGCAATCTCGTTATTTTGGCTCTTAATGATGGTAAACTTAGGTAAAAGGCTAGCAAAACTCCACATTGCATCTCATTGTGAGGTCAATGGGCCAAGGCAAGGTCGCTTTGAATTTTCTTTTGTGAGAACGAAATCCGTTTTTGTTTGTTAATCCCTTCAAAAAACTCTTTAAAACAAAATTGGTCTTCTGTTCCTGTTATGGACTTCAATTGAACCACAATGGTCCTTGCGCGTTTAAAAGACCCATCTACAGAATACGTGGAGGAGATGTGTTGGACAATCCTCAACCAATTAATGGGTCTCTCTTAGCTCAGAGATCTGGTGGTTAGTTTGAGGGGTACGCGTCGAGCGATAGGCGAACTGGCCAGAGAATGCTTGTACAAAATCAATCGAGGCGGTAGAAAGACCGCAGGTATGGTTAAATGTTTGCTCATTTTACCAATACATTCACAATGAAGTCCTTAAGATGGCGTAGTTAAAATTAAAAGATCCAATAACGTTTCTCATATTTACGTAGCCTGCGGGCAAGCTCTCCTATTTGGACGGGCCTCGCGAGAACGTGCGAGCGAGGGGCCGAGGAAAGGAGATTTTTCAGCCAATGGTATTTCCCTTCGTGTGAACGAAGTACAAATGAAATTTTATGAGAGATCGTTGCAAGCCCTCCTTTCCTCTGCCCCTCGCGGCTTCGCCGCTCGTTCGCGCGTTCTCGCGAGTCTCGTTTCGCTCGCAGGCTAATATTTACGAGACCTGCATCATCTGCCTAGTTGCAGAGCCAGCCTCTTTGTTGAGCTATTCATCAAAAAATCTAGACAATTAGGCGGGTTAGAGCAAATAAAGTGTAAGCTCGAGTAAGGCCACAATGCCGTCTTTTCTTCCACTAATTAGCATCCATACCTTTTCAAATATGGAATAAAGAATTTTAAAAGACAGCTTAATGACAGCTTAATGAATAAAGGTCAATGAAGTCTTTTTGTCGGATTCTGAAAGTGTTCTAATTTTACCCTATCATACAAGTTTATAATGTACCTAATCTTTTTTATTGTCATGTCTTGTTCTACGTTATGGAACAACTAAGCAGTGAACAGAAAAGAAACTTCGAAAACAATTTCACAAGGGGACCGTAACACTGAAAAATAAAGAAATATAAGACTCGATGATTCTAGAACTCTTTTCTAATTCAATATTTGTAAAGACATCTTATCCTTAGTAAACAATTTCTCCCAGGCGGAAAAGCTCAGAAGTGACAATGCACTTAGCACTGTAAACACAATAGACTGAAACATATTTCGCAATAATGCTAAACTTTACCTTGTAATGAATACCTCCGTTCGAGAACAATCTTTCTAGAGTGGCAGGCTGATGTACTCACGCTCTAATTTACTGCCAACCACAACACTCTTCAAAGAGATTAATAGGGAAATAATGTGTCAGGGGAATAATGTCTTGACGATACCAAATTTGCCATGCTAATATATTGACTCTTGGAGACGATTTGCTTGAAAATTTGTAGTCTGCTATTTAAGTGTAGTCACTTAACGCTCCTCCCCCCAAAAATTTGGGCAAAAGGGTTCATTAAACATTTACAAATTTTGTTTGAAGACTCTAAGCGGTTAAAACCACCATTATATACATTTATAAACTAAGGTAATTTCTGTTACTGATAACGATTCACCTCAGCAAAACCTCCAAAATTTTGGGAAGTTTTGCTAGGGTTTTCCTTAGTTGGTCTCCCTAGCGTCTTAACTTAATTTCCAAACCCGAATGGATTGTGGAAAACTTTCACTGGATGGTCATGAGACTCGTGAGAATCGAACGATCGTTGAATCAGCCCAGTAGCGTAGGCCCTTAGTTTTCTAGTCGGGCGGGTTAGTTCATCTTTTTAGGAATATCATAAGGGGTCAGAGAAAAAGACAGTTAGAATTAGGTAACTCTGTATTCACCTGATCTTTAGGTCAGCTTCTCGAGCGTTAGAAGCTTTAGAGAAAGATAATCCGGACACATCAGACCAAAACTTCAAGGCTTTCTCGAACACGCTGTCCTGCGTGGAGTGAGGTAAATCAGCCCCATGTTCAACAAAGTACTTTAGTTGCTCCTTGCTCCACTTGGACCCAGTCTTGTACCTCTTCGCTCGACCGTCCTCATCAACATCAGGCATTCCACAACGGGGTTTTTTCATCTGTTTGATGGTGGCGTCATCTAGTTCTCCAGTCACAGGAAGACCAGCAAAGGTGGCTGTCTTTACATTATGATTTCCCGAACGGGCTGGGGATACGTAATGGTACTGGCTCAAGTATTTCTGCCAGTAAAATAAGAATTTGAAAGTACGTATGAATTTGAAATGTCAGGTATAGTGCTTAGTATTGGCTCAAACAATCTGGTCTAATAAAGTCGACCTGATGACCCTCAAAAAAGGTGCATAATATTGAATTGATCTTGTTGAGAAATTGCATTTTTAAATCATTCCTAAAGTATTGATCAAGGAAGAATCTTTGACAAACGTGGGCGACTCAGTTAAGACCCCAGTTAAGCCAAGTTACCGCTAAACTAAAGTTTCAATATCACCCTGTGGTTAAACCCTATTGCGGTCGATTGGTAAAATTGTATAGTTTGAAAGTGATTTGTTGAAAACTGACGAAGATTTAGCTCCTTTAAGTCGCGAAATTTTACAGACCTTCGTGTGGTGGTGGGCAAAAACGTGTCCCCCCCCACAAACGCCTGTAAATTTTTGCAGCTTTGCGGAGCTATATCTGCGCTCGCTTAAGACATATCACTTTCAAATTTGGCAGTTCTACTAATCTTAAGGCGCTCTTTCCAGTGGTGTGGAAGGATTTTCCCTAACTTGTCCATGTCAAAAATTGAAACAACCGTGAAAACGTCTATTATTTCCGCCAACTGGACACAAAATCACGATTTCCCAATTTGGTACAACTGTGGCTTAAAGCATCACTGTAAAGCCTGATCTACTAAATAAAAAACAGTCGTCCTAAACTTCTGTCATATGATTTCATAATGTCTCTGTAAACTTTTATCTAATTCGCCTCCAAAACAGTCGAGATATAAGCGTTTTAAAAGATGGAGCACAAGGAAAGTTTTGCCTTATGAATTTATTCATAGATAGGTGTCCCAACTGCGCAAATACCGTGCACTGATAATTGAGCTTAAAAGAAATAAAACTTAAGAAAGTCCACAAACTGATTCCCTATAATCATTTTGCATTGCCTCAGAGTCTTCTTTAAACATTTGCTGCCAATTGTTATACTTGAAACATGATATGTCAGTTTTTATATTTCATTAAATGGAATGGAATGGTATTCGTGTTTTACTAAGATCGCTAGATATATTGAATGTTGTCAATGAATGTTAATAGGTCTTAATACAGAACGTTTATACCAATAATTGCACTCAAAAGGGATAATTAGAGAGAAAAGAGAATTCTAAAAAGACCCTTACCAAAGCCATAGTTTTGTCATCGTCTTCAGCAAAGACGAATGTAAGAGACAGAAAGACAGCGAATAAAACAGAAAAGAGCGTCATCTTGAAAGCCACAATAAAAACCAAGTAGAATCGCATTCTTTTATAGGAGATAATATTTGTCTTTTACACACCATATGTACCAGATGACCAGTCATCTGACAGGTGAAATTTTATGAGAAAGTGGTCAACAAACAGAAACTGTTGTTATCTCGAAAATGCCTTTCAGTATTGTTTAGATTTGACGCCTTTGTGGCCTCTTTCGCTCTTTCAATGGTCGTTGAAACAACTGCCAAAGTTTAAACTGAAACAACAAGCCGGTGGCTGCAAGTAATAGGATGAAGCCCTGTAACATCTTATTTTTCGGCGCGGCTTTCGAAGTTTTATTTAGTCGTCAGCTTGCTTTGCATGAATACATTTTAAATCTTTATTTTGACTTTTTTTTTGTTTTTTGTTTCTGGATGTTTTGTAGATAATTTTTGAAATTTATTTCAACTTCTAGATTGGTTAACTTAGCGAGGTTGGCTGACCAAAAAAACTCGTCAATTAACATTTCAGTTGATATTTAAAATCTTCTTTTGATGTTGCAAATGGTGTGATCACAGTGAACTATAATAGCTACAATTCTAGCAAACGAAAAACACCCAGAATTTTGCGCATCTGTTGTGTTTTCTAGTGAATGCCGACGAGTGTTTCGAACTTTAGGTAAACCTAAAGGATTGGCCAACATTTGCGGCAATTTGAGACAAAGAACCGAAGATAATTTTCGTTTTGGCTGGTCGGTAAAATTCGCCGTGTAATAAAAGAAAAGCTATAAGTGTAGTAAACTCAGCTACTAAACTTTTTCAGTCATTTTCTGGAGTCAAAAGAATGATTCAACAATTTTTGCGCAATTTGGTGCGTTAAAAATTAGGTAAAGTTTAATTAACAATTAATTAATGAGGCTGAGAGTCTTATGAAGAATTATGGAGATCTCGGAGGGTGTTATCCGTCGAGGCCGTAGGTCGCGGCGGATAACACCCGATGGCTGCCCCTTTTTACGAGATAAGACTCCATAACGCTCTGTTAAAACTTTTATTTAAGAAGGCATATGATTTTACCGGGTAATTTTACTGGTTTGTAATTTAGTTATTAATAATATTGTAATGCGAAAGCCGAATTCATTAATTGTTTTATTATTCATTCAAAATAATTCCTAGTTTAAAACATAGCCAAAACATGCTCACCTGCATCGATGTTAAGGTTCCTTTAGAGTTGTCTTCTTGCTGTTCCTGCCATGTTTTTAGCTATTATTTCGCCTAATTCTTACCCTTGAAACGAGTGAAATGTCCGCCATTTTTGTTTCCACAACCAAAACAACTCAACCTCGTCCCCAGGTCTTCTCGGTTAACGGTGCATTAAAATGCAAGAAGGGTGCACTTTTGACGTCATCGGTTTATCAATCACAAAATTCTTCCAAATTTGGTCACCAGTAGCTGGTTTATGGTGAATTATGCGTGTGCTTTTAGCCACTCACAATCGGGGAAATATTTTGAATGAATAATAATACATGTTCTAACGCCTCTGAAAACGTACTTAATGCTGTATATTTTTAAACAACAAGTCAGGGCAGTTTTTGGCTGACATTCGGTTTAAGCACCTGCAATAAAACAAACTGAGAAACGTCAACATAATGGAGCGTAGAAAAGTTAATAAACAAAATATAAAAGGTACATTAAACAATTATACGTGCCATACACCGAGGTATAAACCATATTTTTGTTCTCTTTCTCCGAAGTAAATAGTAACAATTACACCAACAGTACAAAACTGTTGTGTTGGGAAGGCAACAGTAAAGACTCAAAAGACAAGACGTAGAGCTTAAGCTTACATGTTATCTCAAAATGTAAGCCTATATGTATACATGTGAAGTTGTGTTGTAGTCTATATTTTACGGGATTGTTTTTGAAGACGTTATCGCTTCTTTTCTTTGCAATCTTAATTCACTATAGTATACGCACCTGTTAGTTACACTGCGCCAAAGAGAGGCACAGAAACCTATCCGACACGTCACTCTCCACTTCCAAGATTGGTGCATAGCAGCTTCTCTCCGTTACAGAAACCGCGCCAAAATCTGCAAAATCACTGTCAGATCTCATGCGTGAACAGAAACCCTACCCCATATGGTTTACGTGCCGGCCCAAGAGCTATCTGATTTGGTGTAGAAACAGGGGCGGATCCAGGATTTGTTTTAGGAGTGTGTGCACTCGTCTCTTGCTCTACTTCAACACCAATAAACCACATAGTTTTTTTTTTTTTTGCAGAATGCCAATTGTATTAGAAAACCGTAGGTCATCTCAGGGGGGGGGGCGCACCCCCTGCACCCTCCCCCAAGATCCGCCCCTGAGAAACATTACCAGACGAAAAAATGGATATGCACAAATTTGCTCTCGGCAAATCTGTCACAAAATTGAAAACGCCGAGGAGTGAATCAAGGGCAAAGATGGTAGATGACACATTGCTTCCTTATTTACAACCCCGTAGTGTTTTTTGGTATGCAAATGTGAGATTTACCTTCTTTGCCTCAGTTTTACATCTTAGTGTTTACATTTGTACGACATATTTGCAAGGAGGAAATTTGAAATCCATTTTTTTCGTCCAAAGCCTTGTTGGCTAGATGCCTTGCAAGCCCTATCAAAGCTTCTCGTCCAATAATTGCTTCCTACTTAGAATATCGGCTCAAGTGGATCTTTTCGTCTCAAAAGGTTTTTTCTAGGAGAAGTAATCATGTTTACTTCACCTTTCAAAATATTTGCGTTCTCTAAAAATAGAATTAAAAAAAAAAGAATGAGCAACCGCTCAAGTTCGGAACACTATGATCTGAAGCAGAAAATTTCATATTTCGTATAATGTCTTGTTTTCAATACTCCACTTATTTTCTGTATTTGAAGATATTACGGTTACCATGGCTTTTTTAACTAGCCTACAATTTGTCATCTTTGTGACTATCACCACCGTGTTTGCTTAAAAAAAAGTGAAATAGCAAATATTCACGTCTTATTTTTTTGTTCGGCTTATAGAACTTACTTCTTTCTTTGACGTCCTCGTTGATGTCTGTCGTCTTGCTCGCTTGAATTTAGTGTACTTAATAATCTCATTATAGCAATACTCAAGTCATAGTTGCAGATAATGAAAAACGGTATTTTCGGGAAACCGCCTGAACGACGTTGACTCAAAATCTTGATGTTTCTGATATGAGAAAGAATAAGCCAATTGACCTTTTACTACAAATACAGAATCAATCCATTGAAAGGCAACACTGAAATTACCTTATTTGCTTCTCCAAAGATGTAAACAACAATATACCCTGTAATCACGTTTGTTCAAGTATTCAAGAAGACTTTATTATCATGTTCACTTATTTAATACATTCTCTTTACGGGTTTATTAATGGCAACATAGAACTACCATCAAGAACGGACTGAAAGCTTTCCTTTCAATCTCCTGCTAGCAGCAAGTGTTTAAGGCCAGCAACTGCGGACTGGAAACCCGCGTTGTAGTCAGTAGCCACCTCGTTCTTGATAAAATCCTTTCTGTTGTCCACGTACTCGTCGTTCTTGCCCGGGCCTCCGACTAGCGCGCCATACAAAGTCTGCGGATTGGGAGCTGGGCTATTGAAGTTGTCCCATGTGCAAGGGGCTGGGGAGAGAGGACATGAACTGCTGCGGTGATGTGGTCTCTCTGGTGGATTGTTACCGAAGCCCACCATGAAACTGCGCCCACTGTCACCCAACATATAGTGAATTTGCTTCCTGGCAAACTCACGGAATGCGGCAGTTTTAATGCCATTGTCAGCGGCGACCAGTGCTAGGAAAGCTGTGTTGGCCGCGTAACGGTTTGGACCCCATTGATCGCGCCACGCAAGGCCCTTTGGTGTGTAATGAACCTCGTGATTTGGAAGCCCACTTGTTATGAAGGTGTCCACGGCCTGTTTGTATGAAGCTTTCTGTGTGATTTCTGCCAAAAGGAGCTGCACTCCGGCTTTCTTGTCATCCCAAGAAAATGTCCAGGGTTTTCCACCCATTCCAAAACTTGAGTAATATTGTTCTGCTTTCGTGAGGTACTTTGCATCATTAGTAGCTCTGGATTTCAATTTAAGAAGCATAAGTTGCTAACAGTAGAGGGGGTTACTTTTTCTAATACGTAAAAGGGTCTTAGCTTTTGCTCCTTAGATATCTGGTACAGGTCAAAGTGATAAAAGTGTTTGAAACAGGACCCCTATTCCTTGGCACTTGGCTATATCTGATAACTGTTGCATTGTATGTTTTTTTTTGTGGGGTAATTTATTTAGGGCCTCGTTATGTTATCGTTTCATTATAAAGGGTCGGGCTACATACCAGTAACATCAGGTGACCACTGCTGTTTAAATTAAAAATATTTCGCCTTTACCATTTTTTAATGATATATGCATATGCTTTCGACAGACACTGTAACCTTGATCTTTTATATAACTTTTTGAAAATGAGCAGGGAAAAGAAACTTTTCAAAGCATTATTTGTGTCTGGGGATAGCCAATATCAGTCCGAATAAGAGGGAGGGCGGTAAAAATACTAGAAACGAAGGAAAAAACATCAAGCTCAGAATCACGTCCCAGTTGTTTTGAAAATATATTTGTGGATAACGCTATCCACTGGATAACGCAATTGGTTTCCCTAATACGTTTCCACTGGACAGTGATTTATCGGGTGAATAACCTGACTGTCCATCGTTTGAACAACTGGGGACAGATGTTTAAGTGCTACGATAGTGGACGACTAATCACGTCAAGGCTTGTCTTTATCTTTAAATCTGAAGAGAAATATTGTATTTTACGTTGACCTGAAGGCTTACCTGTACAACCAAGCAGCTGCCCAAACGAGTTCGTCCTTGTAACCACTGAACGAGCGGTAGAAACTGGCAGCATTTGGAATGGAGTCACTGTACACTCCGCGATTGGTATCAGCAAAGTCGTACAAATCTGCAGCGTGTTGTAGAAGATTCATGGAATATCCGATATTTGTAGATCGAAAGGCAATAGAGGCTGCCGCCATGGCAGCAGCCGTTTCCGCAGCCAGCTCCGAGCCTGGTTTCTGTGGAGTGATTTTGAAGGCGGGTCGAGCCATAGTCATATCCTCGGGTCTGCCCCAGTAAGCGTGGTCAGCATTTCCATCACCAACCTGATTACAGAAGCAGTTAAATTAATGCTTCAAATTAGCCTGGCATCAGTGGCGCCTTCCTTCTTTTTCACACGAACAACGTTCCATTGTAAAATAATATGACTAACTACGTTAGATTTTAAATTCTGCGATTCTTGCATTTAAGGCATCAAAACGTCTTGCCCCTTATATATATAATATCGAAAGCCTATTGACCAAATTCACATCTATTCGAACAATCTAATGTCAGCTTAAGGCTTGCTTACACAGGTTTAAAGTGAACAAGCAAATAAGTCAGTACAGGGTGTTTCAAAAGTTCGTTCCGATTGTAAATTGTATTTTGAGCAAAGCATTTGATACTTCTTTCGGCAAATGTAAACTGATTCAGGTAAGAAATTTATCTAAATAACCGTTCAAAGCAATTTCAAACTAAAATTTGAAGAAATTATAATTTTTTTTTATTTTTGTCCGAACTGTACACGTACGCAAGGTTTTTCCCGCCATACTTTTCCTGCCATTTCGTAGGTTTTCTATTTTGGTGTTCTTATCGTTTTCTTTTATTTTCTCTATTCCTTCATGAAAATGAAGGCCTACACTGTTCAGTGCTAGAGATCAGGCATCTATTTTTATGGTCCTCTGGCCATTCAGTCGAAAAAAAAAAAAGCCAATTCAAATTGTTGAAGAAGTCTGAACGATGACCGAAGAAGTGGACAAAAGTAAAGACCTTAGAAAACAAACCAAGCATGAGTGGATGGCCGTTTTTTCTCAAAATGTATGAGAAATCTTATCGAAAAAGCTGTAAGTATATGCGTAATAATTCCTCAAAACAGGAAGGTAAAAAAATTTCAACTTCACATTATCAATCAAAGTTTCGGGCACAACGGTATGGGGATATGTTACCAAAAAAAGTTGGAGAGCCTTGAAGAGAAAAAAGCGGTGCACACTTTATGCAAGCATGGTGTCAGAAGGATTTGCCAACTTTATACCAAAGGAGGACCGGCCGGTAAACTCACCTGATGTGAACCCCCTAGAGACCATCTGGATTATCGTAGACGAGACAACATACAAAGATCCAGCCCCCAAAATACTGGATGAGCTAAGACAGTGACTACGCTTCGCCTGGAAGAATGTGGCTTTGGACACGCTTCGGTAGCTCGTACATTCTATACCTCACCGCTTAGAAATTGTCAGAAAACATACAGGAAGAAATTCTGGTTACTAATATTTTAGTTATTCAATGTTACATGAATAATGAATAACATACTAAGTTTTAGAAAAGGTATTTTTTAATAACTAGTGAAATTTAAGCGAATAAAAAATCGGAACGACCTTTTGAAACACCCTGTATATATTAAATAAACTCATTTATGCTTCGACGTAACAAATTATCAGCAAATATAGATATGACTATCATTTACGACCCACCTGACCATAGAACTCATTCTTTTTGGTGTGTGCTTTGATGAAGTAGTCCAAGGGCCATTTAATGCAGTCTAACATGTAATTAAGCTCACCAGCATCTTCGTAAGCATCCTTATACTCCACTAAGCCCCAAGATAACATGGTAACACTAAAAGCCATTGGAAAACCGAACTTTACATGATCTCCTGCATCGTACCACCCACCGGTCAGATCCTCACCGCTATCTCCGCGATCATTCAGCGCGGAGTCTTTCCTCCAAGGAACACGGTTGGAAGGGGGAAGCTTACCTGATCTCTGAGCTTCATAGAACAAAATGGAGTTGTGAAGGACTTCGTCATAGTTGTATAAAGGAGGAGAACTTGTGGTTGGTGACTCCGTGGTTGTAGGTGGTTCTGTAGTGGTTGGTGCCTCTGTGGTTGTTGGTGGCTCTGTGGTAGTGGGTGGCTCTGTTGTTGTTGGTGGTTCTGTTGTTGTTGGTGGCTCTGTGGTTGTTGGTGGTTCTGTTGTAGTCGGCGTTTCCGTGGTTGTTGGTGGCTCTGTGGTAGTCGGTGGCTCTGTAGTGGTTGGTGGTTCTGTGTTTGTGGGTGGCTCTGTGGTGGACGGTGATTCTGTGGTAGTGGGTGGCTCTGTGGTGGTTGGTGGCTCCGTGGTTGTTGATGGCTCTGTTGTAGTGGGTGACTCTGTTGTAGTTGGTGGCTCTGTTGTATTGGGTGGCTCTGTGGTTGTGGGTGGTTGAGTAGTAGTAGAAAGACATTCCCCTTCGCCTCCTCCAGCTTCCCAGTTTTCTTTACGACGAAATTCTATGTCAGCTTCTTTTGGTGCTTCAGAGTTCATTCTCTTCCTCCCTATGATAATCATCTCGAGCTTTGAACATCTGTCAATGAACGCGTTGTGTTGTCGATTTTCTAATATGTAGATCATGCGGTCCTTAGATCGCCACTTTCGTTTTGCTTTTGGCGTCTGCAACACCCTGACAGGTTTAGGAAAAGTTAGGGTCATTGTCCATCCACCTTCGACCTTTTGCTTCATAGTAATGCTGATATTCATTTTAAAGCCATTTGGCCACTCTTCAAACATAACTGCCTTGGATATTTCTTGCACGGGAGGGGTGGCTCCGGGAGGGTGGATCGTCGGGGGTGGAGTCATGTCACATTTGGCATTTCTTCCCGGGTGTAATTCCAGGGTAGCTGATGGAGCCGCTTCGTTGGCTTTCGCTTTTTCACCGATAAAATCCATTTCCAGCATTTGTCCAGCATTGAGGTTCGCATTGTACTGACGATTTCTCAGGCAAAAAACCTTGTTCTCTTTATCTGAAGAAATTTCTTCTGCATTCGGGAACTGCAGCCGACCAACTGATTTCGAAAACTTCAGCGTCATTTTCCAGCCGCCCCTTACTTCTTGTGTCATCACGTGCTTAAACTTCATTTTGAATCCGTTTGGCCACTGATGATCCAATTTCACTGTTATTTCCTCACCCAGTCCAAGCGTGAGAACGCTCAGCAGCGTAAAAAGCCCCTTCATGGCTTGTAACGTGTAAGTCTAGAGTTAGAAGAACGACAGATTCAGATTTCAAACAATAGACAGTTTAACCTAGAGCAGATTAGTAATCTAAGAAGTGGCTCACTTTTGAAGACCTCATTGGTGTTCAACAGAAAAGAGGGGACGAAAACATTGTAAGTTGCGAAAGGTTTCAATGGAATTCTATGCAAACTATGGATTTCTTAGCAGATTAGCTTAAGAGGTCGTAGTGCTCGTGTGCCGAACAAAAAGTGTCAGCAAGATTTACATAAGGCTTGCGTACTATGATTTCTTTAAGAAAACAAAGAAACAAAGGAGGTCTCATACCATTTGAAGATTGAAAACTGAAAAATGAGGTGATGTAGGAGAGTCTGTACAAAAAAATGTTTAGTAAAAGTTGAATTTAGCTGTGGGACAATCCTAGTCCCAAAAAGATGATCATATTTAAATGATTATATCAAACTGCTGCGTTTCTGTCGGAAGCATTGTATTGTAAAAGTACAATACTTCAGTTACATGTAGGATTCCTTAACAAAAGTTGCAATGTATTATCTGGTATTTGAAACAACATTTTGCCGTGGCCTAACTAAGAATAGTTACCTTCTGAAATGTAGAAGTTCTTCGACGATTTTCCCACACTTCCCGTATTTATGAAACAGAGTTCTTATTGTCCGTAAAACCACTGCAGATCAATTAGCAAGTGTGGGGCATATGGGGGAATACACTTTTAATACCAGTCTCTGTTTGAACAGGCGTAGCCCATGTCTGTTCTAGGAAACAATGAGTATTTGAATAAGAAAAATTGTGCTGATTGACGGAGCGGCAAGTATTGTCTTGGTCATAAAAACTGCTGTCTTCTCGCTTCGTTTTGTAAACTCTTGTGTTTCAAAAGGAATGAAAGAAAACCTTTAAACCGTTTGTCTTTTTTTCTTTTATTTCTATACGTCATTATGTTAACCACGTACGTTGTTCACAGTTTTTAAAGTACCTGCAATTAAAGAATTTTAGAGAGCTAATTTTTATATTATTGGGGAAAAAAACAATATTCTCTTTGTATTCTCTTTCATTCATCATATAATACCAACGTTAATCTGAGTCTTTTCAAGTTTCTGCTTAACTTAAGGTGTGTACATTAGATAAGTCCGTATTTTAATAACACGAACAAATTACTTTTTTCAAAAATCTACCAAGTTTTAAAAAGCTTCACTTTAAGCAATTATAATTATTGTTATTTGCCGTTACATTACTAAGTAAAGGAAGATCTCGGCACCAAGTATGTGCTAAGGACTATAAAGTAAACAGCATAACTATATTCTTATTCCGGGCAATAAGTTTTTTTTGTTATTTAAAAACAATAGTTTTAATAACTTAATACTATATTTCTCAACTCATGTAAGCTAGTGGCATGAAACTGATATTATAAGGCAGTTTGTCTTTGGACAAAATAAGGCCTATGGGAGCTTAAGCTCTTTCTGTAATGATTATTGCGACAAAATAGCCACTCCGGTATGCTTAAGGAGATCAGTGGAAATAATTCCTATTTTAATTTTCTGCTGATTCAAACAAGTGCTAAAGGAAGATCCGTTAGGTTCCTTACCTTGGACGCTGGTCTAATGAAAGTATAAGGAATAAAAACTAAAACTATCAGTTCCTTCGAAACCCTTCTGTCAAGTGTTTAGCAAATTAAGTTAACATAAATAGGTTGAGCGGCATGATCGTCCGGGTGAACGTAGTCCTGATTGTGTGTTGTTTACAGTGACTGACGTTTCGAGAACCTATGTAGTAGTCATCTTCAGAGTCCACGTCATTTGATGGTCTTAAACTCCCTGACTTGACCTTAGCCCATTTACAGACGAACATCAAGTCGAAAGTGACGCTGCGACATGTGTTACGTATTCTACAGACTACTATCAACGACTCATTTAAGATGGTTTTAACTTGGAAAAAACACCACTGAGTCGTAGTCACGACTCTTACCAGCACTGTACACACAACTTATTGACGGAATGAAACAAAACTAAATGGGCAACCGACAATCTGACTAACAATAAACGACTGTTAAACTGTGACTAGGGACAGATCGAGACACACCAATGACATGTCGAGTCTTCATAGCCAATGACATCAAGTGCCGCTTGATTCAAGTAAAATTCTACTTGATTCTTGTAAGTTTGAAGAAGTAAGATATATGACCATGTCACTAGGTCCCAGTATTTCTTCATTTATGACGCTATTAAAGATCTGCTTCTGTTTCAAATGTCACTTGTACGTCATTTTCCATTCCTTGAAAAAACTATCACTACATGACCCAGGATGTGCAGTTATGACTAACTAAGACGTTCTTCGTCTCAGATTCCAGCTCTGGGACAAAACGTGCATTACCAGTGAAACGATTAAGTGAAATAATACAGGTAAGGAAAAATTGAAATGTCCTGGAGAGCGAGAAGAAAGAAAGAACAATGAAAGAAGATAACGACAACGAAAACTAAGCGTTCTTGAACCATACGACGAAACTATGTTTTTATATGCACCTGGCCTTAGACGACTCGCTGTTTTTCAGATTGATTGCCTCGCTTGTCTTCGCCAGACTTTTCAACGGTCGTTTAACACCAGTGGTAAAACTTTCTTGAAGCTCAAACGTAACTATATAATTATACTGAGGAGGTAAGGGCGCGACTCCTAATGAAAGGCCCGCTAGCGTTAAAAATCCAGAGTTAAAACATACTTATTAACATAATTTTGTGCCACGATTTCATAACTCAGAATCACACAGTAAAGGTTCAACTTCATATTATAAGCTTCAGTTATGTTCCTAGACAAAGACTGAAAACCTTGACTTAACCCAGGCTTAATTTAAACCATCTTTCGAGTTACCAGGCCCCAGAGCTGGTCGTAGCCGGAAGTTCAGGGGAACTTCGATATATCGAGTTGTTTTCCATATGTTGTATTGTCACTGAGGTAAAAAAAAAAAACCCGTTCGTTATAGAGAGGCTCGTTTTATCGAGGTTCCACCGTATGTTTATACGGGTCCGCCAGTATTACCTCACGGCTCTGAAGATCATATACTTTTGATACAAAATTTGGATTTAGGATCGTTCACATTAAGACAAAAGCCAAAGAGGTTACATACGTTTTCTAATATAATGACTTGTGCGAACGCTTAACTCCAAGATTTAATCAGCCTACTTTTAAAACACTTTTTCTTGGTTCTGACAAGGTGAACTTAAAATGGTCGTTTAGAAAACTTATTCCTTCCTTATGGAATGAAACAATATAATTGACGCATGGAGCCATGTGCAAGCGCGAAAAAAATTTAAGACAGCATACACTAACATCGAATTTGTCAATTATTGCAAAATGATCAGTCAGTGAGGCCCAGTCTTTTCTAAGGTATCAGTTCAGCATGTCGGTGTGTCAATGAGAATAACGTCTTTCTTTCAGAGGACCAAAGGCTAATTTGAAACAAACTTGATGGTCTCTTTTTACTTATTGGCTACGGCCGGTAAGCAGCAGAAAAAAAAAACCAGTCCGATAGTGCATGCAATTGGACGCAACATCGACCCGGTCTCACACTCAATCTCAAGATGGTCAATAACCATAACGCATTAGCAATAACGCAATTAAAGTTGCCAGCTACTATTCCAAAACAAGCAAACAAGTAATAACACATGATAAATAAACAGGCATTTTGTTTAAAGCCGTTGAATTCCCATTAGTCTTACATCATATCGCATCACTGAGACTACACTGAGTTACATTTATTTTTTTCCTTTTTTCGCGAGACTTAAGACTCGGTAAGACCCAAGACCACACGGACTAGAGATTAGTGCTGTTCCCCGATTAAATCCGCACACCACCTCAGCCAACTCAAACAGGCCAACGCTAAAATATTAACACTAGAAGAAAAAAAAAAGGATTTGTAAGAATTTGCTGCTTGCAAATGTCACAAAAATGTGAAAACTGAAGAGTAAATAATTATGGAGCAAAGATGGTAAACGCCACATTTGCATACCAAAAGAAGGAGTGTAAATAACTAGCTATGGTAAATGTGGCATTTACTATCTTTGCCCCAGATTTACTCCTCATTTTTTTGCAATCTTGCGACATATTTGCAGGGACCAGACTTGTGCAAATCCATTTTTTTCGTCCAATGAAAGGTTCTTGTTAACCGTGATACATGTACATGCCTTAATTTTCAAGAAAAAGCACCGCAGCTCGTCAATGTTTGGACAAATATATCAGACAAGAATTTAGGGAAATTGCAGCCTGTTCAGAACTTTACTATGTTAATCGTCAGCGATGCAAACTGATGACACCTGAAGCCAGCTTCCAGGCGAAGAACCTTTTGATAATAAAACTATTAAATAGGTTCTGGAATACTTAGAACCTTCTTAAAAATTGAGCCATTCTTTTCAATTAAACGCATTGAATTATCGTAGCTGCCAAGAGTTTTACACTTTGCGTGTTTATTATTTACCTTCAAGACAAAACAGGAGGATGAGTTAGACAAAAAATGCACTCCGCAATTTAATGTCAAGAATCGAAGTTTTAACAATCTTTCTTTCCCTGATACAATTATCAGAAACTAATCTGAGAAGAAAACAACAAAGACAGCATCCATATTGGTTCTCACGCCAGCTGCCATTACTCCGTGCATGATATCATCATCTCCAAGGTAAAATAGCGCCACCTGAAACCACATAACAAAGTTATACTTCCTTCTTTCCGCCAAAAGAAAATTTAAGATTTAAATAATATTGTTGTCAATAGTTAAGGCAGCTATTTTTTTTGCCCTTATTTACTGGTTCTTTAGGGGTCGGCTATTTATGCTCTTACGCGCTAGGTCGCGCCCTTGAAGAAACACTCAGTTTAATCTTCAATCTAATATTGAAACTACGGATAAAGTTTAATTCATTTTCAGCGTAACGGTTTCAGACGAGAGAAGAGAATCGAAGAAGAAAGGAAACAAGGGTGTTTTCACCTGTTTTCACCTCTTTCTCCTCTGCCGATTTTGCCCCTTTTAGTTCTTTCCGCTTCCTATATTTTCTACTCGTCAGTAAACCTCTGATCACTTTTCTTTACCCGAGTACCCCCTCTTCTTCCCCACAGAACAAAGGCGTCAAGGAATAGCCTTCCGTTCTGATCTGTGGACAGTTATTTCCAACAAATAAAAAGCATTACTCACTCTTTGGCTGTCCTTTGACACAAACGCCTCGATGTATGCATCACTCGCCTCCTTGGCATCATCACGATTTGTCAGCATATCCTCCATGTACAACGACGTCTTTTGTTACAGAAACAAAGGTAGCAATAAATAACACTATTGATGGAAACTTACAGTGCGACTACTCGAACCGGGGTACTTGGAAAAGATTACGATTTGTCAGCATATCCTCAATGTACAATGACGTCTTTTGTTACAGAAACAAAGGTAGCAATAAGTAACACTATTGATGGAAACTTACAGTGCGACTACTCGAACCGGGGTACTTGGAAAAGATTATCCAATAGCAAAGTTTGAATTCGAAAACGAAAGATTTTCAAGTTTTAAACAAACGGACCGCACCAATAACATTTAAGAAATTTGTGGGCTGTTTCCTGAGAGGTCAGGGAACTTCAAACAGTATTAAAGTTTTCAAAGGTTGCATAGGTAAAAAAATCTTGGGATTCTTTTGTTTTCAAAAAACGTTGTGATTGGATAATTTTCTTCCAAAAGCCACGGTTCGACTATTCCTACTTAAAGTAATTTTTTTTTAGTGAATTAACAAATTTGAACTTCAGTTCAAAACTAATCTAAATATTATTAATTTATCATTAAATATATTATATATCTAGCTACTTCCGAGTCGTTTGTGACGCTCTTTAGTATGTGCTAATGATCGAACTAAGTAACAACTGATTTTTAAAAAAATAATTATATAAAAATCACAACGACGATAATCAAGATAAACAGCTACCTTTGACCAAATTTGGAAGATGTATGCCCGTCAGATATTACGATTAATTATTCAGAAAAAGAGATAGCAGAAGGCGCGGTAACTTAGCTTTTTTCATAGAGCTAGAGAAAATGGCTGAAAATTCCACACTTTTTGCAAAGTGAAAATAGCCAAAATACTGGCTAAAAATATAGCAACAACAGCTTGCATATCACTCAACTGCATAGTGATTACTGTTATCAGAAAAACATTTGCAGGACTCAACGTCCCCTTACGTCCAAAATTTTCCGGGTTGTGAATCGACCGGAACTAAAATAACGTCGATCGAGGCAGGCATATTTTGAAGTTGAAAATGTTTTAAATGAACAAACAACAATAATTGGATTCGCCTCTCGAGTGATATGGAGAATTATTCAGATCTCCAGGGTGCTTTTGTTTAGTAAAACACCCTTCTTCAATCTGCAACAGCCTCATCTGAGCATAACAGCTAATTAACTCTCATAAACGCTCGTCAGTACATTCAACAGCAGATCAAATAAGCCCTTGCTTAACAGCATGCAGATTAAGCTGCCACAATACTAAGCCTGCAGTCTAAAGCCGGTTAAAAACCATCAGTTATTTTAATTCACTCGTCTGACCGTTTCTGGACTTGAATGGATGATTTTTGGCAGAGGCTAATTACTATTCGCACGCTGGTACTTATTTCGAAAAAATAAGCCTCAGCTTGCGGGGTCACGCCTAATTGTGCACTCTTTCGGATTGAGCGCACTCTATATTTCGTCGAAATTCTAATCAAGTGAGCACGTATTTGAGGGAGCACGATTCTTCATACCTGGAAATCGTCAGGATGTGTCATTTTGTCATTTATGTTGGCACGATCGTGTTCGGTTTCAAACGGCCCGTCGCTTGTGTAGGTCATTTTCCATTCGTTGAAGAAGCTTTCAAAACGATCTGACCAATCTGGATATACAGTCCCAAGGAACTCACGAAAAGCATCCTTTGCTTCAGATTCAAGCTCTGGGAGAAAAAGAATTTTATAAAAAATCACCAATATATATTGTAAAAAGTAAAATAAAGAATTAATTGCCTAAAGTAGACCTACAAAGTACTCTTCATGAATGAGCACAGCTAGACAAATGCTTTAGCACGGATTGAATCCACCTTTGAATGTGCAAACGGATTCAATCCGTGCTAAAGTCTTTGCCTAGCTGTGTTCATTCATGCAAATTTAGAGTAATTCTTTTTAACTCGCCATCCCTTGATAATGACGTCATGATGTCGCCGAAACGTAGGAACATTATTTCGTTACCCTTCACATGTTTAAATTGCTTTAAAGTGGTGTAAATTTGAATCAATATAAATATCAGAAAATGGGTGTGACAAGTCACGTGACCAAGAAAATCCACCATTCAAAATGAATTTGAAGAGGGTCAGGCCTACAAAGTGTTAAGTGAAAAGTTTTCCTCTTTGAACTAGACCACCCCCCTACAATTTCCCGACACCCATTCCTTAATTCATCCCAACATGTTAGGGCCTTACTGTACCGGCAAAATATCATGGGTGATAAACTATTCATGACTATTGGTAAAGATATCAGACAGGAAAAACGAAAACCAGTCTTGTATCTTACTATACTTACGCATCACTTACGTTCTTTGGAGGCTATTTTTTTGTAATAAGTACCAGTGTTGTGTAGGTCATTAAAGTATTTCTTCAAGTTAGCGACGTAGTCAGGCTCACAGGACATTTCTGGAAGAGTAAAAAAGATCATACTTCTCATTCAGTTCCTCTTTACACTACAGGCACCATAGAAATGTTGCCTGTACTAGTTCTTTTAGTTACTGAGTTTAAAAATTGCCACTGAATGAAAACATCGATGACGCAGTTCCAGCTAAAAGGCCTCTGAAGCAACGATGCATCGGGATCCAGACACTTGATGTAAGGGGATTTTAAAACTCTTAGCTACAGTCTATCAAAATAACAGAGCACACTTGTTCTTCGTAGACCCGTGAGATCAAAGTAAGATTATACCGCCCGAGCTTCGAAACACACTGTCATTTCAACGCGTTTTTATGCTGATGCATGTTCGACGATTTTGAAACGTACCTTGAAGAAGAAATGCTGCCACAAGCAGGAAGAAAACTTTTTTCATTTTGGTTTCGTTTTGTGTCCGGTTTCGTACAGGTTCGTACAGGGCTCTTCAACTAAGTACTGTGCGAGCGATGCAACGTCAATGAAATAGAATGAGTAGTAGTAAAATATATTCAGTTGGAAGGAGAGAAGGCAGGGAACTGAACAATTAAAACGAACAAATAGAAGGACAAAAGGAGGTTGTGATCACGGGCTTGCTTTAGCAGCAGATTAATTGCGAGGAGCCCGCAATCCTTATCTCCAGGTTGTTATTACGCATGCGTCGCATGTGTGTTGCCATCGTTAAGCCATCATTTGCTTTGACTTCCACTAAGAATGAATAGACTAGTGCACAGAACACAATTTGATCACGCGTGTTTCGACCTTCTACCCCTCGTAATCTGATCACGTGTGTTTTGACTATCTGTCACGCGAAGGCGCCTACGCAAAGCACCGCGTTGGAGCAAAAGTGTTTTGACCTTCGATCGTTGTCGTCTGCACTCCTTAACCTTTGGTTATTACTAGTTATTATAGCTATATAAAAAAAATAAAGTTAAGATGTTATTCATCGGGGGTGGTTTGTGTTTCATGGGCTTAACCATTTCTTAGTTTTTTAGTTTCCAGGTCAACACACAATGTTAATGGGAATTTTGTCTTTTCTTCAGAGGACGTTTCATCAAATGGTCGCAGTTCCTTTAATTCTCTGAATGGCTTTAGACTGATGACATTTATCGGTACTACGTGAGAAGGCTAGACTCAAGCTACCAAAGTTTCAGGCTAAGAGTAACAAAACCTATGCCTAAAATCACTTACGAACGATAATTTATAAAAAAAAGTGACATACGGTCCAGCTCCGAACCCCCCTTTTAGAATTGAATGCTTTTTATATGCCGTATACAGTGATAAATAAAAGTTATGTTGAAGAGGAAGAAAGGATCTTTTTAGTTCACAAAAAGATCACGAATTAAATCGTTCTAAATATAGTTGTTTAAAACTAAAAAATGAGGGACAACAGTGTGCGATTGTCTAATTATCAAGCTCAAAGTTCAAAAGCGCATTGGTATAGCTGGGTACGCCTAATACTTGTTCTGTAGGGCCGTGAGTTTATGTTAGGGTCGTACATTTTAGTTTGAAATATACTGTCATTTCAACGTGTTTTTAGGCTGATGCACCTTCGGCTGTTCCCTGCTAAGCAGACGCCTCTTTCATATGGCCTGGGTATTTGGCGTTATACAGCCTGGATTTGAAATGCATGAACTATAATTTCAAGGCTTTTTTGTAGCTGATGCATTAGGTCTTCTACTTTTGAAACGTACCTTGAAGAAGAAATTCTGCAACAAGCAGGAAAAAAACTTTTTTCATTTTGCTGGTCTTGTTTTGTCCGATTGGGGCGTGCGCGGGACACTAACTTTGTGAGCGGCGTGTCACGTCAATGAAATAGAATGAGGCTTAGTTATCGAATATATCAGTTTTGTGGCACCTCAAAAAATATCATGACACATAAAATCTGTGACTTCGGTAATGTATGTATTCAGGCGATATGATTATGAGACATTTTTGCAAGCTTGTATTCAAAGTTGGTTGTTCAGGTGACTCGTGTTTAAGTCAGCTGAGATACCTTGTTTCTTTACTGATTCAACCTCGTGAACAAACATCTTTAAAAACATTGAAACTTTAAAAAAAATCATCGCTGCTGTTTCGTTATAAATAAGATCACCGTGATTGCAGTTACAGAGTATTTCAGTAATTTTTCGAATCAAGGAAGAGGAAAATTAATAGTGATTCAAACTATCATCAGCAGGCGGTTCGAAAAATCCAGAGTTAAATTGCAGGTTTTGACTGGGAAAGAGAACTAAAAGTTTGCCCTGAATTATCAGAAAGTTTAACTGAATTTCTAGTAGAGAGCAAGTATAAGAAATATGTATTATTCTCTGGTATGCAGTATAAATGCTTCTTTGGATGAGTGAAAAGATCCCGCAGTGTAATGTGGACAAGGCAGATTAGAATCAAAAAGCGTGAAAATACGTCACGTATCAACTGTGTTTATCCAAAAGTTCAATATTTGTCAACTGAAAAAAAAAAAACAAACCAAATGCACAGTCAGTAGATATTATGTGAACTGTGAACTGTCAAACCTCAAGCCTTTCAACTCTTTAAGAATATATGAAGCGCGCATTTAAGTTTGAGCAGTGATGAAAGACGAAAGTGCGTGCACGATGTTGCAGCCACGATGCAAGTTCAATAATCTTGTTTGAATGTCTACATTATCGAGTGTTGTTGCCTTTTAGATAGGGCAAAAACCAGTGTGATAGTAGATGATAATTAACGCCTAGGAGCACAAAAACAAAACAGAACAATAGCTAACAAAATTGTGAAATATTGTGCAAAGAACTATTTTCGATTGAAACCATTCGGGCAAACAGTCTGAGAATACAATGGGCAAGTATCAAAACATTCTGTCACACCAAATATCGGAATACCGGTCAGTGTAAAGCGAAGACTGCGGACTGCGGACTGCAGACTCCGGACCGTGTGTAAAAATTAATGCAGACCTGCAGACTTAAGGTAAAGTGCAGGCTGGGAGTAAAATGCAGAAAGAACCACATTAGGGCGAAAATAAGAGAAATGTCAAGCAGAAAACAAAATGGAAGTCGGTTTCTTTTTTCCCCGGAACCCAGAGACTTCGTTACCCAGCGTTACCCTTGTTTAGCGGAACGGGGAACGAGATTGACGAGACCTGACGAGGAACACACGTGAGAGGCATGTTATGTGTATACCATTTATTCTACCAACTCGGCAGATTTTGGGCATTCGGCGTGAAAGATACAGACATGGAGGACGACGAGTTGCAGGTATGTTTGAAGTGAACCTTGTGTTCTGTTGATTTATTGTTGTTCAATGAGATGCACATTCGCCAGAAGTTTCAATGAACATCCGAACAGCTCAAGTCTGCATACCTTGATTTGCAATACTTTCGATAGAAGGTCATCCAAATTTCCTGCAGAACATCTTTCTTTGTTGTTGGAATGATTTACTCCCTTTTTATCGCCATTATTCCTTCTGTAGAATATTTTGGTCTGCAGCTTTTATTTAAGCGTAAATATCGTCGTGTTGTACCAATTCACGGTCACGTGTATTGACATTTGAAGCGTGAGGTCTCTCGGTCGGGTAAAGAGTTCAAGATTGCGATTATTTTTCGAAGACGTTCCAGAGAAGATATAGCCTGTTCCAGGCTCTTCACTATCTGAAAGCCTGGAGGAACAGGCCACAGAGAAGAAAGGAATGGATTTGTGAAAGCAAATGTCAAGCAAATTAAGTGATCGTTCACATTTTCTTGCGGAATATTTTAACCTAAACCCCTACCCCTCCGCGACTGCAGTTTATGCTCGGTCTACATTTTGCACCGTGCCTGCGTTTTAGTCTCAGTCTGTAGTCTGCATTTTACATTCAGTCTGTATTTTACTCCTGGTCCGCAGTCCCCTGGTCCGCAGTCTGTGTTTTACACTGACCGATTAAAATACATAAACGGTTATAACTGATGAAGCGCTGGGAAGCTTTGGGGGAGCCTTTATATCCAGGGCGAGACGTAAGATCAAAGAAGCTATTTATTAATAAGCCTTTTTACGCGTTCCAACTGACAGGGAAAGCAAATTCTAAGTTCAAAAGAAACAGTGTCAAATTTAACAGTGGATAAGCATGTATTTGAAAGGCTATTAAAAAACATAAATTGATCAGTTCCAACCAAAAGCCACATTTTTACTTTCTGGGGAAATTTAAGACAAATTTCATTAAAAAAATGAAAATGAAACAGCCTGCGGTTAGTAGGAAGTTCATACAGATACTCACCAACACTGACAAACTCACCACACGTTCGCCGCCATATTGGAAATATCACTACCAAAATGCAATGTGATCCGAGTGTGCACAAGGCCTGGGCACGGAGTTCCCGTCTTAATTCATATTTAGGTAAAAAGAGAGAGGATATACTGTATTACATGGCCGGCTGGAGATAGGAAATTTCTCTTCTATCTTTACAAAAAATGTCCCTCTGCACATTGATAAACTTACTACGCTAACCCTATAAATCGGCTTTGCAACTTTTAGTCCAAATGTATGTAGGAGGAGGTCAATTAGACATCGTAGGGGGGGGGGGTACTCCCTTATATGACCTATACGAGGATGTGCCGCTGGACAGGGGTTTTCGTTCTCTCTGTCCTAAACAGGGTATCTATTTTCGCGCAAGTCTGTCCTAAAGAGTGTGCATGATTTGTGCGAGTCTGTTCTAGTAATAAAATTGAGGGAGTTGTCCCAAACAGAGTACTAAAATTGAGGATGTCTTCCTAAACAAGGTATGTATTGCAGGAATTTTTTGTCCTGACCAGGGTCAGGGTTTCAAACACTCAGCGGCTCACCCATACCCAAATATTGGTCGAGTACCCCCCCCGGGTTAGACATATGTCATTTTTCAATTCTGCAAAACTTTAATACGCACAACTGGTCCAGTTTGAAAGAATTAAACAGGAAGATGAGTGTTATGTTTTTTAGTCTTTAAGAATCACTTTTCACTATCCTTTGATCGGTTTTTTATTTTTCCTCCTCAAAAAAATAATTCCGGTTACACGTAATTAAGATTCATCGAACTATCCGTTTTCGGTCGTGAATAAGCTTAATTGATACCATGAAATATTACATCATTATCAGAAAATAGCGCATAAATTAAATACGATAATATCAAGATTATCTGTAATGAAAAAACAAAGACGAAAGCAGTCAGCAAGTCTGCCCTATTATTTTCTTTCTCTAATTGTTTGTTGACAACACAAAGAGGTCCGATCCAGTATTGGGTGGTGGTGGGGTGGGGTTGTACGTTCGTCGAAGTAAACTGTAGCTTCATATAGAATTTTCAGTCCTGCCCCTCCCCCTACCCCACCGGTAAAGCCGTTTTTCTTTCCTTGATCCTATTGTGCTACTTTATTTCTTTTAAATTTAATTTCATGGACTTTCAGGGCAATTGGGCTGTTCAATAATTGAAGGAGCATGTACTGTAATTAATCCATTAAGTGAATTGAACAATTTGCTTTAATTACAATTTAGTCCGGGAAATTTGTTGTTTATGCCGAAAGAGAAGTCGGACTCGATTAAACCCATCATTTTGAAGAATTCAGAACTGACTGGCCCTAAAACGATGTCTGTGCACGCTGTGAAACAAAGACATCGTGTGGCTTCATTAACACTTGAATCATCAGATAAGAAAGGAATATTCAAGATCGCTGGCATTTACAGTTTTGGAAGCCTACCGCGGCGTTTAAGTCTGGATTCAAAACTCCAGCAAGTTTCACACTTGGAATTGCTTGCCATGATAGATGATAATCTCTTGATTCAGGAAATTAAGGCTCGTCTTATATTTTCCGAAGTTGAAACAAAGAGACAACGATCTAGGTCTGTACAGGACCTGGTTAAAACATTCGAAAGCTCGCGGTGCAGTGGGTTTACAAACCTTGGAGATAAAAGCAGTCTTCGCTTCCGTCTAGGTCAATTTACATTGAATGAGTTGTGGGAAGAGCTGAGGAAAAGAGGAGAGTTCAACGGATCCCTTGATTCCTTGGAAAGAAGAATCTCCCACTGGGATGCATTACGTGGCATTTTGATCTCTAAACACTGTAAACCAAGTAAACATTCGATTGGTAAAATGCTTTTATCTGATTTATCAGAACGCGACGAAAGCGTCGATAGTTTCGGAACTAATATCAATAGTCTTAAAAGTAGAGATGTGGAAAACAAACTATCATCGGAAATCAAGTTTAATACTACTATGTTAATAGGCTCTTCCAGGCTCCAAGATAGTGCGGACAGTGGATTGAAAAAGAGCGCGAAAAACGAGACCCTGGCACAGGCCACTATGTTGACGGAATCGTGGCTACCAGACAATGGCAAAGCTAACAGTGATGATGAAAAGTTGACGGGTGTTTTAGATGAGGTTCATGTTCTGAATCAGAGGCTATTGAAAGTTAGAAACGATGTGGAGGAATTATGTACGAGGGCGACAAAAGTGAGATGCGAGCTTGCTAAAATGCGCCAATTGAGAAGTATCGAGAAAAACTATCGATCGTAAGGAACGGAAACGCTGTCAGTGCTTTTATTAAGAAGCGCTAGCAAAGGAATAAATTTATTTACAAACAACTTATCTTATTTTCTTTGGTCAGTCTAGGAAGTGAGGTAAACATTTAAAGGATATGCCATTATTAAAAACTTGTTGTGCATGTACCCAGTTTTGGTTGAGCGCTTCCTTGGGCCTACAGGTTTAATGCGAAAACTTGTGCTGCCAAAACCGCAAGCAAGCCCCTTTATTTTTTATCATTTCAAAGTCACAAGGATACGTTTATGCCACCACTTCGACGACAGCAACGAAAATAAATAAATAAATGATATAATGTACAATCAAGGGCTCATGACCCAGGATTTTTTTTTATGGGTGCTGGCTGATACCAATCGTCCACTAGACTACACGTTAATATATTTTAAGTTGTCCTACGCTTGTCCCAATTGAAAACACGGCGATTTAGAAAGGACGAATTGGAGACTGTAACACTGCAAACTCTTGAAAAGCCACAAAAATAAAAAATTGGAAGCTAATAGAAAAACCTTCCTAACCTTGTCGGACAAAAGTGAAGACGCCCTCGTTCGTCTATACTTGGACGCAGCGCCACAAATTTCTCACAAACTACACTTCTGTCGATGGTTCTGCATTCACTTTGCATTCATGGCGATTATATTGCACGTATTTCCGTTTGTTTTTCCGTGCGTTAATTTTGTTTAGGTGGGCTGACCTAAGTGGGGTGACTAACCACCCAATCCATCCTTCCCCCACCCCCTGGATCCGTCCCTGATAATTGTGCTATACCCGTTCTTTCAAACTTCATCGCGGTTATTCCAACTCGTTCAATTTGTCTAATGCACTGGGGAGTTCTGCTGGAGTCGAATGATTAGGGAACGCATTGTACACCAAATTTCATTGTCGTTTATACATTCTTCTCCAACTCTGGGGTAAAAACTCAAATTGATCTGAAATACAGAATTTGAATGGGAGTTGAGAAAAACGGGGTTTAGCTGTCCACTTACGGGAATCTTCTTTAAGAGCAGCTTCCACTCTACGTTGTTGAAACAAATTTACTATAATATGGCAATTTAATTATAATTTTTATTTTACACCCATATTGCCTCTGTCCCGTCTTCTTCTTCTTCTTTTTTTATTGTTAGTGTGACTGGTAAACCTTCTAGGCTACTGTGATAGTGTAAATAATACCAATTATGAACTATTGAATTCATTTTACAGTTCACAGCTATTGAAATGAATGAGTCAATACGTTTAACCTGCCAAGGCCTTTAAACAATAACGTCAATCACTTTATTTTTACGCCAATTCTTTCCTTAAGTTTTTGAGCTGGATATACTAAGCAATGGTTTATGTGACGTTTGACGCCGTCTTTCATTTTTTCTTTAAAAACATCGCATTGGACTTTCTCAGTCGAGTTTCTTTAGAAGTATATAGATCTGAGAAAGAGATCGATCAAATTCCATGAATGCTTAAAATCGCTTACCCCTATTAGCATAAAACACACTCAGGGACACCTGCTTGGGCTGAATCATTTCAATCAAAAGTTTTCAAAATTTCTGAATTCCTCCCGTAGCTTGAGAGCAAGCTCAACTCTAAATTTTCTGTTTTTCTCATCACCAATAATACACGGCAAAGATTTTCTGAATAACTTAAAGAATGTTCTTTGCCACGTTTATGAATCTTTGAAAACAAAATGTCGAGCGTTTTGGTCACACAGAGATTCTCAGAGCGTTTCAAAATGATCGAAATATGCATTTTGCCATGACGTAATGTTTGCTTCCTTAACTCCATAAATTGTCAATTAAAAGTTGATTGATAAGCTCTTCATTCAGTAGACTATATCAAAAACGAAACCGATGAAACGTTTTAAAATATTGTCTTTAAATTACAAATTTTAAGATTTCTTTTAGACTTCCGGATAACATAAATTCCAAGATTTGTTTTCTTCAATAGTTTGCCCTATTATTTTCATGCTAGCGAGTTGAACGCATTAAAATTGTCGTCTGCAACTCAAAATCAGGTATAGTGGGTCACAATTTGTTCAGCGACCTTTTTTGATGTATATAATTGCACAGGTGCAGGTTTTATTGCTTAGAAGTAGTCATAAAGGGTTCTTCAACAACTGCAGACACTGACTGTACTTCATGCCGTGCAAACCTAAATCACTTCTGGTAGGTCATATTATATTCTCGAAGAGCATGAATCACCTTTTGCAGGATAACGCTCTGTTACTATTTTTGTTGACTAAATATCCGACTGACTTATATTATACTTCAAAACCTTGAATGAGTTGTCATTCCTGAAAAGCAAACAAGCGCGCGTCATTGAGCGTGTACAATGTACATACCTTAAGTGTACGTGTGCACGCATACAGTACTAAAATACTCATTCCAATAAAAATTTGGTCATGATTTTGTTATCGAGATATCTTCTTTCTGCCGTATAACAAAGAACTGATCCTTCTTGGCCGATTTGTTTGTGATATTTTCCGCCTCTTGTCACAGTTGTTTAGTAAGTGATCCAAAACTTTGTGAAAGGCATCTTCCACGTTGTCGCCTGTTTTGGCGGACGTATCTACCCAGAAACATCCATATTTGACCTGGAGGTGCAGGCTGACATGAACATTGAGCCCTCGTTTGTCCACAAACCTTGGTTCGCTCATGTTAGGTAGGTCAGATTTGTTTGAAACTACAATAACAGGCTTTTCGAAACACTTTGTTGAGGACTTACTCGCGCGAATTTCATCCATGTAACGTTCAAGCTTTGTAAACGAATCATGCCGATCTAGGGAATACACTAACACTAAAGCGTCCGCCTTGTCCATGGCTACCCTTCGCATGGCTGGAAACTCATACGTGCCTGAAGTGTCGATGATTTGAAGCTCACATGTCTTGTTTTGAAAAGCCAAATGCTTGACATGAAAGTCCTCCACCGTGGGAATGTGTTCCAGGGTAAATTTCAAGCCAACAAGGCGATTGATCAGCGAGGTCTTACCTACTCCAGAGTCACCGAATACGGCGATGGTAAACTTTTGCAGATAACTGTCTTTATCGTTTTCTTTGTCTTCTTTAACTTTTGGCATGGTGAACTTTGTAATTTCGATCTTGTCCAAGATCGTCCAAGGAATCGCTAGAGCGCAGAGTCACTCAGTCGCGGCTGTCAATAAATTTCGTCTTTGATCGAACAATCTTAAGCGATCCAAATTCTGACGAACAGTAGAAGTTCTTTAGCTGAGTCCAGGTTGCTAACTCTTTGCATCAATATTCACCAGTTATGTGTCTCCAAGGATTAAACGACTTTAAAAGACATCTAACCTTTTTCGTGGCGTGGCAATGATTGATATTTCTCTTCAGAAATGTAGTTCACCGCAAAGTGTTTCAATTTATAAGTGGCAGAACTTGCTGAAGCATAGCACATTGCGAAGCGACCACATGATGTAGTGAACAATAATCAAATCCACGGCAATCTTTGTTTAGGGCCTAAAAAAGACTTTGAAAACAATCAAAGATTTGCATATGTCAGCCAGGAAAATTTGTACAACTACAATGTAGTTTGATCAAGCGATTAGTGTTTCGATTAGTCCGATGATCTTGAAAAAAACTTTGCGTCTAATATATTACTTAGTTAGAGATATGATTACGGAATCATTGTCATTATGCAAAAAAGCCTGACAAACCTTCATCAACGCGCGTGTTCCTCTCAATAAACTTAAGTTAAATTTCTCACGGTTTATTACAACAACCGGTCTATGTATAATATTAACTACAATACGATTATTTAAATGAACTGCAGCAAAGCATTTGCCAGCGTTGTTTGTTTTTCATCCTAAAAAAGTTCTATTTATTTTATAGCCTTTCAAGCTATTTTTTTCTCAAGGCAGGGAAAGCCTAAAAATTTTGACGAAACATTTAATTAAAAAATATCCAATCAGCCAGAACCGGTTCTAGACGGCCAGTGAAGTGGGCGCGCTCATGAGAAAGCGCCAATTTATAGCAAGGCGTGTTTACTTGGAGAGACAAGCTATCCAAACTTAAAAAAACAATTGAATCAATTTATATTCTATTACTGAATGGTCTTTACGTCTCGGGTTTAACGAGAAATTAAAATTCATTAGAGTGCGTAGATGTTGTGGTTCAATGTTATCCTTGCGGTTTAAATTCTATTTTCTTTTGTTTCAAACTCATTATCATATATTACCATACCCAAAAACAAAAGGAAATAAAATTTAAACCAAGGATAAAATTGAACCACAACATAGAAACCGCCACATTTCATCGCCACGGAGAAAAAAAGAATGTTCTCTCATGATTTAGTTTAACGTGGCCAAAAGCTATTAGCTGACTGATGAGAATTGTGGATCGGTGAGACTAAAACAAAAGTCACATTAAAAAATGACGACAAGGACATGAATAATAACACCAAGAGAGTGAAAAATGGCTCAGTAGCTCATTTATACTCTAGCATCGATGTGAACAGGTGCATCCCTGAAATAAATTAATGGAAAAGAATGCAGAAATTAATTTTGCGACCATTTTCGAAACTCATGATCAGAAAAAGGTGCAAACATTACATTTGCTGTTTTTTTTTAAAGACAGAAATGAAATTGTGCTCTCTCGGGCTAAAACTTCTAAATACCGGCTTGGTCAAGTTTTCAAGGCCGTTTAATACCTTCGATTCATCGCCCAATGCTGGCAAAATTATGATACGCGAAAATATACAATATTAAGTTCACCTATACAAAAACTTAAAAATAATATTATGTGTCTCTTATCTTTCCTCTCCAGCATTTTTTTTCAAAGTCATCATGTTATCTTGTTTGAGTGAAAAAGTATAATCACAGTGGTGACATAATATCAAATTTCCTTTTCGGCTTCACGGTTTCAGATTATTGTTGGAACCGTCGTACCTCTATATAAAGATTGATTTCTCTGATCCTGTTGTTTCCGAGCACCATAGTAGAGAGACAAAATACCGTAAAATTCCGAAAATAAGCCCCTCCATGTATAAGCCCCTCCGAATATAAGCCCCCCCCCCCCCAACCCTCCGTTAAATCGCCTCTCCAAATATAAGCCCCCGGGGGCTTGTACTTGGAAAATTGCCCTCAATACAAAGTAAAACAAAGCAAAAACGGCAAATTTCCTTCCAACTATAAGGCTAACCCAATCGATTTTGAAACGCAAATTTCCCTCCGTAGATAAGCCCCTCCACAAATAAGCCCCTCAAAAAGGGCCTTTGAAAAATATAAGCCCCAGGGCTTATTTTCGGAATTTTAAGGTAGTTGCCGATCATTGCGGAAGAGGTTATTTGTTTGTCTGTTTTCTTTTGTATATCTATCCAATCCAACAATTCTCCTCGCTCAGCCTTTTGAGAAAGAAATGAGGACAGGTATAAAAATTTTGTTTACCAAGCAATGACGATTCATCCTCTTCCATCAAAAGTCCGATCAGTGACATTCAGTTTGATCAGCATCCGCTTCTGTCGATACTAAATTCGATTTACGGAATCTCTCCGAAGATTTTGCGGAGAATACTACAATTTCTTCGAAAGAAGAAGTTGAAAGTAATGAAATGCATTTAGGGGGCATAGTTTTCTTGCGATAAGGGAGAAATAAAATTGACGACTTTAAACCATGGATTTTCAGGATGTGCCTTTAAGACTCTAGGAGTTTCTTTCAACATTTCATGCAAAGCCGGCTTTTGGGCTGGAGGCCAACAAAAACATGGTCGCTTAATTTGTACGACCTTATTACCATGTCAGTACTAGTGCGCTTAGAACTTAGAAATCTGGCTTTCAGCAATGTTTTGAAAAACACACCAGCACGAATATTACTGATTTTTCGTCAGTAATAATTGTTTTGACAGAGAGACTGGCCAATGGCCATAATCTATGAAAACAGACTTACATAACTGCGATAAACATGAAGAGATGAATTTGTTCTCAGTCTAGAAATATAGACGTGCTTGATAAATTGACAGTGCCCTAACCTCATTCTAATATATACGTGTGAGTTTTCTTTTAATTTGTTACTAAAAATAAGGTTTCTAACAAGCAAATGACATCCCAATTTCCTCACCGAATATGTTTGGTTTTATACTTCAGGCCCGTTTTAAAATTCCGGAGCTGAACAACATAAAATACATGAATCTTTATATGACGGTACAAGATTAAAACAACTAATTCTCTAATCTTATGAAGTACCCAACAAAATTAAAAGAAAAACGTGCGTTTTCCGTAACGGCCTAAGAAACAAACGATTTTGTCATCCACGTTAGATAAGGACATAGAAAATGCTGAATAAATTTGTCCACGTCCTTTTTTTGTGTTAACTTTACAGGATAACACAGAGCGGTAACACACCCCTGGTTAATGCTTCAAACTGTGCTCGCGATATCTAGAGAAGTGCCGCCCAAAAAAAACGTCCTTCAGGAAATTACGCCTCCAGTAAAAGAAAATAAGGATCTCAAATTCCCTTTCAGTGTATTCTAAGAAGATTACGTTTAAAGCAACAAAGAGCTTTTATCACCATGATTATGGTTTTCTTTGAATAAGCTGACCGCCCACTGTATCTCATTCCATTTCACGCTCGCTAGCTCCACTTTTATGGAGTATCATATTGAGTAAAAATTAAATCTCCCACCTTCATTTTCAGTTCCAACAGTCACTGCAGTGGTATGATCTAGCTAGATGCATGGTAGAATCAACGAGAGGGAGGATTTCTACTTGGGTGAAATGTCAAAACGTGAAGTGCTAAAAAGGGAAAGAAGATATCAATTTGCCACGCCCTTAACTTAAACTTGGGCGATTTACTGAACACTCAAGAATAGCTGCTAAATATTTTGTCATTTGCTCAAGACAAATCGCACGCTTCTATCTTCCTTAGCAACCAACCTTGTCCCCAGGGATTTTCCCTTAGGTTGCTTACTAACCTGGTCCACCGGCGCCCCCATTTAACAAATTCCATAGATCCCACTATTCTTAAAGTGTATCTTCACCACAAATGGGGCAAAAATGGGATAAGAACAAAAATGCCAAATTTTCCAGCTTTCCCTTTTTTTCCCCACCTTTTCTTGCTTGGTACGCCTTAATAACTGTGCACCACGTTGAGACTTTGAGCCGTTTCTCAGTCGATGCAAACTGGATCTAGCGTGACTTATAATTAAAAGGCAAAGCAACACATAGTCAAGCTCGTGCGTTCGATTACAAAGTGAGGAATGCAAAGGCGATGAACAGGGTCTAACGGAAAAATCATGACCCTTGCAACAAGTCACAGTATTTTTAGCTTATTTTTCAGGCTGAAAAAGTTGACAGTCTGCACTTGCTTTTATTTACCCTTATTCGAAAAAAGCGCATAATACAGTCAAACAGTCTTTTATTTGGACATCAAAGGGACGGAATACGTGTCCCCATATTACGGACCGACTTTCGGAGTCTCTGGACCAAGTATCTGTTTTAAGTGGAGTTTCAAATCATTCAATTCGATAGTGTCCGATCTATTTCGGTAATGCCCTTTTTCATTTTTTACCCACCCTCAGCGTTGACCTTCTCAGTTACCGTATGTAAACATGCATGCCTTCATGAATAGTTTGCCCTATTTATTTAAAAAACTGAAGGTCGGGCCCGTACATACATGTATACTCTTTGAGGCGTCTATCGATCTTTTAACCTTGTTGTCCAACACGAACACGATGAACGTGCAGTGTATCAAGCCACAATGGCACAGTAGCGAAAGGACCAAAAAACTGTTCTTTCACTCTGTATTCGTAAGATACAATCAAACTGATGTTTACAGCTCTCAGGGAACACTGGTCGGGAAAAGAGACAAGAGAACAAATCAGAAACAAGCACAACTGGTCGCTGCGGTTTGAATAAAACATGATTTGGCGGAAAAGCTACTATTGTTAATTTTAGTGGTTCTCAGATTGTTTTGGGGGAGAAGGCTGTTTATCTTTTGAAACTAAGTTGTTCTTTCCTGCTTGTTGTCCTTTCTATTTGTAAGAAGGAAGTGGCGTACCCCCAAGCTGGATTGAATTTCATCGAGGGAAGTACGACTTCTACTCTCGGGGTATAGGGAAGGGGAGGTTGCTTGACCAATGTTTGGTTTGAAACCCTGACCCGCCGTAAGACAAAAAGCAAACAAACAAACAAACAAACATACAAAAAGACAAAATATTTAAACGCTGTTTGGGACGACACCCTCAATTTTATTACACTGTTTCGACTGTTTCTGCATGCCGTCTTGATTTAAAGTCATTTATTGGTAATTTCTTTTTGAATACTTGAAGTGCAAAGAAAATTTCGAAAAGAAAATAAATCAACCGTTCTCTGAATACCCTGTTTATCAGGTTATAAGTGAAACAGACTCGCGCGAAATTATACACTCTGTTTAGAACAGAGAGGACAAAAATCATACCATGATCAGCGTCAGATCCCCTTATTGGCAGGCAGCCAGTCGGACTTCGCTTTACACGGACACCGCGGGCCAGCTTAATACTGACACAAACTGGAAAAGAAATATTTTGTATTTTCATTTCCTGAAAGCATTTTTACCATTAAATCGGAATGACCGATAAATTTTTCGCTTTATAATTATTGGTGTCTTTGTGTTGGTTTGAAGGGTAGTCGTCTCGCCCTTTGCTGGTACTGGTGTCACTGTTATACCCCTTTTTTTTCGTTTAATACTGTATATTACCGATAACACACCGTCAAGAGATGGGTCAAATAACGACTAACTGCTGCATTTTCCTTCGTATTCAATTCACTGAAAATGTCTGGCTGAATACGCAGGAACTGGCATTTCCGGAACATTAAATTAGAAAGTTTTCTAGGGAGACCATGCCCCTGCAAGGCCACCCTAATTTGGAACGCCTTTGGTGCCCTCAATTTTTTTCCTGTGTGTACACTTTCAAAATCTCACGCTACGCCCCTACTATTGCCCCTTCAGTGTCCGTATTAAAGGGGGTTGACTGTCTCCCACCCCGGGCTGCTACTTTTGAGTCCAGTTAATTATTAATATTAGTTATTTGACGCAGTTTAAACTCTATACAAGGGTAACACTTCTTTATTCCGCGTAGATTAATCAATATTTTGATTTCAACAGAACCTTATCTAAAGTCTGGTTTGTTTAAGCTGGGCGATCGTATGCGCCACTTTGAGCAATCTTTAACCAGTTCTTCCCAGTTCACAGACCAGCGAAGTAATCAAGAGAGATGAAGTGGTCGAAGGGGAAACGCCCAGGCTAGCCTTTGAGATGGGTCGCATTTTAGTTAAGTTATTTTTAGTGACTCAAGTCTGTTTCCCCTGGAAATGAGCGCGCACTTTCCTGGATTTTCTCCGAAAAATTAGGAGAAACAAAGGCGCACCATTTGAACGGTCTCAGAGCTTGAGCTGCTTGCAAAAAAATAGGAAGTCATCTATACATGCCAGGAAAAAGCGGAAATCGAATCTACTCGATTTTATAACAATTTGATACAAGTAAGTTGATGACAGGAAATTCTATAAGTAACGATGATTTGTGATTTGTGATTTAAAGTCATTCACCCTCATGCATACTTTTGATAAGAATGAGAAATAAAAAGTACGATTTATTTCTGACTAAAAACATCCCTACAATATCGGACCATGTCGGATAATACTTTTCCTGTCGGTAGTCTGTAATTTTTTCCTCTTTTTGTCTGTACAGGTCAGTTATACTTCCGCGCTGTTTGTCGCTAGTCTGTTAACCCCATTCAGACCCTCTGTTTATGATGATGCTCAGTTGGAGCTTATTAGGGAGCATGGTAATTATCGTGATGCGCAGTAAGAGCCGGAGTGGTATTTATAGCCTGAGTATCAGGCCTTCCTAAGGGGCTTGGGGAAGATGGGGGAGGGGGGAGGGGGAGAAGCTCCCCTTTTCGCTCCCCTTTTCGCTTCCATCTTTCCCCTTTCCCCCAGAAACGCCTGATACTCAGGCTATGGTATTTAAGTTTTAAAGACCTATTTCTCATAGATTGCATGTCCAAAATTCCAAAGGAAAGTTTAATAAACTACCGGAGTCAATGGAGGCGAGGAGGGGAGGGGAGGGAGGGAGATTGGGTTAACTTCTGCTGGGTAAGTATGCGCTACTTGCCTCTGTAGTACAGTATATAGCGGACTTCATTATAGATAGCTTTTTCTCTAAACAGTTTTAGGCCATATCTCAGGAATCTCGTTCAATCTTCTTTTGTTCAAATGTAAAATTATGCGCTCCAAATCTAGACATCATGTTTGTTGATAACCGCTACCATTTAAAACTTTCTAGCCGAGTGCCACAATAGCGTCATCTTACCCCCATCCCCCACGTCTTACCCCCCATCCCTACCCCGGCCCCCTTCTACCTCTAGACCGAGCCGAAATCCTTGATTTTCTCATTAGTTATGATTTTTTAGTCTGTTATTCAAGTATCTTTTTTTTCCAAACCTGGCATTTTGAAGTTTGTTGGAAAATATGCAGTGTCATACTGCTTTCTTAAATAGGCACATACGTTCATCATTTAGGAATGATGAATGGCCCACCAAGAGTCCACAGAAATATACCGTAAACACCAGAATGTGTATAGCCTGAGGAGGTTTGTCCTTGCAAATTAAACTAATCATGGGCAACGACCTCAGTTATTGCTTTGTTGTGCAAATCGTGGTCGCTTTCCCTTCACTGTTTTTCGTGCCTATTCACTTAGCAACCTTCTAAATTTAGGATACCGTCACCACTGAAGATCACTTTCAGCCCCTTAACCGCGAGAAGGATAATAATATGCTTTTTTAAGTTTTCGTTTTTGAGTGTCAGGTCTTTCATTTAATTCTTGCCAAACTTGTTTCCTCCTTTGCCCTGACTTAGGCGAGCCAAGCGAGACCATATCCTTACGGTCTCGCTTATATTTTTTTTATGACGTCATTCGTTAAATGCACTCCAGCAATCCCTTATCTTCTGAAAGTTTGTTGTTTTATTGCCTATAAATTATTATTAACTGTACGTTTTTTTTTACAGATAGGAGGGCATATCTGCTTAATATTTTTTTTCAGTTTTTGAGACCTTACCAACAACAACTGAAAACTATTTATAAAATCTACTATACAGTAATTTTCTAAGTATTCCAGACTTAATAACTATCATTTGACTCATCTGGGCTAGCGACATTTCCTTAATTTCTAAGAATTTATAAGAATTCGACTTGATTGTGCAAGAACTGAAACAAGATAGTTCGAGAAACATGAAACTTGTTTGTGTTTATGCTTTGTGGCGTATACCTTACGTAACGTAACGTTACCCCATCGATAGCTGTGGAAAACATGCAAATAGTTAGTCTATCTAACTTTTCCTTTAGCTTTGAACGACGAATGAAATTGTGTTTTGATAAGGAAAAAAACCCTATTTATAGCCATTAAAAAAGAACGAAATTAAAAAACAAAGGAAGAACTTTCCTGAAGAAAAGCTGAATTACCACATATACCTACTGGCCAATATATTCAACAGCGGCGACGAAAAATTGCGATACAGATAAATCTCTCCTGATAGTCTTCATATAGCTACAGTGCAAGTCTGTTTATAACTAAACTATCTCGACCCGCGACGGAATGTACTCAACAGAGGACTTCTTCTAAGCCAAGAAGAGTTTGTTTTTGCTGGCAACGATTGCGATCTCCGCAGATGAAAGGCGTCTATGAGGTCATGGAAGATGTCATGGACTCCCCAGGCCATTTTGGCTGAAGTTATTGTCCATAGAAAGCCCCACTCTTTCTCCGCTACGTATTTGGTGTTAATATGTTTTCCACCGTTTGTTGTTATTTCGAGTGCATGTCCATCTAAGACAACGTCTGATTTATTTGCTACAACCATAACTGGAACGTTATTGCCTCTTTCTTGAAGTATTTCATCCTGGAGCTGCTCTAAGCGTTCGAATGAAAGTGGATTGTCTAATGAATAAACAAGCACAATTGCGTCCGCCTTGTTAATCGCAACCCGTCTCATGGCTGGAAAATTCTCCGTGCCACAGGTATCTATAATGTCAACCTGGTAGTTTTTCTCCTTATGGACAATTTGTGTGGAGTAAAAGTCCTCGATTGTCGGCTCGTAGTCATTGGAAAATGTCTCTCCAAGAAACGCTTTACACAGCGACGTTTTTCCAACTCTTGCTTCGCCAAAAACCACGACTGTGAACATTTTCAGATACGCTGAAGTGCGCTTTTTCAGTCCGTCTTTAGTTTGGTTCTTCATGATAATGCCTTGGAAGATGATGTTTTCCTTTTGAGCAAAATGTAGTTAGCAGACGCTTTTTGAGGATACAAGCTCGTGACCTCCAATGGTCAATGGATTAGAGAGATGCTCAGTACAAGATTAAAATGGTGTGGCGGATCTTCTTATGTCTCCAACCAGAGAACGTTTTTGTGACTGAAACCACAGTATCGTTGATAAAATCTTATTCCTTTGAAAATCACTTTAGTGTTCTTTCTTCTTTTGGGCAATTTGTTATTCTAGTCGACCTGACAGAACTCGCCGGCTTATATAAGTAATTAAGCGCGATCTGCGTCAGGTATTAAATTCCAGAATTCCGTAGTACTTTGTGGTCAGTATGTCATCAACGTTCGGAAGTAGCTATCTAGAAAATCAAACACGATTACTTTACATATTTGCGTAACGTCGCCCCCAGACATTTCCCCACGCATCGCAGGAAGCTATTTTAGCTAGCAGGTGGGTGTGGGATAGTGTTATGTTTTCATACTCTCGTATAAAGGCATTAAAGCCTGCGAGAGAAGACGCCTTTTTCGGCTTAGGAATCCATGTGTCAGAAAATTGCAAAAAATACAAGGCTAAAGTCTAATCACACAGCTAGAATATTTTCTGTGATCTTTCATATGTAGACAACCGAGGGCACGGTAAGATGAAAGTCAAGTTTTGTAAATCGCCTAGCCAAATTGGATACCAAGAATTAGGTTTTTCTTTCCTTTTATACTGACATAATTTGGAGCAGACGTTACTCACTATTAATAGTTATACCAGAAGCTTGTTCAGAAGCCCAACCGACTCAAAAGCTGTACGGTCAAGTAGCACAAAGTCAGTACCCCAAATTGGACTATTTATGAAGAGAAAACAAAATATGCTTCAGTTTTGAATAGTTCTGCGTATCGACCTTAATGGTAAAAGATACAAAACAGAACAAAAATAAAAATTGCAACAATAACAACAAAAGCAAAACAAGAAACTAAAAAATGCACGAATTAATCAAAGATATAGATATCGAACGAAGAAGCATACTGCTATAAAACTAAATCGAAAACTTTGAGAAGACAAATGACAGACACTTCCGTTTAGGATGAGGACAAAGAGTTTTAAGTGGTAACTTATTCCTGACAGTTACCGGTATTTGTGGAGTTTAAAATAGTTCATGTAAAGTTCTGACTTCCTTAAACCTCCTTTGTAAGTGACAGGAAATATGTTAAGAATTAGCCGATAAATTTAGTGTACTTTTAAAAACGAGAATAGTCATTCATACGGCAAGTTACTTCTTTAATTAATGCTCCATAGAAACAGAGCTAAACAGGTGACTTGCCGTGCACCCGTACTCTAAGTTTTCCTAAAGACAAGGAAGCCATTAGCTAGAGCAAGCGTTTTTTAACGGAAACCTCAGAAGTACATTAATGGCGGGACATTATTATTCCAGAAAAAACAAAAAAACAAGATTGTGGATCGCACTGCAAAATACGCCCTCGATAGTTAGTTTAGTTTTTTTAGTTTTCGAAACTGAACAGCCTGGATCGGCCAGTCTTCAGGACTTTGGAATGTACCCACCTTTAATAATAACGTGTAGAACTCAGCAAACATTTAGGTATACAACTTTCTTCTCAATTTAAAGGCGCCCATTTCTTCAGTCATTGAATGTCTGTCGAGGTAAATTAGGTGACGCAACAGAATTGGATCTAACGTCGGTTAACATATTCAAAGAATTTCCGGAGTTACCGTAAAAAAGGGTTAAGAAAGCTGTAGCTAATATGTACTACTGTACAATTTCAATTATAGCCGACCAAAATGGGTTTATTTCCGTTGTGATTGGCGTATACAGGTATAGGACTCTGCAAGTTGTTGAAGACTACGTACCTCACCTTCTTATCCTGTCATGGATATCCCGTGATGAACGCAGAACGCATTTACTCTATTTGAAAATGAACGATTTAAGTGCAAGCCTGGATTTACTGGCGGTCGCCAGTATTAGAAAGGTTATGGGAGAGAGAGGGGAAGACGTAAAAAAAAGGAAGGAGAATATATTCATGCAAAAGAAAAATTAATAAATTCACACTCGAAAATTTCCCACCCCCACCTTAACTTTCTAATGGTCTGCTCCTTTGCCAACAGAAGGCATTGTGATCAGCTTGTTTCAATTACGGAGGCCATAATGATAAGTGTACACTGAATCGGAGAGAGCAATAAAATACGCAGGATGTCTACTCGTTTACCGGCTCGATTTAGGGTGGCTGACTTATATTGCGCGGAGCACCTCCGGTTTCTGTGTTTACAAAGTGTAACACTGGCCGTTTTCATGTCTTTTGTTATTACTGAGTACGTGGAATAGAAGCTGAAGACTTAATCATAACTTTACATGCTTTGAAAGTAAACGTGAAGTGTTAGCGTTTAATAAGTTGTTTAATTCTGACTTTTTCCCACTGCCTAATAAATATCGGTTGCTCTTTGGAGCCACAATATTTTAGAGTTCATCGAATCGTTGATGTTGTTCTAACGTTGAAATCGTTAAGGTCAAGATACCGCTATTATACTCCATAACTGATAAACATATCTGTCTTTTTTTACCAAATCTGGCGTGGCACCGGCTAAACATAATTTGGTTGATTGTTATCAAAAACCCTTTTCGGAACGTGACATAGGGAAGTCACGTCCAGTAGAGCTCAGATAAAACAGGCACACACGCAAACAGAGGTATTGTGTGTTTGGAATTAAGCCTGTTTCTTGGAGGGTTTATATAATTGAAATGCGGCCTTTTGAGACCACGAACGCTATCGTTAGTTGGTGTAAAGAGCATATTTTTTTTAATAAACAACGTAATTATTGAACCTGCTATAACAAAGATTGCTGTTTTATGAGATGAAGGCTATCGAAAGGCTAGCTCTCTAGCCAAACAAGTGATATTTTTGGCCAGCCAGCAGTCATGTTATTAATTTGCTCTAGGCTATGTGTCATTCGTCAGTAAATTATATTAACTTGTTATATATCAATCTTCAAAAAAAGTCAAGGCAAAGGGTTTTATGTTGTTAAGAAGAAAAACTCATAAGAACTCTGTTTTTTTGGGGAGGGGCGGTGGGGGGGATAGCGCCTTGATAAGGCTTTAATTCTGATCTTTCAACAAGCATCCTTGCCACTTTAAGCTAGGAGTCACCCCCCCCCCCCACCCCTCTGGAGAGGAAGGACTCAAGACTGAAGACTCAAGTATTTGAAATCTAGAAGTCGGCTATCTGCAATGTTCCTTCCAAAAATGATAGGTACGAGGGCTTGGGGGTAGACCACATTTTAGGTAGATACTAAAATTTAAACTAGTAATGCTAAATACCGATTTTATCACCTTAATTCTTATTGCGTGCGAACAGAAACGTGCAGTCAATTGCAAGATTAGCTGTTCTTCAAAAATAGATGACCTTCTTATCTATAGGTGCATAAATAACGATTATCATCCAGTCCAGTCGTCACATCTACGTTTTTAAAATAGCAGGCTCCCCCTTATTCGTGATAATTTTAGTCACGTTTGTCATGCGAATGCAGTAGAGGCGAAAGGAAGGTTTAAAACAATATATACAAACATTGAGGAGAAGGACTGCATTATATCTGACAACGAAACAGCAAAATATATAGTAATTTGTTAACGTCAGATACATTTTTTCACTGGATCCCCAGGGCATTTTCCTTAAGGAAAAACCCTGAAGCAGAGGTTCATGCCTTTACTCAATAGCCGACTGCAAAGCTACCTATACTGGTCTACATATATATTTATCAAATGAATTGCGAAAAGAAATGGCTATTTCAGTCGCCAGGTTTCTTGGCGTTTAGGACTGGCAAATCATGAAAACAGCAATTTTTCTGATATCACTGAACTGCCGGTGAACTGACTCCGGTGAAAATGAGCAATATCAGAATAACTTTCCACACTGAATAGGACCTAATCTAGACAATCTATGGTATCCTCTCCTAAGGCCAAGATGAAACTATCACAATCTGTTATATGATGTACTAAAAGTCTAATTGCCCACTCCCTCCCATAAAAATAAGAGATTGTAAAAGACTGTTCACACTCCCCCATTTTCCCGTAAGATCCTCGAGATCACGCGCTTTGCGCGTTACAGGCGGCCGTCTTGGATATGCAATGAGTAGGAAAGAGCTCGATCATGACGATCTTACGAAAAAATAGTTTAGCAAAATACAGCTGTTAACTTTTTTAGACTAGATTGCCTGGATTGTCATAAGAAACCTGTGGATCAATTTAGGTTTAGTGCAGTATCTGCAACGTACGTATTAATTACTACATTTAATTACATATTTAAAAGGATTTTTTTGAAGCTCGATCAAAGCCCGAAGGCGAGTGAAACTAGCTGTTACTTATGACGGATGATGGTGAAAGGATTAAATTTACTCGGGAAAATTGAAAAGTTATTGCTTCAATATATGCAAGAAAAAAGCTGAACGAGTGGACAAACAGCAGCAACAGCGACAATAACGACCTCCTCAACGACATCTTCCGTTGGTCCAACCCCTTACCCTTTTATATACCACTGCTCTTTTTTTTTTTTAGAGAAGGTACCTTTTGCATACTTTCTATTAGACTGCAAAACAGTCGGTTTTTTTCTCTCCCCAGTCTCGCTCTCTGTTTTCAGCCTCGTTCCAGACCTTTTGTTTGACTGCTCGCGCGTACTTGAATACGCAAAAATACGGACTGTTATGCAGTCTAACTTTCAAAACTTTGCATTCTAACTTAACAAAAAGTACCTTTCACACACCTAGTTACCAATCTTTCTTGTAGCCACCCAGTTTAGAGCAGTTCGTCTCTTCTAAATCCTGTAAATGTAATGCTTTTAAATATGAACAAACCACTGCAGGCCGCGAGCCAGTTTTCTTTACTTTGTCAAAAGCATAAAATTCGTCGGTTTGCTATTTAGTTTATAGATCGTCTTACAGATCGAAATGACAGATTTCCTTACTTGAACTAGAGAAGTCGCTACTCTTTTATGTACCTGAACCCACCAAAAAACCCGAGGCGCCTCTTTCGGGCGGAGCATTTCCCCATAAGCCATTACGTAGGGTACCCAGCCCGGGAGGAGTGGAGTTGCCATTGCAACGTTTACCTTGAGATTTGGTGTTTAGTTGCAGGGGCTTAGGATCCGGAATTAAATGCAGAAAATGCATTTCAGGCATTATGCCGCTTTACAATGTATACCTTTCATACTAATTGTTTCTGCAGTGACCTCTGGTTCATTATCATAGCGCTTCTCGATCATCCTGATCGTCATTAATCATGTATTTGGACATTTAAGTGTCTAGTACATTATTTACCTCTTTAACCCTTTGAGATTCAGAAGCGGCCAACGTACTTCCAACTTTCGACCAAATTTCTAAATTTCATCTTGTAAAACGATGTTGAAAAACAATTATAGCACACTTAATGTGAAATTAATGCTAAAGAGAAAAAACTTTGTAGCATATGGATTTCATCCGCATACTCAAACGTTTTAGAACCCGTTAAGACTCAGCTCCATCATTCATTTTTTCTTGTCCCAAATTTTATAATGAAAAAATAAAAAAAAAGGCCAATACAAATTCTGCACCTATTAAAGAAGAACTCTAAACTTTGAAATTGATGGGAACATAATAAAGGTACGTGTATTGAACGTGATTACTGCCCAAATGACGATCGACAATAGTAATGTATAATACTTGTGTAATAAGTGTTAATTCATTTAATGAACATATTAAGTAATGGTACGCCGAGATGTAATCTTGATAACAACATAACTGTCAGCAAGTGGAGATTGCCCACATTATTACAATACGAGAAATTCCGTACTAAAACAAGTTTGTTATAATTAGCAACAAGCCGGAAACACGCCGAATGTACCATAAATTCCGGCAATGGGCGGTTTTCGCCGATTGCAAAATAGGCGAACGAGTCTCTCCGAACCTTTCCGATGATATTTGTGGTTTTGACGCGGGTGTCTGAGAGAAGCAAGCCGTAGGAGACGTTTTAGTGGCCTTTTCCGAGCCTGAAAGCTATCTCAAAAACAGTCTTTGATGATTAAGAAAGTGAATTTCAGTTGTACTTGATAAGTAGTTGTTCACTTCTTTGTAGAACAGTCAAAGAATCAATCAATCAATCAATCAATAGATAAATGAATAAATAAATAAATAAATAAATAAATAAATAGTTTCTCGGTAGCCTTGGACCTGTCGTCTTCGCACCTCTGGAATACATTTCGTAAGTTTAAATCGATCGATTCGGACATGAAAAGGTCACGGTGGGTGGGATAGTACAAACACCTACTTTTGAATCTCTTCAGAAGAAAACCCAAAAAAAAACAAACAACACAAAAAACGTTCAAGACAGTCCGCAATTGGGGGTACTGTCCAATTACCTGTGGGAATTACACTGTCCTTTTTACGCTGAGATCAGGAGTAATTCATTGATTCAAAGTTCTACACTGCAGTTCTATCATTTTTTTTATGATGGATGTTAAAAGGGTTTTGGGCATGCAAAATTAAAGAACTGTTTAAAACTATGATTCATTTCAATAATTTTTGACCATTGTAATCGTAATGTGCATCAGTATAAATGTATCATAAATTATAATTGCGCAAAACCTGGATTCACGCTCGGTCATAGGTACACTAGATTAATTACATTCCGACGATGGGCGGATTTTGAAGATACTGAAGATTTAATACAAAATAGGAATTTTTCCGAACCTTTCCGACTATTACCGTTGCGTGGTCCAGTCGTCGTTGAATTGGGCTGTGGACGGACATGAAAATGATAATCGTGAGAGACATTCTTCAACCGACTTGTCCAACCTCATTTATTTATTTGCTGTTATTGAATTCCGATGATAGGCGACTGCATTCGATTGCGAAATATACGAAATACGAGTCTTTCCGAAACTTAACGATTATTACGTTAATGTGTGGTTTGTGTGAGAAGTCCATAAATTGAAACCATCCCCACTATCCGGTGGTGTCGGATGGTTTAGTTTTCATTAAAATCTTGACTAAGGCTATAAATGTTCACACAAGGCACAAGATACATGCAAGATAGCTTTTGCGCTGGCACGAAAACCGTACCGTAAGGCTTCTGTTGACACAGTAACGATCCATAATTAAGAACGCGGCCGTTGATATTGGCGCGATTTCTGAAACAGTCAGCGAAGCGGTGCCGCGCCGACATACCGTAAAATTCCGAAAATAAGCCCCTCCAAATATAAGCCCCCCAAAATCGTAACGCAAAAAACCCTCCGTTAAATCGCTCCGCCGAATATAAGCCCCCCGGGGGGGCTTATACTTGGAATTTGCCCTCGAATACAAAGTAAAACAAAGCAAAAATGGTAAATTTCCTTTCCACTACAAGCTTGCTCAGTCAATTTTTGAAACGCCAATTTCCCTCCGTACATAAGCCCCTCCGAATATAGGCCCCTCCAAAAATAAGCCCCTCAAAAAGGGCCTTTGAAAAATATAAGGCCCGGGGCTTATTTTCGGAATCTTACGGTATGCTCCAAAGCCGGGAGCTTTTCGTGCCCAGTATAGTGTGAACATAGCCTACGGAATACAAACTCTTCAGTTTAAGACAATCAAGTTGGACAGTAGCGAGTAGACTCTAGCTTCCAAAAAGACCATTGTTTTTGAGACAACAGATTAGTTGATAACGTAACTTTCTTTGAGAGTTTTTAGCGAGATAAATGTGACTGAGAATATACCAAATCAGCTCAGCTTTAACGGCGATCAAAAATGCACCGATTGTTTTCAGTACTTTTTTTTTGACTTTGCAACTGACCCTGCAAAGGATTTCATGATTTTACCGGCATTCATATTGTAGCCAATAGATATCTTAAAGAAAAAAATGAACCTTAAACGCAACATTCCGCCCGGTTCAACGATAATGACATGCTCGAAAAACACGGTTACCCGGCAAACTGAGAAAAAAAAACTCCAATATATGTAAAAATGCAAGAGGGTTTTACCCTTAACTGCAGACTGGCACTAAATCTCAGAACTAAAATAAATAGCGACATTTTGTAATCATATTAACTGGCTATTACGTATTTCACAAAAAGGTTTAAATTGAATCGTGACTGAGGGACCTTAAAATCTGTAACCTTTTGGCCACTTTTGGCTTTCATTAATTGGATCATACATGGTTGTGTAGATACCTTACGAATTTTAATTTGTGCCCTTGAATAAAGAAAAAAAAAAAAAAGGAGATGACAGTTTCGAACTTAACCCAACACTATCACATTCCTCATTGTCTCTGAGCATGCAAAAGACGTACGTCTTCACGTCTGACCTCCAATGCCATGGTGACTGATTCCTTGTTGCATCACAATGCTCAAAACGTTTTGGTAGATTTTAAAATTAGTGAAATACATCCTTCCACTTTATGAAACAATCCTTTTAGCTTTAATTTGAAAATGAATCAGACAGCTATCACAATTTGAAAATATATTTTATTTTAATATATTTGGTATATAATGATGGGAAACTTCTGCTGCTTCTGCGGAGCCAGGTTGGTCTTTCTCGTCTGTCAAAAAAAAAAAAAAAAAAAAAAAAAAAAAGCCTAGTCTACTGTTCAATAAATCCTCAGCTAGCTGCTTTTTCAGGGACCACGAGTGGTCCCTTAAGCTCAAGGCAACAGACAGTAAAACACACACAACACAAACACAAGTTGACTTATTTTTGTACGCGAATTTTTTCAGTCTGAAAACTGTCGGCAACTAATCTAATTTTATTATAACTTTGTAACCGTCCCAAGAATTCCATGCACTTGCTTTCGAGGGGAACAAGATCTGGTTTCGAGTCTGCAAGAGCCCCGTGAATGAAGATCCGCCTGCAAGCCGTCAACCTTGGATAGGGCTTTCCACAAGTTGCTTGCTTGGCAACTTTTTGGCATCTTCTCGTATTTCGAGCAACTGTTTGAATTCTGAGCAATTTCTCTAGTTATCTTCTAATTCTGAGATATTGGAGCAACTTTTAGTGCTTAAATTGGCCATGGCCTTTCTTCCATATTTCACAACGTTTTAGTAGACAATTCATGAATTTCCTGTAAAACACGGAGCGAAATCCTCCCCGCCCCCGGCAGATAATGGGCGCAAGATAAAAGTAGCCGCGTTACTACAGGTCAGCGGTTTTAAGGAAAATTCAAAATGGGGGACGAAGATTAGACGGACTCGAGCGAATCTGGCGAAGAAGGTCACTCAACAATTTTATTGGTTCATTTCATTTTTTGTTTTTTTTAATTGAGGACATTAGCATTGTTGGTTACTCCGCAAAATTGCACAAAAATACTTAACTTAGAAATCGTACTTTTGTCGGTACAATTTGCATGTTTTAGCATCAGACCAAAAAAACTTTTCGTTTTTTCGAGCACCTTTTGAGCAACTTTCGTTACAAAAAGCAACTTTTGAGCAACTTTTTGAGAAATTACTGGAAACGTTTTCAAAAATCTCGAGCTAATCGTGGAAAAAGTCTAAGAACAGAGCTGAAACAACTGGCGTTGAAACAATATTTCGGCTAGCCAGACCAGTCTTCTTCAGTTAGTTGTAATTTAACGAAAGGAATGGTGGGAACAACATTTGCCTGCGCCTGGTGTTGTCGTTTCAACGAATTTTTTGGATCGCGTTTTTTCCGAGGATCAAGCTACGCGCGAGTAATTTCGCGACACGCGAGAAGTTATTATGCGGTCTCCCATCATGCCTTTGGAATTTAAGTTCCATGATGGCGGAAAATTTCCACAATATTTATGGGGTTTACGTGTTTGGCAAATGACGGCATGAGTTAGAATCGACAAAAGAAACGTTGCCATGTCTGGAAACGAAGGAATAACGCTCCAGTCTGTCCGGGAATTTTTAGTCAAGAACAATGGCAAAGTAAAGAACATAGACCTTGTGCATCACTTTAGACAACAGCTCAATGATCCTGCCAACAAGAGTGAGTACAAGTTCGCCGAGCTGAAGTTGGATTATTTTTGTAATCGGTGGCTTTGTTTTTACTGATTAAATATGAATTCCTGCAGGCAAAGTACGCGGTGAATTCAAAGAAATTGTGCACACAATTGCTACTGTCCAAACAATAGATGTAAGTAAACTTTCCCGGATTTTATACTCAAACTTTTCTGATAGTAAGCTTATTATCGTAACTTCCGCCGATTGACTCGGGAAGTGAAACATTCCATTTGAAATACACGTAGCCGTCTTTCTGAGTGATTGTTATTAAAGTGATCATGCATGCTGCGACATATTGCTGTTGTATTCAACGATGTAAGCAGATATAGAATTAATTTTATTTTCAGACAATACTATTAGGCAAATTTTGACAAGGGGCTGGTATTCTTCAAATTAGATAGAGCTAAAATTATCGAGGTTTCTTTTTCTTTTTAGTCTTGTTCAAATTAAGAATCAAAACAATGGTTTTAGGTACATTTGTTTTTTAGTATTATTTTTGAAAGGATTATTCTCAGTACATTCTTATACCTACCATCTTTCTTAACACAAATCACATATTTTGACTTTCCAAACTCAGTGGAGCAACAATACGCAATAATGAAAGAAATAACATATTACAGTGTATAATGTGAGGTGTTGTGTTATAAAGGTGTCAAGATTGTGGGATAATGGTGAAGAACTGCCTCCCACAAAACCAGTTAGAGAGGCAGGGGGGAGGGGGAGGGTGTTTATGTCCCTAGTGTGACTTTTAAAATTGTTGTTTTGCACATTGAGGAGGAAGCTATTTTGCTGTTAGTATTTTACTATTTCATTTGTGCTGTTGCAGTTGTAACCTATCTTTGTGTCATTTGACTCATTTTCTGCTGTCCTGTATCGCTGTTTCAAGGCTATGTCGCTTGTTGGAATTAACCCTAACCGGGCCTCGTTAGATGACTGTCAATCAACTATTCACCAACAGTTGGCTAACAGTTACAATAAAATAACTTTTTTAGGAAGGTAGCTAAGCTATTGAGTACATGTAGTAACAAACTACATAAATAAAGGTTGAACTCTTTAATCATTTCATTTTGCGGAAAAAAATGCCGATCAACTTCTCTTAGCCAATGGAGTGGATGCTTTTGTCGTGTGTGGTGTTTATTGAAAGCTCTATGGGTGTCAAAAAGTTTTACGTTATAGAATTATTATTGTGTACACTGCATTTCATTGTATTCTAAGCGTCTTATAGCAATTATGTTCTCTGTAGGGTGAAAAATACTTTGTTCTTAAGAAACCCAAAGAGGCCCCGGCAGTGCTACGGAAACCTCCAAGACCTACAAAGCACAAGGATCGACCTGTTTCTCTTCCTCCTGTTTTCCGTGGAGCAAAGTTGGAGGAAGTGCCCCAAGGGAATTCTGCAGTTTTTGGTAGAACCTATTCTGAAGATTCAGAATCGCCCAGTCTCGTTCACGCAAACAAAGAAAACAGACCTGTTGATAGAGGAGATGGAAGGGATGGAAATAATGGATCTGGTGATAGTGGCCTTGAATCTGATGTAAGTCTGACTGGCTAAATGAGTACAGGTGTAACTGCAAAGTGAATTTATGGGGGTACAGTGACCTTGTTCCTGGGGTGGAGGATTAGGGTGAGAGGGTGCCCATTGTCTTTCTTTGTGGTAGGAATTGCAGATTTTGGTCTTATGGGGTGTTGTGGTTGGAAAGCTAATATTTTACAGGGTTCTCATTATTACAGTGTAAGTCCTGCAACTGGCTACATGTAAAAAACTGGCTATGTACAGTACTTTGAAATGTGAGAAGTGTACATTACTTTTTAGGAAAAAGGGGTAAAGTGAGGCAGGAAAGCCTGAAATTGCCTATGTACTGTAATTACTTGATTGTTTAGCTGCCTATTTGTACATCCTAGCTGGCTACTTAAAACCTGAATGAGAACCCTGATTTTAGCCTAATTTTTTGTTGTCTCACACTTGTAGGGTTGTAAAATAATTTGCAAATATCTGTTACACTCTACATGTACATGAAAGAGCAAACAAACAAACAAATGCGATCATACTATGTAGCTGTATGGTTGTCTTCAAGGGTCGAATAAAGCCTGAGTCATGCTCAGATTGGTCAACTTTAGGGGTTTGACTCTAATTTTCTGATGAGCATCCTTGTCACTTTCAGTTTGGGAGTTCCAGCCATGTACATTACATTGTACTTTGTGGAGATGAAAAGGGTGCTAGTAGTATACTTTGATTCTTATACAAAACTGTCCACGAAAACCGGCGGGCATGTACACTGTAGTCTCTCTGACTCTTTGTGTCAAAGCTTAGATGGGGATGTTTGCTCTCCATTTCTCAGTGTTTGTTTTTTAGTTGTACCTTTTAAACTGTCTAGGGAATCTTGCGTTGTGTTAAGCCTTTCTAAGATTATTGATATTTAGTATTTTACTGATATTGTAATCTCGAACTTGATTAAATTTAAAGTTAAAGTCAGGGAGTCACAAAATTATTCTTTATATAATTTTGTAGTCCAGCAGTTCAGTTGGAAGTTTTACAGCATCAGAGAAATCCACCATTCAGATGCTGCAAAAAAAATTTTTAAACGCTGACAAGGGACCTTCCAATGGGCAGCCTGATAACAGGGTTTCTAAAAGCAATGATGAACTGGTGAGTAAACGTAGAGGCTAGAAGGAATTATTAAAGTCACAGTATGGAAGGAACTAAAACCATTAGGGCAAGTTACTAGTAGCTTTCCCATTTTTAAAACAAGAAACCAACATATATTCTAGAACCTTTAACTGAAGATACTGCATTAATATTGTAATTATTGTAATGATAATTTATAAGGCTAAATTGTAAATTATCATTTACCAGGCTAACCTACAAAAACTAAAAATTTCAGTTTTTTACATATGTATTCAAGGGCAGATTAAATTTTACTGTAATGAAGTTTGAATATTGATAATAATGTCTAATTTTTTTTGTTCAGGATCGAATGGATGAAGACATGGACGGTAGGTTACTGTACACAGCTGTTAGATTTGAACTTATAGTTTAAAACATGCACTTGACTGAACTTGTACCCTGTACCTTACAGTTATACAGTAATTGGTGCTATTAATTTTTGTAGAGAAGATGTGGGCACCTTCAGTGATTTTGTTACCTCTGTGTCCTGTGTCCCTGATGCATAAAAATCCCTAAAAATGCAAAATAATTCATGGCAAGGCATGCATCCCGTAGGATGCAAAGAGTGATCGATCGATTTGAAGATTTTTTGGTTTAAAGATGCATATTTATTTTAGTCTTTTTTGTGCTTTAAATGTATAGAAGGACTGCATTTTTAATTTCAGTAACCAGTAATAAAGAGTTTTGGATTCTGTCTCCAGATTATCTGTCTGGTTACATAAAGGCCCAAGCAATTCTAAAGTAATTCTGGAAAAAGTTAATGTGCAATCTAGTTTTCCTGACCTGAAAAAAGTCCGGAAAATACATGTAAAGATTAAGTCTCGAAATATGGTAAAAAAAAGTTTGGAGTTTTTGTTTACTATTACATGACTTTGTGCTATCTTTATTTTATCATCGTGTGACTTCACAATGTTGGTCTTCCAGTGAGCCATACGTGTAAAAAAAAATTACATGAGTTTTTCAAATTACAGCAGTAAAAAATTCCAATGTTTTGTATAAACTTAAAGAACAAAGAGTTACAACTGTACAATAAACTTAATTACATAATAATAATGTTACACAGCTGTATTTATGCACTAAAAATAATTTATGCTTTTTACAAAGTCATTGTCTCTGAAGAATGATTTAAAAAGGTCTAAGCTTTCCTGTTCTCTTACTTCTATAGGGAGTTTGTTCCAGAGGACTGATCCTCTGTAGGCTATATTTCCCTATGTCCAACGTGGGTTTTAGGGAATATTCAAGTTAACTGATTAATTTCTTAGGTTATAAGAGCACTTGAATGTTTAATATAATTATTTCTTAAATACGGTGTGGAAATTTCATGAGTTATTTTGTACATTAGAATTAGTGAGTTGTCTCATCTTTCTGTCTTCTAGTACTTCCCAACTGAGTTCATCCAATAAATCTTTAGATAGTGTTTCAGAATTTGATAAAGTCACTATTCTAGCACTTCTATTTTGGAGTAGCTGAAGTTTTCTGATAATCCTTTCCTTATATATCCCCACACACAGCTGGAGTAATCAAAATAGGGCACAATAAGAGTTTGGTACACACATGGTTTCTCTAGTTTTGTATGGTATATGGTTACACACCTTACATGTACATTGTAGACCTGACAAGCCTGCTGATATTTTTTTTGAAATCTTGTCAATATAAAATATGTGTTTTCCATGAGAGATTTTCATCAGATGAGACTCCAAGAGATTTATAAACATTCACCCTTTCTATGGGTATGTTATTAACCTTAACCTTGAAATTATCTGACAGTAGTTCAGGTCTGGGATGACTCTCTGTAACATGTATTTGGTCTTTTTGAAATTTAAAGTAAGCTTATTCACCTTAAGCCATGTCTTAATTTTGTTCACATCAGAATTTATTTTAACTTGTTAAGTACAGGTCGTATCAGGATCTTCAGCTGTGGATGTTAAATTGGTGTTGTTTGCATACATTCTAGGCCTTGAGTACAGTTGACTAAGGGGAAGTCGGTTATGTATAAAGTAAACAACAGTGGACCAAGAATAGATCCTTGAGGAATTCTACGCGTTAATGTACAGAATTCAGAAACTTCACCGTCAACTAATATATAGTTTTCTGTTTTTGCTGAGTAAGATATAATTGAAACCATGCTACATGTACATTTGCGACTAACTCCATAAAATTCAAGTTTATTGAGGAGGATAGAATGTTCCATGGTGTCAGTTCAAAGGCTTTTTTGTAGGAAAAAATTTTTCTTCATTTTTTTTCTCAATCTTATTATATGTTATTAAATATATTATTATTAATATTACTTAAGTTTTTGAAACAAGCTTTTCCTTTTGGCAATGTTGTATGGTGATTTGTGATGCACCATTATGATACAGTTCTACATCGTACATGTATGTAAGAGATTTTGTACTGTTTAGTTTGAAATTGATATATTAAACTAATTATTATCATTGTTTATGTCACAGTTATGTAATGTATTAAAATTTGTACTTCTAACTAATGACTGATTAGGATTTAAAATAGATTACAGTGTATATTAGGTGCCAGTTCAAACCAATGAATTAAAACAGTGGCTTGTGAGATTAATGAATTAATAGATATTAGACGGTAATATTATTAAGTGACTTCTTTTTCAATCCTTGAATTCTCCTGAAAATAAATGATATGGATTGTCAAGCTAGTTAGGACAGTTGCAGTAGTTAGGACAGGCCAGGTTGTACCTGTCACAGTAATTATAATATGGTGAGTGTTCATGAGTACCCCCTTCCTCCGAAACCAGCTGCTGACTTTAAAATGATTTTATAGAAAAATACAAATTTTATCACGAATGTTGTAATTTAAAAATTTAAAGTGCTCAAATGGATGTGACTGAAATTGATGAAAAAATATTCTTGTTATACCTGTCCTTGTATTATGTGTAGTTGTATACATGTCCATTGTGTATGGTGTGTCGTTCTTGTAGTGTTTGCATTTTTGCTTAGTACAGGTATCACTTAGTCACAGCGTCTTGCTATTAAATAAATTTTGTTGTGCTAAAATATGTTTTTTTGTTTTTGTCCAAGATACAATGTAATACCAAGAAAAAAACAATTCCGAAACTTTTTTAAAAAATTTGTTTTTCATACAGTGTGCATCAGTTTGCTTGTGAGGAAGTCGGTCAGAGTTTTCATCTTGAATTAAAAGTTTGAACTCTTTTTTTATTTTGTACTAAATAAATGTTTGAAAATGTAGGATATTTACCTGGAATGCTTAAAATCATATCACTCAAAGCACTTAATTAAAAAGAAGATGCACGTACTTAACAAACCATGTTGCTTTTCTAACTGCTTTTTTGGCTTATGAATGAAAAAAAATCATGTCTGATTTAAATGCTTTGACTCAGTAGTTACATACATGTAGCTACATGTATAGGTTGTCAGTTTATTTTTGATCTGTAAGCATGCTTAAATGTACTCTTCATCAAATATTTATCATGTGCCACCTGCTCGTCTGATGCTATAAGTGGGCTGAGTTTTCAAAACAAAAATATGAGGCTACTGAATGAGATTTTAATACATTCAGAGCAAGTTCAGGTGTAAACCACCAGGATTTTATGTTAAATTTTGCAGTCAAAGCAGGCGGACAGGGCTACAGAAGAAATCTGTATTACCTACTGTAAGGATAGGTTTTTGTCTTTGCTCAGTTATGTTTGTTCATGCATGGCCAGACAAAGGAGGGTCCGAAAAAGTGAGTCTTTCAACTGCTTATAACATGACTTTGACATATATAATTTGTAATTTATTTTACAGCGTGTTTGCATGTAATTCTGAACGAAATATTTTGTAGCATTTTACATAAGGATGCCTGCCTGTCAAATTGCCACATTCTGCAATTATTTTTACTAGTGTATACATGTATTCATTGTACCAGGACTACTTGTACATGTCTCATGGTTTTAAAATTTAAAAGCATGTCTGCAAATATTGATATCTCTGTTAATATGAAGAATGAAAGAAGGTAAATATTTTAGTTTTAAAAAAGGATATTCTTTTGTAATGAAAAGCTTGCTATTGATTCGTTAAGATTATAATAACATTTTTATTTTATGAAGTGGTCTTATGTTTTTTCCCTAATGTATTGTACATATAGTTTTTCACAGAAAATTAAGCTAAGTGCATTTTTTCAATTGTATTTGTGTCAGTTGTATTGAACTGTTAGGGGAAGTTACTATTATTTATTTACTTTATATTTACATCGAAGGCTTTGAAATTTAGGGGTTACCGTACGACTAGGTACACTGTAGGTACAATGTACAGTATGTGAGTAAAAAATTGTAATATTATAGTCGCTCTATTAGCAAAAAGTGTTTTATAACAATGACAACAAATTTGGTGCTTTTAGACCTACGTTAATTTATTCTTTAGACAATTCGGACACTTTGTATTGTTTTCCATTTTTTGTTTAGTGCTCAGGAACTCATGAAGATGTCAAATTTAAATTCCCAAACATGGGAAATAATTTGTAATTATTTCAAGCACTATGCATTTTTGTATTTATTAATTAAAAGTAGTGAATGTATTATTTTAAGATGACTTTTATATTGCATAGACAGTCAATATGAATGACTTTATTTATATTTCAGGGCAATATTTATCTCTTTGTTACATTTAATTTAAGTTTCTCTGCCATGTGTTTAATTAGCAAAAAATTAATAAAGGAATAAACAGTATAACAAGAACATAAAGATTATGTTCTTGGTAAAGGGTGTTATATTATTTAAACTGTATTCTCATTTACTATGTTTTCAACCTTCATTGCAGCTTTAGAGTGTGAAAAACATTTTTTTTTGTAGATTTGATGTTTTCTAATTAATAATGACATTTCTGTTATTACTTTTCTTGGAGCCTTAAACAGAGACAATGACTTCTTTAACTAATGCTTAAACTGTTAGCAAGGTGCTGACTTCCCGTTAGTGGTGTGTTAAAGACGCTATAGCTATCTCTCTATGATGTTTTTAAGCTCCAATATCCAGATACAAATTCTCCCAACTGATCTCAATACTTTTCCGTAGAATTAGTTTAGAGAATTTTCTCACAGATCAGAGCATGATGCTCCCTTTGATGACCATTTATTTTATTAATTCTCATAACCTTTACCCTTGATTATGTATTGTCATTGAAAGGAGAAACCTGATACTGGTCACTCTTGGGACAAAGATAGTTGATAGACATTAATAGCAGGTTGCTTTACATTTTTAGAGGAATTGTTTTTCCATTTTAGCAAGATTATTTAATTTTTTTTTTGCCTCTAGGGGATGACTTGTTGATGGGAGGACCAACAGCTCATGTAAGTTTGAATTACTGAAGAAAAAAACAAAACACAATAGCTAGTACATGTAGTATGTACTTAACAAATCAACAACAGTTTTCCATGCTCTGTACTATAATCAACCATAGAAATGACATCATAATTTTCAAAACTCAAGTAGAACCATTTTGGCATCATTTCTATGGTCGATAAGAGTACAGACCATCGAACATTTGTCTTGATTTGTTTTTTACAATAACATCAGAAGTTTTGACCTCCATTTCTGTTGAAAATTTTTGGCAAGTTGTTTGACGCGTGAGAAAGAGAAAAGCAAATTGTGCCATCATGTTATTTTGATGGTCTGTACTCTTATCAAATGTAGGTTTCCACCAATCAATGCACAAGAAGTTGGACAGTTATTGTAAAAAGTCATGCAGAAATGTTTATCATTATTTTTTATTGTGCATATTGTAGCTAGAGCCATTAGAAAAAGAGTGGTTCATAACAGCAGCAAGAGGAAACAGAGCTCAGATCATGTGTTTACTTGAGCAGGACCGTAACCTGGCAACTAAAAAGGTTAGTTTCCCTTAACATACAGTAGTTTGTTCAAATCACAAGACATTGAGAGAATGTCCCATCACAAGACAGTCATTATTAAAACATCTTAAGCTGCAGACACTCAAAGCAGATTATTAGCCTCCTTCAGTGTGTTTATTTTAGACCTTGTAAGGTCTTTGTTGGGACTTATTTTAACGGCAACCTTGGAAGTCTCTTTAGTTTAGAAAAAAGAAAAGCCTTTAGCCTTTAGTGCAAATCTAATTTTTTGAACTTGCTTCAGAAAATAGTTATAGCATGTTATTATGGGCAAAAGTTAGTAATAAACACATTGTTTGAAGTAACGAGAACAGCTGGATTACCAGGTGTATTAATTAATTATTATAATGGATTCAAGGGCAGTATTACTGTATGTTTTAAACAGTTGATAAATTTGAAGAGCGTACTAGGAAGAAATAATTATACAGTTAGCCATTAAGTACTTATCAAAGTGACAAGTTTGTAAACAAAATAATGTTCAGCATGAGATTGATGACACGATTTGTTGTGGCCATTGAACTTGTCTTTCAAGGAGGGAGTCAGGGTGACTAGATTATTTAAATTTTACATCAGTCTTATGTTCACACAGCACAGCCACAATGCAGCTAGACTCCTCAACTTGCCATTAATTGTTGTTTTTGCTTTACTTATGATTCCAGGACTTTATGCTGGTAGGTACATTAACTTACCTCTGTAATTCTCTTACAGTGTATGACTTGATTAAGGTTAGACAAATGTTTAATTATCAGCTGTATACTAAGAATTATTGACTGAGGCTTGTTAAAAAAAAAAAATAATTAAAACAAACTACGAAAAAAAATGTAATGCTACACCTGTAAGCTTAAAGCTACATGTAAGATCAATGATTATTACTTTGTATCACTTTTTATCTATAAGTATTAAGTTGGTGATTTCTAATTTGCTGAATAATCAGATTTTGATGTATGCTTTGTAAAAATTTATAAAAGGGTTTACTAACTATTTTTCTTCTCTGTGTTTCCTTTGTTGACCATTCCTGATGCAGGGGGTAAGTTCTTTCATCTATTTTATTTTATTTATTTATTTTTTTGCCATCTTGAGTAAAATTGTGAATTAAGATATTACTTTGACTTACTCCAGGTGTACACTGTACATGTTAATTAGGATTAAATCACTAATGTTTTTCTTATTTCTTTTTGCCCACTCCTGCCATGATTTTCTCCTGCTTCTTCACGCAACTAAAAATTTAGTATGTAAGTATAACTAACTGTACCACTGCACTTGATACATGTATATTACAGAACCAGTATTAGGATAATTGCATGACTCAGGTTTTGCACTCTAAACCTGTCAACTCTGTAAAAAGATTAAGTGATCATACCCTTGGATTGGCACTGTACATTCTTATAAACAACTCAGGGCTACAAAAATGTAGGTTATTCCAAGCTGGGTTGAGAAAATCAAGGGTTAGTGCAAAATTTGAATTCAGATCTTAATGTTTACAAAGCAAATTCCTGTTAATGTTTTAGCGTACAATTTTGATGTTTTGATGCTGTTAAACAATCTCACTTAAAGTTAACTGACGACATGCCTTTGAACAATATAAACAGGAACTTGGGTTAAAATTTAAACCCTCCTTAAGAGATACACTGTAACCAGCCTTCCACAAAAACTGGGCCCAGGACGTGACAATGGTCATGGTAACTAGTTCTGGAGATGCACCAATTGTTGCTATCTGCCCTTTGCTCAAGATTGAAGGAACCCTGAGACTTGAATTTCAGTCAAAACTTTGTGAGATTTTTCAGTGGACTTTGTAGATCATTGAATTCAATTTCATGTTAAGTGGTTGAGAAGGCCAAATTTCCATTCTGGTGAAATTATGAGTGTTTTAACCATGCATACGATGGTTCATAAAAAAGTTTGTAAAATAATTCTGTCAGTTGGCTGGACTCTTTATTGTCTTGCTTGCTGTCAAACATGAATAATGTTATTACCTAGATGTATTTTTAAAATACTTATTATCAGTCTTATCTTATTTTGTTATATTTGATTCATTTATTTATTAAAAACACAGACTGCACTTCACTGGGCAGCAAAACATGGAAGAGCAGATATTGTTAAGCTGTTAGCTGGCACTCATGGAATTGATGTCAATGGAAAAACAGTAAGTAATAGTTATTCACTCTCTTTTTTGTAGCGCCAGGATTTAAACACGGATGGAATTTTATCGTCTTTTGCATGTTATTTTAGGAGTGTAAATTCAACAAATACGGACAGTATGACACTCTAAGAACCTAGTTGTACAGACGACTGTAGTAATCGTAAGATTTCAGTGTAAGCATGAGGTCGACTTTAGGTGCAGTTATGTCATCAGAACTTTAACTCACAGTCTCTTTCGTTGTATGGGAATAAGCTATTTAGGTGTCTAAGCGTAAGACATAACATTCTTCAGTACATCTGATTGCATAAATGCTTAAAAGCTAACGTATTTCACGTTATGCACTCACATTTTTTCTTTCTTTTTTTTCCTTTTCCACCTTGTCTTCTGTGGTTTTCGTGAACAGAATGTAAGTATTTGTTGTAAGATTCTTGTCTTATAAAATTGTATTTGTTAGTGTTAAATGGTTTCGACCCTAGGTTCACTTTCACTTCCCTCTGCACTAGGCCTATTTATTCATGATGGTGAATCCTAATCATTAAGAGGAATGGGAATGTAAGGAAAGTGAGAATCAAACTAGGTTGAAACCATTTTAACCTGATAATGAAAACAAAATGTGTTAATAATGACGACGTTTAGGTTTTGTGTAATATGTAGTGTCAATTTACTTGTTATTGTAATAAGTTGATAAAACTATAAAGTGCTGACAAAGGTTTTTTCTTTCTCCTCTCTTGTGTATGTGGATCATTTTTCCGCCTTTCAGGGGGTAAGTTGCTTTTCCCGACATTTCTATATAATTATTGTTGATTGAAGGGAAACGTTGTTTTTCTTGTACAGATTATTATAGTGTTCCAAAATACGCTTCTTACGAGGCCAAATTTGACGAACTATTACAGCTGAGAAAGCTTTACAAACAAACAAACAAACCGCAAAAAGCGGGAATGAGTAGAAATTGTGAGGTTACTTTTGCCCTGCGAGCAAGCTTTGACGAGCGAAGCGAGTGGTGAGAAAACGTGCAAGCAAAGGGCTATGGAACGGACCCTTTCGTATTCGCGTCCCCTCTCGCTTGCCGCTTGCTCTTGTCTTTTCACGTTATCCCTAATTGGAGAGCTTGCTGTCAGGCTAGTTTAATTTGAAAAACGGTACACGTCTCCTACGCTACAACTCAAATCCGATGACATTTTCCAAATATGGCATGGCATTGCCGGTCATTTTTCTCTGCCCTTATTATTATTTTTAACCAACGCTAGCTTCAATTACCTCCGTTAAGGTACAGGTATAACACACTCACTTTTCAGCCTTGCATGGGCGTTTCGTTATGCCCACGATTTGCCTTTCGTCGCTTTGAGAAAATTCGTGGGCAGAGTCTGGCAGGGTAAACAAAAGTACTGTTTACTTTGCTCAATAACAGTAAGGTTTCACCAAAAGTGTTCACAATCTGTTCCATTGTTTCTTTCATTATCGGCAGGGTTACACTCCACTTCACTTAGCGGCCATGCATGGACATGATGATGTCATTAAACTGCTTGTGGCTGAATATGGTAAGTAGCTCTAAGCAATATTCAGTATTCAGTAGTATGAGAAAATATTTTGGAAAGTTTGGAAGGAAGGTGAGCGAACCCCGGACAAAACCTTTGAGACAAATCAAAAACGTGTTTTGTATTCCGGCAAAATTAAACCGCCGCCAAATGAATGGAATCCAAAGTTGGATAGAAAGGTGAGCTAGGTTTTTAACCAAGAAAAGGGGTGGGGAGGGTTTAAATTTTGTGTTTAGACAAACTCTTAAAAAATAGATTTTGTCTCAACAGTTTTGTCCGGGGTTGTGAAAAAAAGGGGACAAACTCTTAAAATGTTTCGCTTGGGCTGAGAATGGGGCTGTTCACACTCGGTTCCCTTGAGTACTTGTTCCTGGGATCCGACACAAAATGATCATTTCTTAAACCTTGGGTACTTTTCATGTATTTGTGTACGTAATTTCTTCCATTTCGCCCGATCGGACGTTATTTTGACACGTGACAGAAGGACCTTCAGTGCCCACTTATGAGCCGTTGGGCAACAGCACCGTGTACGAATTCTGGTGTTGGTACTTGAAAAAACGGTTTGTTCACATTAGTGCCCAGCGAGCACCGTACTCGGGTACCATGCCTGGGCACCAAGGGTGAACGTTGCTAATGCCGCTGGGAAATTACCCAACCCATTATCAAAATGAACATTTCTGAATGGTCACGTTAACATTTGTTTTAAGCTATGTCCAGATCAATCCGTTTGGTTTCGTTAACCCTTTAAGCCATAAGATCCACATACAAATTGTCCAGACTAATCTCCATACATTTCTTTTAAGAACAGTTGAGAGAGTTTTAGATCAAAGCATTGTTCCTTTGGTAATCAATTTAGTAATTCTCATAGCCTGTACTCTTGTTGATCTGCTGATGTTGTTAGGAGAAAATTGATGTTGGTCGTTCTTGGGAGGGTTCACGTATCCACAATTACGGCTTTTCGCAATGTAGTATACATTGTACATGTTATTAGCAGGTTCACAGGAAAGTAATCAGTGGTACAGACGCGATAATCGGGTGACATGTTTCGATTTATCTGTTTTAACGTTTTATTTTGTTACAGATGCTGATATTAACAGTCGCGATCACAGTGGCAAAAAACCCAGACAGGTGGCCAGAGAAGGACTTACGATTGAGGCTCAAGGTAAACAAGTGGATTCTTTAATCCTTTGTGTTAACCATTCAAGCCCCTTTATCAACATACCAATTCTCCACACTGATCTCTATACATTCCTTTAAGAATTAGTTGAGAGAATTTAATCTTTAATCTTTAATTTTAAGATCGAGGCATTTTCTCGTTGGTGATCATTTCTATTAATTCTGCTGACCTTTTCTCTTGATTTTATATCAATATTGTAAGGAGAAAATTGGTGTTGCTCACTCTTGGGAGTTAAAGGGTTCAAGACAGTTAATTAGAGTTATTCAGAACAATTGTAGTATTCACCAATTTCACTATCTCTCCTTCTATTTTTATTCTATTCCAGTACACTCTTACTTGTCCTTATTGTCAGTCAAGGTATGGGCGCATTAATCCAACGCCCTACTTGATCAGAAGGTGAAAACCTTCCCTTCCCACTGTAAATGAAACCACGAATTTCCAGCGATAAATGAGGGTGGGTGGGTCGTTGTGCAACCTACCTCCTTGGGCGCTTGATCAAATTGAAGGCATACTGCAATGGGAGTTTGTCTATTTAAACATGATTAGTTATTAATAGGAATCATAAGTCTTACAGTAATCTATCCATCCATCCTGGTTTAATAGAGCGGTTTTCATTTGAGTATCGTAAAACCAAAACCAAAGTAATTACTCTAGCCAATCACAAAGGACACAGACAATACAGTGAACCAATTAAAACTCGAAGTAATTACATGTAGCTGACGCAAAGCGCGGGAAAATGCATGCGAGCGTGACACAATTGGTTTTGGTTTTCCTTCTGATTGGATAAAAAAGTGGCGCGAATCTTTTAAGCCAATCACGTAGCGTAGTAAACGCAAAACCAATTACCTTTCGACACTCAAATGAAAACCGCTCTAAAGTGGCTGTTAATAAATTCTTTTTTGGCTGTTTTCATGCATGTATAAATAATGGCCAGAGAGGGGAGTCGAGGGAAGTCGGGACACTAGAACCAATTAACGAGAAAATAATCGTTCATCACTGCAGGACCAAAACATACCCTATTTTACTATTATGGCCAGCCGAAATATTGTAATAAGAAACAATACACGTTGTTTTAAATCAGCTTTGCAGTAGTCTTTGGACTTCTCGTTCTTGGTTCTTTATATTTTGACTGATTTGATCTTTTTTCTAGAGATCCAACGTTTACAACTAGCAGGATCTTCGTCTACGGTTTTTGCAGTTAATTTAATCCTATTTTACTCTCTTGTCCCTTCCTTAGCTGAATACGTTCTCTTACTTTTGACAGGTCTGCTAGAGTATCTACGATATTATTCAGGTAAATACATGCGTAAAAGTGTTGTCTTCTTTTTAATTTTTGAGCACCACAATTAAATAATACTTTAGCGGCCTCTTCTGGTCAGCGGCCCACAAATCAAGCACATTCTCACGTGGAACGTTGCCGCCTCGTCGTGACAAGGATTCGAATTCTCAATCGGTTTGTAGCGGTTGCGCAGCATTTGTCGTAGTCTTACAGTGGTTTTTTGCTGCGGTAGTTTGAAGCGTTCGTCCATCCCACCAGTCAACTTTCCTTCCATTTATTCAGGTTCCCCACTGCAGAAAGTATAAGGTGAAGAGAATGGGTACAAGCCTTTCGGCGCAACGATTTCTGGGATCGTGTGCATGGACAAGTGTTCCTTATGATTGGTTAATGGTTGCCTTGAATACCATCGACCAATCATAACTAACGCTTGTCCACCCAAACAATCCCGGCAGTCGTTGCGTCGAAAGCATGTACCCATGTCCCTTATAACTTGGTGTGGAGAATAAGGGTAAAGGGTGCCTGCAATGGAAGCTCATGGCTGAGTAGAGGTATTTGGTAGCTGTGGGTGCTGCAGAATGGATCTCCAGCAATTTGTGAACGCCCCTGGATACCTCTTTGGTTAAGGCGCGGTAGTTGGTTCCACTGTCTATTTTTATAGCTGTAAAATTTTACAAATACACTGTACGTCTTCCCATAAACCTTCCATCACTCTGAGCATTTTAACATCCCGACAAGCGATTTGGTTGAAGCTTCTTTTGAACATATGTTGTTATTTATCGGCTGATAAATTCAATCAGAGGGTCGCCGTTGCAAAGAGTGAAGTTACTTTTAGTTTTCTGAGATGTTGTCCTCTCCTTATCATGGAAATATAGACGAGCCCGCGAGCCCAAGCAGACGACAGAGCGGGATTTTCATGACTGGTTTAATACGACTGAGTCGGCGACACAAGAAAGACAAAAATAGCAACAAGCAACGGAAAGAACAAAATTAAACTGCCATTCAAATGCTGTGGTGTTAGATATGTTAGGAAAGAATAGGCTCTGTATTAAAGTTAGTATATGTGTTTTGTATTTTTTGACTTCTAAGAAGCAACAGTATTTGTTGAAAATTAGCAAAATTCTTACTTTTGGCTCCATTAAAAAAATTGCGACCCGTTATAATAAGGCTTTGCATAGAAGTATAAAAATATGTAGCTTTAAAATCGATCTCTGTAAAATTTAACGTTAACTTTTACCAAAAGTAAGACTAAAGCAGGTAATCCATCTTTATCCATGTTAAGAAACAAAATCATCTCATATGAGTGATTTTATCGTTCCCATTGCATATTTCACGTTATGTAATAGCGGTTTGATTTAAGAACGGATTAGGACCTGTTTCAGACGTAATTTATCCGTTTATTGTTTAATCCGTTGATCGTCAGTTTTCCTGATGTTCAAAGACACTGCAGTAAAGTCAAGAAATGATTTTATCGCCCATACTTAAAATATACATGTATTTTTTTCAAAGCGCCTCCGTTCAGTGCGTGTTTCCTCTAAATGTTTAGCGGGATTTGGTAGAGGGGTTGACAAGCGAGACTAGGTGCGGGTTTGAAGGTTACTCGGTGTGGAATGATAGTCTCTTGGCGGGCCTAGGGCTCGGTTAGGCTCCTTTCCGCATGCAGTGTACCTGGAGGTGCTTTGTAAAATTATAGTACGTGATGATGGATAAAAAAAACTGGGAATCAGTACAAGACACACGACGAACCTTTGTCCGATAACATGCAATGTCTGTAATCGATGAACTTAATTTCTTTTGAGTAGTTTGTTTCGCTTTTCCTTCTGTATTATTAAGGCGATGCATCGTAGGCTTTTCTTATATTTGGATGTCAAAAACGTCCCGCTGTTGAAACAACCTCTGTTTTCTTTTCCTTTCCTATCCTATACTATCCTATCCTTTCTTTTTTCCCTTTTTTTTCTTTCTGTAAAAAAAGAGGCTAGCCTGGGGGAGCCTGTACATAGGCGAAAAAATACTTGATGTTTAACTTTATGAGATGCAGTCTACTTTCAACGCACCATCTGTAACCTTAAGCTGTATATACCAAAATTTCATTACGATGTAAAGTTTGTAAACAAGTTGGATAATACTAAAGCAGTTTGCGTTAAGAGCGCTTCTATATTGACTGTTTTAAAACCAAACCCTTAGAGCATAAGGCCTACTTTTAAATCACACTCAGCCACACCAAACGCAGACAATCAAATGGACCTGTCGGAACGCGGACCTAGCAGTTATTTGAGAAAGTGGAGAGATTGTTTTCTGCTTTTACTTCTTATAAGTCAGAAAAGTTAATGGGGACTATTTTCCAGCCCATTTTTCACCCGTCCTCGATTTAAGACCAAACCAATGACGACGTTATTTTAACACTCAATTGAAAGCTGCTCAGTCTAAAACAATAGGAGACCGCGATAACTTACGTCATCCAGCCCTAAAACTGCCATTTCTAAAATAGGCGACTGCAGAGGCTAACTCCAAACCAGTGAAGATCGTTGTTTGCCCGTCTTTTAGCTGAGTTATTTTGTGGAACAAAGCGTGCTATTTGAATTAAGCCAGATACTAAACCGTGACTCGCGTTTGGAAGCCAATGGCAGCAGTTGCCACTCGCACAATTTAATCTGTGCACCCCCCCGCCCTGCTCCCTTTTGAACAAAATTGTGCAACCTTGATATCTTGATATGATATCTTGATATGTCATCCCGTCCGGACATTAGAAAAATAACAAAATCATGAGCCAATTTGTATGTGTTAAATGTGAAGCTCAGTTCGCGAGACGAACAAAAATATATCCAATGAGCGGCAGCCTTACCGTAGAGTGAATGTATACAGTCTGAAAGCGCCACAAAATGGTTGGCTGGAAAAGTCTCGGAAAACATAGGAACTAGTTCTACAGCAGACTGGAAAGTCATGCTTTGGTCGTTGATTTTACATTTTACACAAGCTCAGTTTCCCAAGAACATTTAACACTTCGGACTAACTTTTCCACCAATCATATGGCTGGATACGCCTACACGAGATTCTTAGTGGACGTAGTCCACGTGCTAATGTAGAGGATATTACGTGGCTGCGCGGAGACACGAAATTCCTCTTCCAGTGTTGAAAAATGTTTAAAATGTTTTTGAACACGAGAAGAGCAATTTCCTGTCTCCAAGTAGCTATGTAATGTTCTATTTATTATACAAACGCCAATAAAATACGAAACCATTTCACTTGAATATCTTCGCGCGATTTATCATGTAGCCATAGCAACGGTGATATTTCCACATGTGCAGATAACATGTTATTTTTACTGTTTTTGATCGAAAGCTCACCTGGTATTTCACTGTTGTTTATAATTCAGTGTATTATTTCATATATCGTTCCATTGTCATAATAGCGCATGCGTTTGTTAGCAGATTTTAAAGGAGCTCTGTCGTGTTTTTGGTTTTTCCCGCTTAAAACTCTACTGTTTGTTATGGAGATAAAAAAAGGATTTCAATTTCTAACAAACCTAGACCATCTTTTTTCAAGGTTGACTCGTCTGTTGTCGCAAAAGTTACCAAAACTGTTAAGTGACCGCGGTTTGTTTTGCATTTGAGTGAATCTGTATATCTTTCTCTTAGAGTTTTTAGTACGAAAAACGCTGACTTTCCATTAAATTTGAACCCTGATTTGGCTCAGTTTTCACCGGGTTTGATTTTGACCTGTTTTAACCACGAAAGAAAATAGCAAGGTTGTTTACTTACCTTGTGTGAGAGGTACCTTGGGTCCCCTTTCACGGCTATATATTGAAGATGATTTTAGACAAATTATGACATAGAGGGAAATACGGGATACGTCGTTGTTAAGATTGATAAAAATCAACTTTGTGCTAGCTGTCGTTTTTGCGCTTAATATCGTGATAAGGAGTTTGTTCAACCTAATTCTGTTTTTGGGTATCTAACGAGCCACACCAACCAAAAAATCCCAGGGCGAAATTTTTTATCTTTGAGCTGTAGTTCCTTCAGTGCTGAACACATTTTTCGCAAAACATACCCCTGGAAGTTCTTCTGGGAAACCTAAAAGTTGTCAGTGATCTTGTATTGCTTTGATTGTTGACCCATGTTCTTGTTTTCGTAGACTCCTCTTCAGAATCTTCTGGTTATGGATCACTGCATAGTAAATATGGTTCCACAAGCTCTTCACCGAGTATTACGCTAGCGAGTCAATATGCTAACAGTGACAAAGGCAGTAAAAATGAGGCGTCCGACGACAAGTCTCGATCAAGATCGGTAAGGACCAGTTATATATTATATAATATCATAGGTGACGAATTACTCCTTAATTTTGGCGCGAAATTTCAGCGTTAATTTGTAATTTCGCATGTGAAATTACTTAACTGCCATGGCAACCTGCCCTGCGCCCCCGTTTCAAGATGGCGACGAAGTTTTAAAATGTCATGAATGAAGATATCAGGGCATAAAAAGACGCTTTAGAAAACCTAAACAAACGAAAGAGCACATCCAGAAGGATTCTTAGACGTATGTTGTCGAAAAATTCTGAAAACGTAAGCCAAATTTTAGCTCTAAACGTTTGAGAGAGTGGAGTTCACGATGGATCGATACAATCCAGGATAAACAAGTCAAAAATCCTCGATTGCTAACGTAATTCGTCACCCATGATATTAATAGGTAATCAAATGGTATACTCGTGAAATTATTCCCTAATTTCACTCGTCACCATTTGATTACACATACTAATTTAGAAATGGTAAACGTGCAGCGCGCAACCATCGAGTTATTGCTGCGTGCGAGAGGTTGCTAAGCAAGAAAGAAGCGTAAGAGTTGCTAAAGGCGTAGTGGCGTGCAACTCTAGCTTCTTGAGTGCTTAGCAAACCGTCCAAGTGTATCCGTAACTCCATGGTTGCACACTTACAACGTTTACCATTTCTTTTAAAACATAATCAAACGAGAAAAGCTTTTAATTTCGTTCAAAAATAGCAGGGAAATGACCACGCGACCGCTGTTCTCTGCGCGAGCTATGGCGTGTGAAAATCATTCTTTGCAAATTCCTCTCTTTCAAGAAAATCGTTCCGGTGAGTAAGTTGTCCTCTTTCTCAGCGTGGAATGTAAAAAACCTTTTACGTTATCTTAAACGGTGTTTGTAAGACTTTCTTTAAGTATTAAGTATTGAAGTACATACAGCGAACAAAGAGATCACTCCATGCGTTAAATGGTCGCTAAAAATGGAAAATTATGAAAGCGTCAGCCAAAAAGTAGTCGCGGTCGCTTACTTAGGGTTTGACTGGAAAAATTTTGGTGTTTTGGATATGTGGTCGCTTATGGGAGGTGGTCGCTTATGGGAGGTGGTCGCTTACAGGAGATGGTCGTTTACAAGAGGTTCCAACTGTAGGGCTTTAACTGGGAAAGTTTGGGTGTTTTGGATAAGTTTGGATAGGTGGTCGCCTATGGGAGGTGGTTGCATATGAAGGTTCAACTGTAATGGTAAATGATAAAAAAATGTATATATCGAGTGTTGGTGGCGATTTCATTGATTAAAGTGATTGAAATGATCCTATGAAAATTATTCGTAAGATGAAAACTGAAGTCTATTTCAGAAACTAATGTCGCAACCACCGCTTGTTCTCGCAACTTGCGTCCACATGATCATAGCGAAGGAGAGTATCCTCACTTTTACGATAATCCCCCAAAACAATTCTAATATTGATCTCATTAGTCATGACCTGGAAGAGACTGGAGATGATTTTTTGGGGTCAGTTCCGTTAAGTCTTACATCAGACGTGAATTGCTAACTTGTTAACTAAACAAGTCTGACTGGGCTGAACGCCAGGCGTTGGCGAAAAGGTCTGACATTAAGAAATACGCAGCTGTTCCTTGAAGATGCTTCTGAATGGGACTATTGTTGACTGTAGCTTTTTCGGACTGGCTACTACTCCCCTTTCTCTCCCCTGCCTCCTCGCGCTTGCTGGCTTACTCTTCGTCTTATATACTCCACGGAAGATCCTGATGAAAGCTACTTAACAACGTCTGACGTTAAACTTTGATCAATTTCTTAGCAGCCGCTCGTGCCGGACCCGACCCGTGGACTAAAATTTAAGCAACTGGTCCCTGAAGATGATTCTGAACGGGACTGTTGTTGACTGTAATATATCAACAGGGTCCCGGGGGAGCGCGTGGAAGGACTGTCGCTCCTCTAACGCCCTCCCCCCAAGTCGTCTACTCGTTTGTCAGCTGCTGCCCGGGTTTCGAAGTTATAAAAGGTAAATTTAGCAAAGTCAACGCGTCGACAGTGACGACGGCGCGCACAGATCCAAAAAGCTATTTGACCAATGGTGGGGCGTTAACGTAAGCACAGGAGAGTTACGTCAAGTTCTTTCCTCGATGTTTCGCCTTCTCGTTTTAATGTTCTTTGCCAGACCTACCTATTAAGAGAAGCGCCGCGCGAATGGAAATTACTGAAAGAAACAGGCCGCCGGTAGGTCCCTAGTTCGGCCTCCAGTGGAAGTGTTTCTATCCGTCACTTTACGCAAGCGCTATTCCAACGTCCACTAATACTTACCATTGTCGACCCTTTTGCGGTCTGCGGTGTTGCTGCTATTTATGGTAGTTTGCCATTCAATTCAATTCACAAAAGGGAAATGAAAAGGGTTCCAAAAAAGAAGCCTCGAAGCTTAATGTACTGTTAAGTTTCCTTACAAATCAAACGAGGGAGTATCTAGTAGTGTTAGTAGCATCCAAGCATTTCATTATTCAGGAAAGAAAATAAATCAATGATTTTTTAAATAGTCCTGGTTTTTTTCATCACGTTTTTTAGTGAGAATCATCTGGTAAAAATCCGTCGACATCGCTGAAAAGAGCGCCTTAAACATCAGTAAAATAACCAAGTTTGTTCGTCAATCACGAGCAAAGGTATAGCTTTCTAAAGTCGCCAACTTTTGCAGACGTTTGTAGGGTGGTGGACAAGTTGGCGCCCCCATCATACAAACGTCTTCATTTTTAAGAGTTTGCGACCTTGTCGATCCTCATCGTCGTTCTTTTTCAACAAATCACTCTCAAACTTAGCAATTGCCGTACGACTTTTTAAGCTCCCTTTCAGCGGTGTCGACGGATTCTCACTAACTGGTCCATATCAAAATTAAAAAAAAGAAGAAGAAAAAAAAACGTTTAGTGTCTATTGAACATTTTTGAACACTGGATGCTTTTTCTATATCTGCTTTATTTTGTCAACTAGCGAATCCAGTGAAAAACGGTTTAAGTCTTTATCAATTTTAGGTGTCATCTCAATAATGTGCGCTGTCAAAAAAGGGTTGACGGTCATCTCGCTCCCAAACTATCCCGTCCCAAGCGAAGTTGCCACCAAGAAGTCAACTCGCCATCAACGAGTAACTCGGAAACACTTGACACAGTTTAATACCTAAGATTTCTTACGTAAGATTTTTTTTTTATTCGAATTTGAAGTCGAGCCAAACACAAATATGTTAAACCTTTTTAACGATTATTGCGTCGAACGTCTTGATGGTTTGGTGGCGAGGTGACGGGTTAGCCACAAGAGAAGGAGATGAATGAGGGAAGGCTGAGAGCTGTGAGATATTTACTGTATAATAATTATACTGTGACAAACTACCTTATTTGGCAAACTAATAAACCGCTGAAATCATAGGAGAAAATAGAGTGAGGCTGTGGCCAAAACGCTTTTTTTATTGTTTGAATTAGCGCTTTTGGCTTGGAAGTTGCTAAGACTCAGTGAGGCGGAGGAAGAGAAAGTGGAAACATTAAATTTTACCCTTTTAAAAGCATCCTAATGCGTTTTTTTTTCTGTCACCTTCAGTTTTCAGAAGTGAAAAAAGATGAAATAAATATAGTTTCTTTCCGTCTCTCTTGATTGTAACAGTGTACGATAGGAGGATTAACAATTTCTTCAATTGATCAATCAGGCAAGATTGAAACAAACAAACAAAGGACACACATTTTGTAGGGGCTAGTAAGGTTTAGTAACAGCGTCAAATTCTGCTATAGGTCAGTCTGACAAAATCAGTTATCAAAATAAACCGCCAGCAGTCACCATGGGTAATAGAAAGGCGTTTCTATTATCCATGCAGTTACTAACGGTTTAACGCGCGGGCGAATACGTAACGTGCGTGCGAGCGAGGCAAATGCGCAGAGAAAAGCACGAAGGAAACTCGGGGGAAAATAAAATTAAGTAGATAGTCAAAGTGGATCTGCAGTATGAGAATTAATTTCCTCCGGCGGTAATTGGAAAAAAAAAAATTGGTTCTCAGACCGTCAAAGTTTACAAAATGATTTAGTGGATGCCTTGCATGCGAAGCGGAATGAATACGAAACGATACTGAGGTGATAGAGGTGATATTAACCGGCGAGGGTGCCTTCTCTAGATTGTTCTTTGTAGTTTGCTTGCACATTCCAATATTTTGAAGGCCAATTGTAAATCATAGACACGACGTGATGTGCGAATTTTGGTAACCGTTAAATTTCATTTACTTTTTCTTTAAAAGTACAGCTAAGACGGTCAGGTTGAAATCAGTTGACATGTTGAAATGTCAAGTATAATCTTTTAAAGCTTTGGGGAAATGATATTAGTCAAAACTGCTTATGTTTGGATGTTTTAGATTTCTGTAAACAATTTAGTTTATTCATTTTGTGTCATGTTGTCGTTGTTTTTTCCCGTCGATGAAGAGGAAAATCATAATGATTGCAATTTTACTCATCCCTGAAACTGAGGCAGATTAGAAAAAAATATTGTCTCAGTTAACGTTTGAAAGCCAATTCAAATAAACCAGATCGAAAGTTATGGTAGAGAAAGTGTGTTGGTTTCTGATGACTGTGGTCAAAAATAGTACTTGGCTTTGTCAGCCAAATTGTGACGGTGAACTTACCAGTAAGGAGCATGGCGAAACTCATTCGTTGTCGCGGCCGAAATCTTCTTGCGTCGCTGAATTAATTACAAGAATTTTTCCCATTTCCCTACGAAATCTTTTTGTTGTAGTTGTCGTTGTTTTCCAAAAAAGCCGGTTAAGCTTTCGTGGAGCTTGAAATTGTCTCAGTAATGAATACTTTTCGTACGGAAGTTTCAGTCATGAAAGCGAGGGGTCGAAAGTCTTGAAGCTTGTCAACCAGGCTTGTTGCTTAAGGAAAACCACAAGTCGCTTCCTCTCTTCCTTTGCGCTCGGGGTCAATATTTTTAATGTGTGAACGGTTGAATGTAAATATTCCGCTCCATAAAGTATGCACTTGACTTCACTGGCAAATTGCCTGCGCATCAGGTCAAAAATAACAACATTAAAACCGTCAGAGGATTTATATTTTTTTGGAATGATTTGACGCGGAAATCATGTTTTCTCTGAATACCCATTGCATTTTAATAACGTAAAGTATTTGAAAACGCTGCCAATACTTTTACAGTGATAAAACAAATTAATAGTTTGGGCTAGAGGCGTATAATTTGGCAAGAAAAAAACAATAATATAGTTTTGATTTGTTTGAAAGTTAACAGCTTCATCCTGTATTTAGAATCGTTTAAGGTTATTTGGCCGAAACGTTGATGGGTCGAGAGGAGTTGGAGTATATTAATGTTTAGTTTGGATGTATTCAAGATTTGAACACATCTACTTCAAAAGAAAAACAAATTCCTGTTTAGGCTATAAACATTCTCGTTTTGTGTTCAAATTGTCAAACGAAAGATTTCACTAAGATAAAAGCTTCATAGGAATTTCGGTATTGTATATATTTTCTTCAGTAAATATTAATGAACAAAGAGTAGCTTTTAAACAAATATTTGGCTCGCCGTCGCCGTCGCCAAAAAGCTCTAACTTGTGTTTAGATAACAAACTTTAGTGTCGTACATATTTTAAAGCTGTTTAATGTTGTTTTGATTTTTGGATGGTCTATGCCCTTTCAGTTTCCTTTTTTTGTGTAGAGATTCATTTTTCCTTTGATTCACATGTGCCTTAGGCTACGTCATTTACTGACTCGAATGAGCGTCGCGGCGCGTACACTGTATTAATGATTTTAGTCAATGTATACTATTAAAATGTCTCTGAACTAAACATGTTTTATTTACTTAATTTCTTTTTTTGTTTCTAATCAGTCATCAATAGGGCGATTCCTTTTGAAGAAGAAACAGAAAAAAGAGCGAGCCCCAGTCCCTAACTTTCCAGCGAGTCACGCATCGGCAGGGTAAGTCACACCTCTCTTGATTTACTCAATCTACGAAAATAACATCAATAACGAGCCAGACGAGCTTTATTTGCATGACCATACAAGAACGTACAGTATTGCAAAAGCTATTTTAAGAACCAAAATTACATCATAGGGCAATTACATTACTTTGAATGGTAATAGTTTGTCCCGAAGATCAAAGCAACCTGAAATATATTTTTGAATTGTATATTGATAGAGTAATTAGAGGAGTTCATCAGTTCATTGATCAAAACGTTTGCAGGTAACTGGGTTATGTTTGGAATCAGAGTCTTGACTTTGTTGTAAAAATAGAATAAAAAGTAAATAAAAAGTTCCAAGTTCAACAGTATCAACCATAGGTACAGAATTACGTTTCATAGACTGTTCACAGTTCCCTATTTTTCCGTGAGATCGTCGTGATATAGCGCGGCGTCTTACCGTTAATGGCGGCCATCTTGATTTTCAAATGTACCGAGGGAGCGGGCATCGGAGATTATACATGTAGCTCTAGGGGGGAGTAGTAGTTTTAACACTCATCCAAGATGGCAACCCGTAACGCGTAGCGCTCGATCTCGACGATCTTACGGGAAAATAGGGGACTGTGAACAGTCTACGATGCACTGAGTTTTCTTCTCCATTTACATCGTGCCTATTCTCTCCTCCGCTGAGCCTCCCGCTGGGTATTCCGATTAAGCAGGTCACGTTTAATAATTTAACAATTAATGAATGAGGCTGAGTATCTTATGAAGAATTATGGAGATTGAGGAGGGTGTTATCCATCGAGGCCGTAGGCCGAGGCGGATAACACCCTCCGAGAGATCTCCATAATTCTTCATATACGAAAGCCGAATTCAATAATTGTTTTATTATTCATTCAAAATAATTCCAATTTTAAAAACATGGCTAAATCATGCTTACCTCCATCGATCCATCGATGTTAAGTTCATCTTCGATAGTGCACGTTTAGGTTTGTCCAGCTCCGCAAATATTCTCCAAGTAGCAGATGTCGCCCTTCGAGTTGTCTTCTTGCTGTTCTTGCCATGTTTTTAGCTATTTTTTCGCCTAGTGCTTACTATTGAAACGAGTGAAATGTCCGCCCTTTTTTGTTTTCACAGCCAAAACATCTCAACCTCGTCCCCAGGTCTTCTCGGTTAATGGTGCCTTAACCTGCACGAACGCTGCATTTTTGACGTCATTTCCTCGTTAAACACAAAACTCTTCCAAATTTGGTCATCAGAAACTGGTTATGGCGAATTATGCTTGTGCTTTTAGCCAATCAGAATCGGGGAAATATTTTGAATGAATAATAATAACGATTATTGAATTAGGCTAAGTATCATCTGAAGAATTATGGAGATTGAGGAGGGTGTTCCGCCATTTTGTATACACTACCAAAACAACTCAACCTCGTCCCCAGGTCTTCTCGGTTAACCGTTCAATAATCTGGCAATT
>CALNXK010000047.1:1700000-1702500 GCA_942486035.1 Porites lobata | reverse complement strand
AATCGGCTCCTGCCGCCATTCATTTTATCTACCGACACCTCAGACATTTTTTGTTTTAAAATTGACTTAATTTAGCTTTGCTTTATTCAAGGAGACTGTTCATTTTCAAGGTTGTTCGTTGTCTCCAATTCATGGGCTGAATTGGAATAGTTCTTGGGTAGATCAAGTTTTTTCCCGCTACGTCACCATCTTGGAAATGTGCAAGTATGAACAAAAGTGCCGTGTTCTATACGGAGTTAGTTGTTTTCCAAATGGGCCTGGCCCTTCACATGGATTATAGAAAGGCTATCCATGGCCCTTCATTGGTGAAAGAACCAGTGCAAGCTTTCAGTTTGAGAGCTTTGTTAATACGCCATGAATTCAAAATTTTAAACGCTTTGTAGTGGGTGCGCGGCTGCGGCATAGAGGAAACGGAAGCCTGGACTAGTGCCTAGTTGAAAAGTCAGGTGCATATATCTCCTGGAAACCCCAATTCCGCGGCGGCATTGACGGAGTAACCAGCCGTGCTAAAGTGCTCGGCAACAGCAAAACTCGGCAAGTTATTCTCAATGCTTTGAATAAAGATGTTCGCAGAAAGGCGTTGAATCCACAGTGTATGCCAACTCGGTTTTGCCAATGTACATGGTAGGCCTAGAGCAAAGGCGACAGGAGATGAGGTAGACTAAGCCAGACGTTTGAAAGGAAAGTTTTCAGTTGAGTTTTATCCAGGAGGTAGATTGATTTTCGACAGAAAAGAGTGATAAGTCTGATGACAGCAGCGGCTCATAAGAGAGTCCATAGGAAATTCACGCTAACTAGACCAAAGCGTCGTAGGGCAAACAGGAGATTTCTTACTGCCTATTAGAATGAACGAATGAAAGAAAGAAAGAAAGAAAGAATGAATGAATGAATGAATCATCAATCAATCAATCAAACAATCAGTTTTAATTCAATACGGTAGTTTCGATAAGTTGAAAACTTCTTTACACGAGAGTAGTATTCAAAGACACTCTGTATAATGTAAAGGTCTATTAGAAGTGACCAATAAAGTACAAAAATTATGTTTACAAATTCTACCAATACAAGTTAAAATACTTAGAATCCGAATCAAAAGAGGCAATAACAGAGAAATTTAAGGATTAAGTGACGATTTCACAGCCACCGATAGGTTTTTTCATTTAATTTCATTTTCATTTTTTCCTTTATTCTTTTGTTTACATTTAGATTTTCTCATGCTATCGATACATTCCGCTGAGTTTACCCAGCCCTTAGAGATCAGGATTATTTCTCCCAGTGGTGCGACCTCGTGGCGAGGTCGAGCTAAATATGGGAAGTTAAAGAGGGAACTGAGCTGCCACTTAAGTTGGAATCGAAACAAAGCAAGACCTTAATCTGTATTTTCTCATGCACACCAAGCTGATTGATTCAAGTAATTATAACTTGTGCCGTGAACTTTCGATGTAGTAAATTAAGTACAATAAATTGTTTCGCGATGACTATAACAAACAGTAAAAAACAGGCGTGTTTAACCCATTCCCAACCAGGGATCGTAAATTAATGGAGACGAAATCAATAAAAGCAAAATTTAAACTGACCAGCGATTATTAATTGCTGTGATTTCGCCGAGAAACGACTATCCAGTTTCTCATTCCTTTATTTATAAACTGAAAGACTCTCAAAAGTAGATCCTTTGAAATTTTTCGCTTGGGGCACCAAATTTTATCTTGACTGGTGCTTTTAGTAGAAGCGGAATTTTGAGTAGAATAGTTGCCGTTGCGGAAGCCTATAGTTATCTGAAAATTATCTGAAAAGGAAGTTTATTTTGTCATTCATTGCCGAACTGATTGGTTGTTCCTTGATTTGCGATGACCAATCAACAAGGGTGTTATGTAGCGGTGTTTATGGCATGGGCGTTAACTTAAAAAGGGACAACTCAGCAGAAAATCTTTGGCCTTTAAATGTCCAAATGTGGACTCCCACAGCTCTGTTCGTAAGCTCATCCAATACTGAGGGTGCCAAACGAGAAAACGAAAGACGATCAGAATAGTTTAGTTTGTACCTAGCTGTATTTCTAAAATAACTTGATTATCGTAAGAAAGCGAAAGTATATAGTGAAAATGCAACCTAAGTTGCAAGTTTCATCCCCGGAACGAACGCGTGAAGGGTCGAAACAGCGGCTGCACTCTACGCCTTGGCTTAACCCATTCGCTCCTGGAGATTTTGCCGAAAAACGCGTTTTGAAGCTAGTCGAGTGGTTTTCTGGTCACTGTCGTGCTATAAAGAGCTAAAACTTACCACAAACCGGTTTACAGGTCGTACACTTGGCGGCCTTCTGATCCAGATGCAAAATATCAGCTTGCGAGGTTGGGGCATGCGCAGAAAGCAAAATTTCGACAGTTTTTGGGTTTAAAAGTGACTTGACTTGACTTTTACTTTTCGCTTTTCTTGCCTCATTTTTTTTTCGCTTGCTGGGCATTTAGTAGGCTTCATTTTGGTGGGAAGAGTTTTTAGGAAAGCTTTT
>CALNXK010000047.1:1680000-1690000 GCA_942486035.1 Porites lobata | reverse complement strand
TAAAATGCGAAGGAGACCCGAGGAAGCGAACCTTTCGAATCCCTTGGAAACACGGCTCTCGGCATGGCTGGTCTGAAAAAGATGATGCCGCTCTATTTAGAGCCTGGGCCACATATACAGGAAAATACAAAGAAGGAAGGGACCTCCCTGATCCTCGAAAGTGGAAGACAAATTTTAGATGTGCTTTGAATGCCTTACCAGATATTAAGGAGATTCGCGAAGAGAGTTGTCCCGGTGGAAAGGATGCTTACAAGATTTACAAAATGCAGCCAGTTCGAGGAAGAGGTAAGGGATTTGGAAACCAAAGATGTTACCGGAATGCGATAACTGTTGAGTTTGTAATAGCTCACTGTTAGCGACGTAATGATATTATAGTTATAGAGAAAGATGTTAGCGTTTTCCATTCTCTGTCTCCATGTTTCTTTCGGCCTATACAAACAAAGCATGTCTTGTTTGCAAATAGTTGCCAAGGAACTCAGAGCTTAAGCTAATAAAATAACGACCAGGGAAATTCGTAAAGAGTGGACCCAGAGTGGTATGGTGCGCATTCAGGGAAGGCATACTCTCTTTAATATCACAAGATCACAGAGCAATTTGTTTCTTCAAGTCAACAATTTTGCATTAAGTCTGGCGCAACCATAAACGTATCGCTGCAAAGAACGAACAAAACTTTACCTCACATAGACAGAGTCAATGTCGAATTAGACGAGGAGACAAATGACACATTTATATTGTATAAATGCGATTTTAAGGAAAAGCGGTCAACCATCAATATCAACTATCGATAGTGGTAAATTAAAGAGACAAAGTATTTGCCACACGCCATGAGATCAATCTGCAGCAGATTTCAACTTGAATTCTTCGGTTCTCATTCACGGGATCGTTTGAGCCCAGGACATTTCAAGAGTCGCTTGAACTTCTCGTTCAATCAGTTGAAATGCTAAAAGACTCCGAGGTTAGAAATGTAGATTTGATAAAGCGCAAAGCTCTTAAATGCCAGTACAATACATCTCTAGTTGGCGCAAACTTTTAAGACTTCATATCAATCCAAATGTAAGATCAAAAGAATGTTTGTTTGTTGTATACATTGCATTTCCATGACTTGTGGTGGTATGTACAATAACCTCTCATACAAATACATTGCGGCAATGAACTGGTCGTTTTTCTTAACCAAGACTCTGTGCTACCAATAACTTCGTTAACGGTCATTTCTGAGTTACGTTCTACTGAAATGATTAAGGTGGTTGAACACAGTTTTGCGGGCGGTCAGCGGTAACTCGCGTGACCGCGCGTGTTTCTAATTAGACAACAAACATGACGGCGAAAAAGCAATGATACACAGAAGACGATTTCTCAAAATCTACTCATTAAAATTTTGTGATATTTGGCAGAATTTTTACTTTTATCGTATTTTAGATAATGAAAACTTTAAAATAGAAGTTGAACAGACGAATTTCGTGACACATTTAATAATTACAGTACAATTATATTATTGATTATCTTAAAGTCCGTCTGTTAAAATTTGATCAAATAAGTTTCAAATGGTAATGATTAGTTACAGTAAGCTGTGTGCAAGTTTATATGAAAATCTAATGAGCGAATTTTATGTAAACTGAACAAAAGTGAAATTTTAAGGTTGTATTCAATCGTTCATGTTGCCATGGAAACTACGAAAACGTCAAATTTTACCTGTCAATCACAATTTTTCATCAGTATATTTTTCACCTGCCAAGTTTCAGCTTGTGAGCTGCAACCTTTCTCTTGCCATGATTTGGCAAATGACATACACTCACAAACTGCCAAAACTGTGTTCAGCCACCTTAAAAACAAATTCAAAAGAACCACTTTCTACTACAACTTGTCTTTTCCCGTATAATCTGACAGGAGAAAAACAAACATGAATAGAAAGTTAAACTTTTATGGGTCCATTAATCGAATTCTTGCCTTATTTGAGAGTAGCAGAAATCTACTTAGTTACTTCACAAAACGGACGCAGTATCAAATTCTGCTGGCAGCGGTTGTTTTTCAGACATGGCTGCCATATGGGACATTTCTGTAGTTTAAGTCGGTTTCAGCCTACTATATGAAATGGTCATCCTGTTTAAACATGTTATTATTATTATTATTATTATTATTATTATTATTATTATTATTATTATTATTATTATTATATCATTCGCTAGAGCAGGCAGGGCGCAAAATCAGAAAAATATATAGTAAGTTGCTCTGATTCAATTTGAATTTGTTCATATCCCACTTGTCCCCTCGTCTCACCGGTTGTCTTACAGTTAGGTGGTCGGCTTTCGCGTTTTCTGTTATATGAATTTAGAGCGTGACTCATTTACGACCTTCGTAAATCAATATCATGCGTGCACGTACTTTCCGGAAGTTCTCTTTGTTATGCTGTACCAGGTATGTGCAGCACTAATAGTTTTTAATTTGTGGATGGAACAATAAAATGTCACCATTCAAATGTGTGCACGTGTTTTTAGTATTTTTATAACGTCTAAAAAACGGCTCTATGTTTTTGGTCGATGTGAAATCCTTACAAACATTTTTCCGTTCAAATTAATCTGAGTCGTACTCTCCCGTGCGGTGCTGATGAAGTGATGGATGGTGTATAAAATTTTTCAATCTGTCGAAGAAATGAATCATAATCGATAGTTATCTCACACAGAAACTTACAAATAGCAGTTATTTCGGGATGTTTGAGTTTTCGTCAATTATTAGAACGAACGAAAATCAAAGAAAATTACTTAATTAATTTATGGGCATGACACAAAGGGGCACGCAGGACTGTCCAAGGCTTATCTCTCTTACAACAGAAAGGACGATTTGAACCAGACAGAAAATAATCTCAGTCACGTCAGTTTCACATCCTTTCCATAATACAAAATGTTTGAAACAAGAGTGGATGTTTCCATTTTTTGTACAAACGATGACCTTGAACCAGCAACCGTCGTAGAATTATCATGGAATTAATTCCCTCATGGAACGTGCCGCGCGGTCAGCATGTATTTCGCTTTCATAAAAATAAAAATCCATGCCGGCACGCGTCATTCGATGAATAAGAATTGTCTAAATATCGTCTAAGGGGTCTTTTTTCTGCTTGAACACATTAACTAGAGGTACAATACACTTGTTTTCGGGTTGACCATTTCCCTTTCTCCACAAAAAGGCAACCCTTCAAGGAAAGAACAGTCTGGATAAGATTGGTAATTAGGTATTTATGAAATGAAAACTTTTTTCTTTTCAAAAAAAGGTTGGTAGCAAGAATGATTAGATGGTCGTTTAATGAATGATCTTTGTGGTTGGAGATTCAACGTAGTTAATATAACATGCTACAGTACACACCTGTGAGTAAGAAACAGCATTTTCCCAAGTTAGCCTAAACAGGTTCTTACATGGTACTGAATTAGTACAAATTTAGGCTATCTAGGTAAATAGGTTCTTCAGTTTTTTTTCTAAAAAAAAAATACAAGTACTAAAAGCTAATATTGATTTAGTGGTATTCAGCTTATTCTTTATATAAAATTTGCAAACCATAATACTGTCATAGCAGTTGGAGTGATAAGGCGCGTATGTCTCCAGAGAGGACCCTGAATCTCTCATCTTATCTTAGTTGCCTAAACCTAAGTGTACAGAATTCCGAGTAATGGATTTTAGAAAATATGAACCTGTTTCAAATTTTAGGCTTAAAAGGTTGCAAATTTTAGCCTAACTTACTCGCGAGATTTACTGTATCATGGTGTGCAAGATAGTTCTATCTTTATATTCTAGTCTGTATACCCTAAGGTGTGACCATTCAAATAAAGGCTTACCCGGTTTTGTGCAGTACTTTTCTGTATATGTGATGCTGTTTATTACGCTGCACAGTCGGTGAATGTTTTGAGTCCCTGTGAATGAAATTCTGAAGTGAGTTAAACCTGAGCGGCATTTTTCTGTGGTACTGTTTATTACGCTGTACTGGGTAGTTGTAACTTTTAAGTCTGTGGATGAAATCTCAAAGTATGACTCTAAGAAAGATACTGAACAGTACTGTACTGTGACACTATTCACGCTGTATACGCTGTACGAGGTGGTGAACTGAGACTGTGGATAAAATCTAAAGTGGGACAGTTCAAATCAGTAAATGCTTCTGAGCAATACCTTCCTATGGTCTGTGTGCTTTTAACCTTTGAGTGATTTGAGTCTATGGGTAAAATTATAGTCTGACTATTCAATTGAAAGCTACTAAACAATAATTTCTGGTGGCGCCTTCAAAGCGGTTCTAGAAGCATCCATTGGTTTAACGTGCAGCATCATTATCCATAATTAACATTCTAAAAATTGGTATTGTATATATAGGTATTGTTGGTGTTGACAATCGAGTTCTCTTATTATCATGTTTAGATCGTTTAAGGCTGCAGCATGATCTCAAGGGGAGTGAGCCTCGTCACCCCTCAAGATTCACAGGAAGAGATTCATATGATAAGATCACTCTCTTTAAGGGGGCATTACGGTTGGATTTTAAAGGAAAATTGAAAATTTCACCAGTTTTTTTATTTCCTCTTAAATGATGCCAGAATCCATCTAGTTTTAGATTGTACATGTATTTTAGGCTTAATTATTCAATTATTATTCAATAACCCTAACCCCAGCCCTACTTCTAACCCTAGGCCTTTCGGACTTAGTCTCAGAAAGAAAAAAAAAAGAAAAGACTCCCCACCACAATCCATACGCGTTATAGTACTTATAAATCCTTACATGCCCAGAAAGTAATCAGACGACTACTAAATGAAATTTCTCCTTCTTTCCTTGTAATATCTAAATGCACTATTTGCTTCTTCTTGGTCGCGAGGACGCAACCGGTTCTACACGCCGGCTTGAATGAATTTGAACGGAGAGTAACGGTTGCTTACTTTCTTTGCAGGTCGTGTCTTCAGTCATTCCCTTAGTCAGATGTCTATACAGGGGCCATATAATTTCTTGATATTTTACTCTGGTAAAGGTTTGAGAGATAACTACTAGTTTCATTTGGACGATATGCTTTTATTATAAAGGTCGATGTCACATCATTTAACCGTTCGGACGGCTGGATCACTTGAAAGGAGTTTTACCCTCTCACAGAGAGCATACTCCGATTCTTACCTATTAAGATAAATTACTTTATACATGATGTAGTCACAAAAGCTAACATAATTAATGAAGTATTCTGACCAGAAAACGTTAGTTTTCCCACGTTGCTGACATGCAGACGTCGTGTGTAGTGTAACAGGTGGATAGGTTGTCCTGTTTTTGCGTCTCCGGATCTGAGCATGCTGTTTATAAAAAGAGATCCTATCGGCTTGCTGCAATGACCTTCTCTACAGAGAATCAGTCCTCGTTTGTCTTCTGTTTATGAAAGTCCGTATACACATAACGATCCCATTGATCAGTTTAAGGGCATTTTGAACTAAGAGATAAGGCTTAACAATGTACACAGCTGTATTGCTTCAGCCCATATTTTCTTTAGAAATAAATGAATGGATGAAAATAATAATAAAAAAACGCAATAAATAATATGGTTGTACCCTGTTCCCCAATTCCTCTTCTACCTTTGTCTCGGCCATTATTTCCCTTTTTCCTGGTCCTTTTCTTTTAAAAAGCTAAACTGTCAGCAAGGTTTTCGCCCACATCACACAAAAATTGTAATTCCCCAAGAGCTCTTCCAACGGCGGGCAGTCTTTTGTTCGATTGTAGAGTTTTTCAAGGTGTCCCCTTAAATCAAGTGCCGTACGGCTACTGGCAGGTAAAACCCCAAAATGTAGAAATAATTTAGGCGTAAGCCAATATATATGAAACTTTATGGGCTGTGCCCCTGCGGGTCGCTGCCTGGCCCTTTTCTTCCATCCCACAGCGCGCCATGAGTGTCGTGGGTAGTACCCCAGGTCCTTTGTCTGTTTATTCACTTAGCTTTCAGTAGTCAGTTGTAGTAGTTAATGTGTCTTAGGTCTTTTAACTTGTCCGATTGTGGCGCGTAGCCGTTTGTCCTGTCATGTACTTTTGCAAGGGATCAGGGCGGGGCTCATTACCCCGGCGACTTTTGGCGTGCTTATGTATCAGACGTATCAGAAACGTGACGAGTTTGCGCCGCGAAAGAGTGAAATTTGCTTTGAAAACGAGTGCGCAAATACCGTACAACTAATTAGCACTTTCCTCCTGGTATTGTGTTTATTATAATCACACTGAGACATTCACAATTTTATTAGTCTTATATTTTAGATATTTCCAAAAGGCTAAAATCGTGAAATGACATGTTGAATGAAAACGATGTCGCCGTTTAAAAGCTATTAGTAAAAATTATAATGAGGGTAAGGATGTGAGGTAAAAAAGGAATCACATAAAGTATTCTTAACTATATGTTCTGAAGTAGTTTAAGTATGATCGCAATTACTTTTTAGTAAACTATTGAAATAGTGCAATAAATGAAAAATCTGAAATCGGGTTAACATGCATAGTCCTGAATATAGAACTGTTATTGTTGACAGTGACTGGCGTTTCGACAACCTGTGCAGTAGCATTGGCAGTAGTCATCTTTAGAGTCAAAGCGAGTTGTATCGCGTCAGTTGATGCTATATTATTAAACTCTGGTTATTGACCTGATTAATTGGTCAATTACGCCGCCATGTGATTAGTCGTCTGTCCGTAAAACCGTGATGTTATTGGCTATGAAGACTCGTAATGTCATTGGTGCGTTTCGATCCGTCTGTTGTCACAGTTAAATAGTCATTTGTTAGTCAAGTCAGATTGTCAGTTGTCCAGTCGTTCTCTCGTAGTTAGTTTTGCTTGATTCCGTCAATAAGTCCTTTGTACGGTGCGGGTAACTGTTGGCTACGATTCAGTGGTAATAAATTAGTAAACCAGCTTTCTAAAGAGAGTCGTTGATAGTCAATTTACATTTACTAGCGGAAGAAGAATAATCTTAACAAAAGACAAACTATCAGCTCCATGAAGGTACAAGTCGAGCTTACTTGTTTTTTCCCCTTTCTGCTGTTGTTTTGCAAGCTCTTTACACAATTTTTTCCGGTGACAATGAAATATACCACTCTATTGTATTTCCGAACTGTTGCTCACTTTTCAGGACTCACAAATTTCCTCGTTGAAAGACTTCGCAAGCTCATACAAAAGGCGTGTAATTTGGCTCGGAATTCTTGCACCGCTGGGAATATTAATTAGGTTAGGAGGATTATTCATACTAAGCTTTCATTTTCCTCTTCCTTGTTTGAACAAAAGCGGAGGAAAATGAAAGATACCCTAGACTGCATCGCAGCTGCTACATGATCTACGTCTATTTTGAACAGGACTGCACCAATTAATTGCAATACAGCTGTCATTGAAAAATGAACGAAATCAGTAAATTGTAGAAAACTGGCACGCTCTTGAAATTCAAGAATCTGAAGGTCAACAAAAGAATGAAACTGAAAACATCTTCAGGAGATCTGTCCAATTTAACTTCTCTCAACTCAATTTGACTCAATCTTACGTATCATACCTTACCGCAAATGATAATGTTGTTTTTGCTTGTTTGTTCGATATCGTCATTACAATTTTCTCTTTCTGAGCAATTAAGTGCATCTGTAGTGACGTAAACGTGTAGCCTAACTAAATAGTTATGGTCATTATAAATCTTTTTGGTATGCAAGCCAATTTCATTCCTATTTCTATTATGTGAAAATGTACTTTTTGCACCTTAATCGCTTTGGAAAGTCACTAATCTGCAAGCCTACGATTCTAGAAGCAGCCTGCGGGTAAATTTAGCTATAGTCTCTATAGGAAAAGGGGGTAAAAACTTTATCATGCGTTCTTTGGTTTGGTGCAGTTCTTGTTTCTGTTATGGTAGTTATTAATATGACATCCTTGAGATCCTTTTCGAAAACCATATTTTATATGAAAAAGTCATCTCAATAAAGATTATTATTATCATTATTTTTAATAGACATTGTGCATAATAAACTTCGGAAATCAGGTACGTGCTCAAAAAACTGCAATAATTTCAACCCTTCAAGAGCCAATGGAGTCCTTGCCCGAATAAAATGAAATCTCTCTCTCTCTCTTCGAGATGTGTATACATTCTCTTGAAGGCGCACATGCACTAGTCAGCCACCCCTCCCCCGCCCCCGCTCCCACTGGAGAGAGATTGCCATTGCCTTGTATTTTTACTTTGCTTAACACGCTATTTGCTATCTTTTAAAAAAGCAAAAACGTGTCTTCATCAGTTGAATTCTTTAGCACATACTGGTCTTAAACTGACAGCAATATCCTCGTCACATAGTCCTTTTGAGAGAATCGTTCTCCGTAGGCCTTCATTCTGAGGCTCAATAGGAAGAAAAAGGCTTATTTACCAACATTTAATAAAGCCGACGTGCAAGCGATCGGCTACAGATTTACAAACCCGAATAATTAAAGAAGGAAGAAGATTTCAATATAGTGCTCTTTGTCATATGAATGCATAATGCTTTCGTATTGCTATAAAATTCAAAGCGAAGTTTTTATGGCCCGACACTTTTAACCTTAATACAATAGAATCGATGTGGGAAGACCAAAATCGGTCAATTGATTGATCTATACCATTAAATTTCACAACGTGTTTGAATTCGTCATTTGACTTTCAATAAACATAATTAATTTTTGGGGATGACGATGACAGATAAATTAAGAAAACACAACATTGGCGTGTGCTTTAATCCATTCATGAGTTAACTGAACATGGCCTGGGATGGCAAATTAATGGAGAAGAAATCAATATGATAGAACCAGTGGCGAGAATGCTGTGATCTCGCCAATACACGACTGACTTATCACTGTCCCTCACTAGTCATCTTATACAGAAGTTTATTTTGTGTTTCTTTCGTATGTATGAAATTAGTTCCTCACACTGAATTACCAACCTCGATTTGCAGAGACCAATCACATGTTAGGGGCTTATTATAGCGGTGTTTATGACATACATGGGCGTTAACTTTAAAAGGGCAACCGAACAAATAACTTCGTCGTTAAAACAAGTTCAAAGTCTAGAAGCTCAACGCTGGCTCCTGCGTTTCAAAAGTGGCTATATCCGTCAGCTCATCCCGCAGTGAAAGTTCCAAGCAAGAAAGCGAAAGGCGATTAGAAGAGTAAAGTTTGAACTGAGTGGTATTTCAGAAATAACTCGACAATCGCACGAAACTGCAAGATTTATAGGAAAATGCTATCCAAGTCGCAAGTTTCATCCTTAGAACAAGATCGATCCTTCGTTCGTGGAGTGGCGAAACAGCGGCAGCGGTTTACGCCTTGGCTGGAGCAGCAGATCGAAAGTGGAGATATCGATGGCTTAGAGTGGATCGATAAAGATATAGGGATCTTCAAGGTTCCTTGGGCGCGGGTTGATAAGCCCGAATTCGAACTTGAAACCCATGCAGAATTGTTCAAACGATGGGCAAGCCACACAGGGAAGTATCGCCCCGGAGACCAACCGGACCCATCCACCTGGAAGGTGAGATTTCGCTGTGCTCTTCGAAAGATGCAAGAGATCGTTGAAATAAAGCGAATGGGAAATCTAGAAGGAACTAGACCGTACAGGGTTTTCAAGTTTGAGCCGAAACTGAAAGGTAAAGACAAAAATTTATGCCAAATTAGCGTGCAAAATGGTTTAAGGCAAGAGCGAAAAATGGTCTGTGATAAACACAGAGAATAAGACGTAATGATATGTTTGCCATTTTCGGTCAAATGTGCCGGTTAGGAGGTCGAAGCGGTATTAGAAGTTGGGATTAAAATAGAATAACAAAAGCGGCCTTCCTTGATGCGGAAATATAAGATTGTCAAACATTCAAGTAAATAGTTAAACACAAGAGGAACAAAAAGTGTTCCTTTATTGTTTAAAACTTCCTCTCAGTTATTGTTCTTAGTTCCTTATTCGAATCCATTTCGTCGAGTTTCTTTTCATGCGACTATATTAAGTGTCATGTAATTGTATTAAAAAAAAATTAAATAAAGAATTAAA
>CALNXK010000047.1:1642500-1675000 GCA_942486035.1 Porites lobata | reverse complement strand
TCAAATGTCAAGGAAAGGTTGCCTTTTCTTCACTGACCAGCTTGTTGTTTAAGCCCCCAGCGAAACTAAAAATGAATCATTGAAGAAAGGTATTTTTTAATGCCAAAAAGTAATGTGTATAAAGCAAATTAATGAAAAAAAAAATTAAAATTAAGGTAAAAAACGTACATATGCCCCGTGGCCAAAAACTTGAGTGCCTGCTACAGAAATTCGGTTCCAGACAAACAGTGCTACATCGCAATTAGACATTGTATCGTAATATAGTCATTATTAAAAAAAGAAAAAAACGTTGTATTATCATTTTATTTTCTAAATAAATAGTCTCTGCATTATCTTACGATTTATCTTTGGGTGTTAATCCCTACATATTAGTCGAATTTATCGCGTTGAATGATCTACTGACCGCTACATTAAAAACGTTCTTCGCTTCCTTATCTCCCCGTGCCAACAAATTTTGAAGTCGTATTGATGTCGTAATTATTAAATTAAGTTATTCTCAAGATGTGGTTTTGTACCGACATTTTTGTTTAACCATTGTTTGCACGCACATTTTCACTTTCCAGAAGGAAATTCTTCTTCAAAGCGCGGCCAGCCTCGTGGGTCAGCTGGGAGAAGAAGGTCTTCATCCGAGTCAAGCATCTCTATAGAGACAGCCGTTTCTGGACTAAATTTAAAAGGAGAACATCTTGTTCCAGACTATTCTCACTGGCGTTACCCTGGCATGAGTGAATGGGATATTAATCAAAACACGTCTGAGGTAAAGTTTGAAACGCCTGAGCCATCACTTGTTAATTACTATATGACATGATTAACCGTGAAGATCGCAGCAACAAAATAAGTTTTTAGCGTGTATTCTCTCTTGCGTGCTGTAATCTAGAAGCTTTATCGTGGGTATAATGGTTGAGTTGGGATTGAGTGCAACGGCTTTCAAACGAAAGCGTGAATTAATGGTTAGCCGAGCTCCACCCAGTTTTTGAGGATCGAAGGCTTTGACAGCTGTTCGTCACATCACAGGGGGGACTCCAAAACAATAATAGTGAGGGGGATGCTCTTCGTCTAGCCTCAGGGGGGAGTGTAAATTGCAGATTTTGGCCCCACTTAGGGTGTCTGGGACAGAAAGTCACTATATTTTCCCATTAAGCTATCGATTAGAGCTTTGCGTAAAGAATTTTACAAAAAAAAAAAAAAAAAAAAGCCGTGATGTCTGTTTTACTGTGATGGTCTCCTTTTGGGGTCATTTTACGCTTGAGCCACACACACATTGGTCTCTCTTAGGGGATTAATTCTAATCTGGCGACGAGCATTCCAGTCACGTTTATATAGAAGTCCCCCTGGTGTCCACTTATAGCTGTCAGTTTAAATGAATCCACTCAAGCAAACTGTATCGAAACACCTTAACTCCCGGAGACAACCACAACAAACCTCGTCCACAAGAACTTTACAAGAAGTGCACGTACTATACAGCCTAACTTATATGTTATTAATTTAATTTCTTTTCAGCCTTGGTATTTGGAGAACTGGGACATGTATTTTCCAGAGGGTGTACAGAATGAGTTTGGATACTAGTTTTGCACTTACTAGAGATCAGGAAATCATGTATTCTGGTAAGGATAAGTGAATGCTAATCGAGACTCGATTTACGTTGTTTTCTGCATGAACTCTTAGAGAGATCCCAGGAATGCCATGTCACATCATCCTTACAAAAACAAAAAAGAAAGAACGAAAGAAAGAAACAAACAAACAAACAAAGAAGGAAATCCAAGCAAGGTCATAGAGGTTGCCAATTGATCAGTTTATTTCAAGGCTTAATTTTTTTTGCAGCTGGTTTTAGAAGAGATTTTGATTAATTAAAACGTTTTCCCTCAACAGCTTATATATACTCAAACCATTTGCCTGTAAATTGCTTTACAGATGTCCATGGAACATGTCCTTTGCCTAGTTATTTCATTCAGGATGGATTTAATGCAATTATGGAAAGTGACACAGCCGATATTTCAATGTTAACTTTAGAACAGAACTCAGTTTCATCAGAGCGTTATTGTAGCGATTCTGCACTACTCAGCAAATCTAGTTTTGGCTCGTTTGTGCCTTTCGAAACTCCGCAGCTGAAATATGTGTATAATCCAAATGCAAAATAGCAGGCAGTGACATGTACACAAATATTGGAACATCTGACATGCAATTTCAATAGAACACGTGTACTTCTGTACGTGTCTCTTTGTTAGACAAAAACTATTTTACATTTTAATAGAACAACTGTTGTGCTCTATTCTTTCAGCTTGATTTACAGCATGTGTTTTTCTAAAAGTCCAGGAACCGAAATAGGGAGTATTGTATTTTCACCATAAAGGAAAAGTCTTTTAACCAATCGAATTGTAACGCGTTGATCAGCCAGCACGTGTATTTTTGAATAGGTTTTTTTGTTCCTTTGTGATAATCGAACACCTGTGTTTACTGTAGACTGTATAAAAGTAGTGCTTAAACTGTTGTATATGGATTACCTGCGATGATTACCTAGCCCGTGATTACTTGCTTGATTACGTACGATTACATGTGAAGTACTGTCTACGAGGTTTACTCTACAATAAAGAAGTTACAGCATTACAGAAAAGTATCAGTTCTTGTCCAACCTTCGTACCTTGAGACGTGGAAATTAGACCCTGTACCTCTGGCAGTAGTAACGAGTGCCAGCAGCGAGCCAGTCACTCTACCGAATTGCAGTTTCCCCCGTCAATAACCTCCATTAGCAGATCACTTTTTGCTAATACTCGCTCCCTCGCGAAAAGCTTTAGTTCCGTTGTTTTCCTAGTTCGACGTTCCCGCCAATTTGGTTTGACAGGCCGAAAAGCCTCTCGTTACACTGGTGGAGAACCTGGGCATTTCTACCGTCTCTGCTGCGACCGGGAGGACAAAGTTGCAAGACAAGACTACCAGACCTTCAAGGTAATCCCTCGGAAACGTAAAACTTTCCAAGTTCTCATTGTTTTACTCCAGTAGAAGATTACACAACGGCTACCCCACCGTCTCGTGGTTATCCACGCAGTTGAATTGCCTTAGCTATTTATCCACGAAGAGTATTGTTACCCAGGAGAGAGGAAGAAGAAGGAGACACAGATGGACAGACTTAAGGAAGACTGAAACGGATTAGAATTGTGGATTTTAAAGACGTACGGTTTTTTTTAACGCTCGATATAAGGTTCGAAAGACGTATTTGGTTGACACGAAGTTGTAATTTTTTCATTCGCAAGTAATTTCTGAAATTTCATAGCGAACAAGGCCTTTTAATTGAGTAGCATTAAACAAGATGAACTAGACAGCCATGAAACAACGAGCCCTTTCATGTTGCTGTTTTGGCTCAAAATCCCATGGATAACTCTTTATAACCTGCTAGCGTTGGCCAAATTTGAAAGACTTGATGTTTGGTCGTCATCTGTAAAAGACGAGGCGCTTTTGAAATTCAGTTTCACCTCAGGAAGCATGTAGTTGGAATCTTTTTACAAACATGGGATGTGTGAAAGATCATCATAATAGAGATAGCTTTTGATCTTTCGTTCTTTTTTATGCTAAAATTTAGACAAATTGTAAGTTAAACACCCATTATTAAAGTAATAGTTTAATGAGAGGATGAACAACAACTGTTTTTAAAACTTCCTCTTAGTTATCGGTGCTAGCTCCTCATTCAGATCCGACAGGCGTTCATTTTATTTTTGGAAGATTTACTGTTTATATGTAGGCTTGAATTGAAAAAAAAAAAAAGAAAAGAAGAAAAGAATTAAAAGGAGGAAAACTCTTGCTCGTCGCTATCACAAATCATTTGCTACCAATAATGTCAGCGAAAGTTATTTTCCATGTGTGTTAATTTAAAAAAGCCTCAAAAAAGTGTATTTAATTAACCATGAATCGGATTTCCACCTCCTTGTTCCTCACAATATGTCATCGCCAAGCTCAGCATTCCTTTTAACGATAATTAACTGCTACTTATCTTCAGACCACCTCAACAACACGGTATTTACTGATAGTAACTTTCAAAGATGGGATTGCGAATCACTTAACTGAAATATATGTTGGGTTGTACATCTTAAAGAAATTCTGAGATTGCGCTAAAGGCAGAGCTGCAAGAAGACAGGAAATTCCCAGGAAGTTCACTAGAAGTCTCGGAAAGTAGCGTCGTTCGTTGTCTCCAATTCATGGGCTTAATTATAATTGGGATAGTTCTTGGGTAGATCAATCTTTTTTCTGCTACGTCACCAGCTTGGAAATGTGAAAGTATGAACAAACGAGCCGTGTTCTGTGTATGGAGTTGTTTTCCAAATGGGCCTGGCCCTTCACATGGATTGTAGAAAGACTGGATGAGGAATGGTGACGTCAACAATCACATTGCTGAGCACCATTTAAAGACGAATCATCAAATTGACTGGGACTCTGCGAAATGTGTAACGTATAGTAATCAACGTCTTACTTTAGAAAGCTGGTTTACTAACTTAGAAAAAAAGCCACTGAATCGTAGCCAACAGTTACCAGCGCCGTACAAAAGACTTATTGACGAGATCAAGCAAAACTAACTACGAGAGAATGACTGGAGAACTGACAATTTGACTAACAATAGACGACTGTTTAACTGTGACAATAGACAGATCGATAGATCGAAACGCACCAATTACTGATTACGAGTCTTCATAGCCAATAACATCACGGCTTAACTGACAGACGACCAATAACATCGCGACGTATTTGACCAATCAGATCAATAACCAGAGTATAATATCACCAACTGACGTGATACAACTCACTTTGACTTTGAAGATGACTATCGCACAGGTTGTCGAAACGTCAGTCAATGTCAACAGCAACAGTCCTATTCAGGACTACGTTCACCCGGACGATCAAACTCAGCCTACTTTTGAAATGACTCTTGGGTGTCAAAATGACTCCTCACAGAAAGACTATCCATGGCCCTTCATCTGTGAAAATACAGTTATGTTAGAACCAGTTCAAGCTTTCAGTCTCAGAGCTTTGTATACGCCATGAATTCAAAATATTAAACGCTTTGTAGTGCGCGCGCTGCTGCGGTATAGAGGAAAGGGAAGCCTGGACTAGTACCTAGTTGAAGAGCCAGGCGCATATATCTCCTGGAAACCCCAATTCCGCGGCGGCATTGACGGAGTAACCAGCCGTGCTAAAGTGCTCGGCAACAGCAAAACTCGGCAAGTTATTCTCAATGCTTTGAATAAAGATGGTCGCCGAAAGGCGTTGTCTCCGCAATGTATGCCAACTCGGTTTTGCGAATGTAGATGGCAGGCCTAGAGCAAAGGCGACAGGAGACGAGGTAGACTAAGCTAGACGTTTGAAAGGAAAGTTTTCAGTTGAGTTTTATCCAGCAGCATCTCATAAGCGCGTCCATAGGCAATTCACGCTAACTAGACCAAAGTGTCGTAGGGCAAACAGGAGATTTCTTACTGCCTATTTGAATGAATGAATGAATGAATGAATGAATGAATGAATGAATGAATGAATCAATCAATCAATCAATCAATCAATCAATCAATCAATCAATCAATCAATCAATCAATCAATCAATCTACTTTTCTATACAACATGTATACGCCCTGTATTACAATATGCGTGCCTAGTTTTTCATCATTCTTTGCCGCAATATCTGTCTAATGAAATGGAAAGGTTAGGAGGAAGGCCTTGAGCGGGGGGGACTCCTTTTCATACATTCCCTTAAATGAAATCCAAACGATGTTCTCGCAACTTGCAAAGCCATCAGCAAGGGGCTTGCCAGCGGATTTGTGTACTGATCATGCGCAGTACGTCAAAAACCATAGATCAACGGTCTTGAGAAAAAACGAAAACATGGCAGTCGAAGGCGGAACAGTTTCTCACTATTATATTTTGGTAATTCGCAAATTTATTGATTTTATGTCGCTTTTCATACATAGCGTGTGGTTTTCTTTTCCTGTTAAACAATTTTCCTTTGCAGAGTTTGGAATATGCAAGATATAGCTCGGAACAGCTGATAAGAACCGCCGAAGAGTTGAGCTATCGAGCAGTGTTTTGCTCCAAACCTCAGGAAAGTTTTAAGTCGCTTCAAGGTACAGAGCTTTCAGTAGTAGTTGTGATTTGTTTTAGGATCGTTTTGAATTTTAACTTTGGATCCAAGTTGTTGACTGATCCAAATAAACGAAGTGAAATGTTATGAATTAAAGTGTTGATTTTTATTCAGTTATGATATGTAGAGCAGTAAGCTCATATTTATAAAGCTCTCTTGAATATACTTGCTTCCGATAAATCTGACACTTGCTCCAGTAATTTTTATTAGCATCAAGTTATCCTTGCCCGGCAAAAACGATGTAACCTATAAATAAATCCATCGAGCGCGTTGTTGTTGGTTGCGTTTTAGTTTCCCCCGCATTTCAGTACCGAAAGACAAATACGATATGCAAGAAAAACAAAGATCATGATATGATTTTTTTTCAATTTTTTAAGCATTTCTGATTTCCTCTGCCGGTTCACTTCTTGCTTCTAAAAAGTCTAAAAATATTTCCTGTGGGAAAAATACTGTAATTATCTGCTGACCACCACGCTGAGTGACCGCTTTGCAAGTTGTGAGAACATCGTTTCTCGGTCCCAGACCTCGTCTCTTCCCCCCCACCCCCCCCCGCCCCCCGCCCGGCCTTGAGTAATGCTATATTTGACCAAACTGTAAGGGACCAAAGCCACAAGCTCCATGATCTGCTACCGCCACGCAACGGGTCCACTTATTGTACCCGTAACCAGAGATACTTCAAACTACCGATTTTTAAGACAAATAGGTTTAAAAACACTTTTATTATGGCGAACAGTTTTAATTGTTAGTAGTAATCTTGATTATTAGTATTTTGGTATTGATACTTCTTCTTTTGTATTTTATTGTAGGTTATATTTTACGGTTTTTGTAGTAGTTATCATATATTTATAGATAATTTTTTAGTTCCATTGTAAAGTAAGTCACATTTCAGCCGGCCCGCGGGCTGCAATGATTTTACTTCTTAATAAAGCTATCTATCTATCTCAATCAATCAATCAGTTTTATTTCAATACGGTAGTTTCGATAAGTTGAAAACTTCCTTACACGAGAGCCGTATTCAAATACACCCTGTATAACGTAAGGTCTATGAAAAGTGACCAATAAAGTACAAAAATTATGTTTACAAATTCTACCAACACTAATGAAAATACTTAGAATCCGAATCAAAAGAGGCAATAACAGAGAAATTTAAGGATTAAGTGACGATTTCACAGCCACCGATAGGTTTTTTCATTTAATTTCATTTTCATTTTTTCCTTTATTCTTTCGCTTACATTTAGATTTTCTCATGCTATCGATGCATTCCGCTGAGTGTACCCAGTCTTTAGAGATCAGGATTATTTCTCCCACTTTGTGCGACCTCGTGGCGAGGTCGAGCTAACTATGGGAAGTTAACGGGGGAACTGAGCTGCCAGTTAAGTTGGAATCGAAACAAAGCAAGACCTTAATCTGTATTTTCTCATGCAGAACCAAGCCGATTGATTCAAGTAATTACAACGTGTGCCGTGCAGATGTTTCGATTTGATTAAAGTACAATAAATTGTTTCGCGATGACGATAACAAACAGTGGAAAACGAGCGTGTTTAACCCATTCCCAATCGCAAATTAATGGAGACGAAATCAATAAAAGCAAATATAAACTGACCAGCGATTATTTAATCCTGTGATTTCGCCAAGAAACGACTATCCAGTTTCTCATTCCTTTATTTATTAACTGACAGACTCTCAAAGTAGATCCTTTGAAATCTTTTGCTTGAGGCACCAAATTTTATCTTGACTGGTGCTTTTAGTAGACCCGGAATTTTGAGTAGAATAGTTGCCGTTGCGGAAGCCTATAGTTATCTGAAAAGGAAGTTTATTTTGTCACTCTTTGCCGAACTGATTGATTCTTCCTTGATTTGCAATGACCAATCAATGAGGGTCTTATGTAGCAGTGTTTATGGCATGGGCGTTAACTTAAAAAGGGACAACTCAGCAGAAAATCTTTGGCCTTAAAATGTCCTCATCTGGACTCCTACAGCTCTGTTCGTCAGCTCATCTAGCAGTGAGGGTGTCAACGGTAAGAAAGCGAAAGACGATCAGAATAGTTTAGTTTGTACCTAACTGTATTTCTAAAATAACTTGATTATCGCACGAAAGTGAAAGATTTATAGTGAAAATGCGATCTAAGTTGCGAGTTTCATCCCCGGAACGAACGCGTAAAGGGTCGAAACATCCACAGCGGCTGCACTTTACGCCTTGGCTTAAGGAGCAGATCGAAAGTGGAGATATCTGTGGCGTAGAGTGGATCGATAAAGACCTCGGGATCTTTAAAATTATTTGGGTGCGAGTTGATAATCCCCAATTCAAGCTCGAAACCCATGCAGAATTGTTCAAACGCTATGCAAGCCACACAGGGAAATATCGCCCAGGCGACCAGCCAGATCCCTCGACGTGGAAGACGAGGTTTCGCTGTGCTCTGCAAAAGATGTCGGATATCGTGGAAATTAGACATTTGGAAGGACCTAAACCGTACAGAGTTTTTAAGTTTGAGCCAAAACGGAAAGGTAAGGAGTATTAGTATTTATGACAAATGCACCCGTGTAAATTAACTTGCCCTTGGCAGTTGTTTTCCGTGTTACGTTGCTATTTTGAAAGTTCAGGTCATTTTGACTGCATAAATGAGCCCGTCTTTTGGTGAAGTTACTGTTCGTACAAAAAAACCTCAGTATTAGTAGATGAATTCATTGGCAAAGGCATGTGATCTTAAAGAGACAAGATCTTCATATAGTAAGAAGACCGACTACGTTAATACACATTAGGCTTTGTTAAATTCATTGATTAAAATGACTTTTTCATTTATTACTTGCCATTACAAAGTCAGGTATCTTTTAGCTTGATCTCAGTTCTCGATCCGCTGTGTCTTAAAGCTACTGGCAACAGTCGGGTTTAATGGAAGCAACAAGTGACCAAACAATGCTCTTCAAGTTTATTGTAAAATTTGTTATGTTGTGCCAAATACCGCGGCGGGTAGGAGGCCAAGCGGCCTTTGAATTAAAGAAGTTAAAACTGAAAAAGTGTCTTTTTAAGACACTTTTTTCGCGTAAAGATTTAAAAATCTTTATGCGGAAATTGCACTTAAGCGAATATTTTAAAGTGAAGAGGAACAAAAACTGCTCCTTTATTTTAAACTAACAACTTCCCCTGTTATTGATGTTTCTTTTCGGTGAAGCATCAAATTTCTTTAGGAGTACTAACTGGAATGTAATTAATTGAATCTAAACACGCTAATGGAAACATTTTTTCTTTATATTTTCCCTCTGTCATCTAACCATGACGAAGAGAGCGGTACCTGCATGTTTCTGTCTTTGTTCCTTCTCTTTCTTAGTTCCGTTTTTTCAGCACGAAAATAGCAGTTGCTTTGAACTTTGTGCCTACGGGTCGCCTCAGTGCGAAGGACCAGGCTGGTATAGCGAAGATAGAGGACAGACGGCAAATTTTTGTCGCTCGAAATATCTATAAGTAGCAACTGTTCAATAGCGGGATACCTAAGTTGCGTGCAATCCATTGGTTTCGCCTCTATAACTAATCCTTAACAAGAGAGAATAACCAACTGTAAAACATTTTAGGAGAAGCCCGCAACCCATAATGTTAGCACAATATCTCGCAGCCTTTTTTGCATCCTTTGTCGACGACAAATCACGAATTTGAGAGAATAGAAACAGTTCTTTATGTACTTCATTAAGTATGTTTAGAACAGTACGGATGATTTAGAAGCAAAAATCCCAAAAATCATCTTTTGAAAATAAAAACACGAGCAGCGATGATAGCTAGACGAGGGGTTATTAAGTATTTAAAATAACATCGGTACGTGGGGGACAAAGGACCGGATATCATAATCACTAGATATACGGTGAGGAATCTAATTGTCGCGGTATGTCTGGGATGGCTAGTTTCTTAACCATTGCCAAAGACTGCTACGTTGCTTTAGTTTATGTTTACCTTTTGCCAGTTTCTGAGCAGTTAGAAGTTGTTTCATTCCAATCTAGAGAGTTTTAAAAACTCGTGTCGAGGCATCGAGTCAGAGCGTTATAGACAGGTGATGATACCAAAGGTTATTTCCCTCATTCGCTAATTTAAAAGCGTTAACAAAGTGTATTTAATTAACCATAATCCAATTTTCACCTCGTTCTGCACAACCGTGACATGTCATCGCCAAGCTCAAATCCCGATGATTTGCGTCTATGCCGCTTATCTTCAGACCACCTGAGCAGTGGTATTTGCTGATAATAACTTTTAACGATGGGAATGGCTTAACTGAATTTATAGATTGGGTTGTATGTCTTAAAAATGGTTAGATCGCATAGTGCTGTTGGTAGCATTGGAAAAACTCAAGAACGTTCCCAGGAAGTTGAAAGCATCTCATGTAATTCCGTAATTCATTGAATAGTTTCCTGTTGCTATTCATTCTTTTATCTGGAAACACGTGTTTACCACCAGACTATTTTGTTTTGAAATTGACTTAATAATTGACTGCGTTTTGTTTTGTTTGACTTTAATGAACTGTTCATTTTCCAAAATTTACTGTCCGTTAAAGACATTTTGGGGAAGCTTTTTTTCGATTGCTGCACGACGGTAAGATATCATGAACTTCTCAGAAATAGAAGGTAGTTTTTCGTCTGCGAACGTTTTTGGACCAGTATATCTAACTGAACCACTGATAAAACTCACTTCAGTATCAGGAACATGTTCTTTTTTTTGTTCCAAAGGATAAAAGAATAAAATTAAGATAATTTTTGACATAGTTCGTGGTGGTCCAAAGACAAAGCCCTCAGACTAGTCACCAAAAAGAGATCGGCATCGGCTTTAATACATTAATTCCCGTTCGGAAAAATCCGGAAAAAGAAATGAAACAATAACGAGTTGAGCCAGTGTATGCTATACGAGCAAATTTATCCCAGTTTCAATCAGGAGCAAAATTCAGGTGACTCGTTACTCCGCAAGTAGAAGCCCATTTGCCGTGACTTAGTTCTATCGAAGAATGATGAACACGCAGCCGGGATATAAAGGTTAGACCATCCGTGACAGAACCTGAACAACACATTAACTTTAATTTATTTTAATATTGACTGCCTCAATTTTGTCGCTACAAGGGTTTTTGATGGACTAAGCTTTTTGCGTCCATCAGAGTCGGAAATTATGCCTTTTAAATCATTTAAGATGTTTTCAAACTTAAGAGCTGTTCGAAAAATGAGAAGAAACTTATAAGCAGGTGATTTTGAGCCATTGCGACTTACGTCAACAGGGAGTGAGCCCTTGCCTTGATTTTAGGTCCCACATTTATATTTCTGTGTCTTTACTCTTCTAACGGAGATTGATGCGAATTGCTGAGCAGAGTTGAAGGTCGGTCCTCACAACGGTAGTCGGCCATATCCCCCCCCCGGATCCGCATTAAGTAGGACGATGTATTTTGGGTCAACATAGTAGTCAGGCTTCCAAATATAAATGCTTTTTGACACAACACCATCAAAATTTAAGAATATTTTTATACTTCTTGTCTTTCCAAACTTAGTGCATTTCTTGAAGGTGAAATTTCACGTTTCTTTTTGCATTAATGGAGATATTTGGACAGGGGACAGTGAAGTTGAAGACTCTTCAACGAACATTTCCTTAACAAACCTGAAAGTGATTTCTTCAAGGAAAGTTTTTTTTCGCAATGTTTTCAGCCAAACAATTTAATTTGATGCTGATAAAACAAATTAACAAAAAGAAACAGAAAAAGTAACATGCACGGCAAATTTAAACTGTGTGTCAGTTGCATGAAATGCGGTTCTCAAGATGAGCAGAGCTATATCGCGAATTTAACTTATCGAACATCTATATGGTAATTTAGGTGCTAGTTTTCAAACGTATTGTATTATCATTTTCTTTCCAAAATAAATAGCGTCACATAAACTTTCGGTTTATCTTTGGGTGTTAATGCCTCAGATATTAATCGAATTTAATGCGTTGAATGATATCGATCCTCTGTTATCGAGTGGTCAACAACATCAACTGAATTCGTTGCTTCCTTATCTCTGTGCCAACAACTTGAACTTTGAAGTCATATTGATGTCATAATAATTGAATTAACTTGTTCTCTAGACGTGGTTTTGCACCGTCATTATTGTTTAACCATTGTTTACACATGCATTTTTTAACTTTCGATTCTTTCACTTTTCAAAAGGAAATTCTGCAAGGCGTAGGAGAAGACGGTGTTTTACATCAGAGACAAACCTGTCCTTGAACGAGACAGTTTCGGGATTAGAAGAGTATCTTGTTCCAAACCATTACTTGAGTTATGCGGGCGTGAGTGAATGGGATACGCAGAACACAGAGGTATAACTACATGTAGTAGACACGCCTCAGGCATGGCGTGCTATCTCATTGCTAGCGTCAAACGTAATTGAGAAGTTGTAACCTTGCGGTACCCGGTGGATCTACAAAAGGTAGGGAGGGACCTTCACATGAAAGAGACGGAGAAGCTCGTTGGAAAAATATGATTTATAGCGGCCTAAAGGAGGCCAATCTGGGTGCGTTTCTTAACTCCTAGGGGAGACCTAACTGAAATCTTCCCCCAGCGTTTACGACGAGTAACCACAAACTTTTTTATGTCAGCCTGACACAGGCGCTACCACACACGCACCGTTTCGTACACGACTTCAATTCTAATAACGCTATAATAATTTTTTTTTTCAGCCATGTTGTATGGAGAACTGGGACATGTATTTTCCACAGAACGTGCGGAATGAGTTTGGATACTTTTAATGCCCAAGTTTTGCACTTAAGGGTTAGCAAAGCTTTTTTTCCGGTAAGCATAAGAATTTAATTTAAAAAACTTCAAAACAGGCGCGAGGATATCAAACACAGCCCATCCGTACGAAAACATATTTTTAAAAAATATTGGAATCCTGAATTCGAATAGAAAATACTTTGGTATTTGAGAGAAAATTTGTTCGACTTTCTAGTAGAGAGAGGTTACTTGCTCAATTGTGTATGGAAACCAGTTATTGAAGAAATTCAGATGATAACATCACTCTCTTTAATAACCCATACGCGTTATAGTACTTATAAACCCTTACAAGCCCTAAGAGTAATCAGTACTAATGAAAATTCTCCTTCTTTCCTTGTAATATCTGAATGCCTTATAACACAGATTGGTGACGAGAATTAAGCACATGATCACACAAGATAAATTTAATCGTTATTATATTCAATCACCCGTTTGCTAGGATCTAGAAAGGGGGGGGGGGTACTGATCTCGTATTTCGGCTCCTACTGAACACGACAATCCCGCATCCCGAACTTCTTTCATCGCTATCCTGAATACTCATTTTCTTTCCCAATCCCGTATTCCAAAGTTTGGCGAATCCCACCTCCCTGGTAGCAGTCAAATCCCTTATCCCGTAGAGTTTCCCGAATTCCGCACTGTATTTTCGAGAAAGCTTTTCCAGCCCCTGTTATGCTGCATCCAAATCAAAAGTAAGTCGTTTGATCGTAAATATTTTCTTCACATCTCTCTCTCCTCGTCTGACTGAAACTCACTATCTTTTAAACGATAAGCCGTCCTTTAGTATTTTACTATTTGCTTCTTCTTGGTCGCAAGGACGCATCCGGTTCTACACCCCTTGAATGTATTTGAACGGAGAGTAATGGTTAGTTGTTTCCTTTGCAGGTCGTGCCTTAACGCATCCCCTCAGTCAGATGTCTATTCAGGCGCCAAATAATTCCTTGACATTTTATACTGGTAAAGGTTTGAGAGATAACGACGAGTTTCATTTGGACGATATACTTTTATAATAAAGGTCGATGTCACAACATTTAATCGTTCGGACGGCTGGATCACTTGAAAGGGGTTTTACCCTCTCACAGAGAGCATACTCCGATTCTTACCTATTAAGATAAATTACGTTATACATGATGTAGTCACAAAAGCTGACATAATGATCAGAAGTATTCTGAAACGTTAGATTTCCCACGTTACTGACATGCAGACGAAGTTGTAGCTAGTGTAACAGGTAAATAGGTCGTCCTGTTTTTTCGTCTCTGTCTAAGAGCATGCTGTTTATAAAAAGAGATCCTATCGGCTTGCTACAATGACCTTCTCCACAGAGAATCAGTCCTCTTTTGTCTTCTGTTGATGAAAGTCCGTATACACTTAACAATCTTATTGATCAGCTTAAAAGCATTTTGAACTAAGACATAAGGCTTAACAATATACACAGCTGTATTGCTTCAGCCCATATTTTCTTTAGAAATAAATGAATGGATGAAAAATAAATAATAATAAATAAATATTATGGTTGTACCCTGTTCCCCAATATCTCTTCTGCCTTTGTCTCCGCCATTATTTCCCTTTTTCCTGGTCCTTTTCTTTTAAAAAGCTAAACAGTCAGCAAGGTTTTCGCCCACATCACACAAAAACTGTAGCTCCCCAACTGCTCTTCCAGCGGCGGGCAGTCTTTCTTTGATTGTAGAGTTTTTCAAGGTGTCCCCTTAAATCGGGTGCCGTACGGCTTCTGGCAGGTAAAACCCCAAAATGCAAAAATAAATTTAGGCGTAAGCCAATATATATAGAATACTTTCTGGGCCGTGCCCCTGCGGGTCGCTGCCTGGCCCTTTTGTTTCATTCTATAGGGCGCCATCATTGTCGTGGGGGTACTCCAGGTCCTTTGTCTGTCTATTCACTTAGCTTTCAGTAGGTCACTAGAATGTTTCTTGGGTCTTTTAACTAAGTGGTCAGGGCGGGGCTCATTACCCCGGCGACTTTTGGCGTGCTTATGTATCAGACGTATCAGAAATCGAACGAGTTTACGCAGCCAAAGAGTGAGATTTCTGCTACAAAAAAGAGAGCGTAAATACCATACAAAGAACTTTCCATGTGGTATTGTGTTTATTATAATCATACTGAGACATTCACAATTTTATTAGCCCTTTATTTTAGATATTTCCAAAGGGTTAAAAGCGTGAAATGACATGAATGAAAACGACGCCGCCGTTCAAAAACAATTAGTAAAAATTATAATGAGGGTAAGAATATGAGGTAAAAAAGGAATTAATCACATAATTAAGTATTCTTAACTATATGTTTAGAAGTATGTTTAGTATGATCACAATTTTTTTTTAGTAAACTATTGAAATAGTGCAATAAATAAAAAATCTAAAATCGGGATAATATAGTCCTAAATATAGAGCTATTGTTGTTGACAGTGACTGACGTTTCGACAACCTGTGTAGTAGTCATCTCCAGGGTCAAAGTGAGTTGTATCACGTCAGTTGATGGTGTTAAACTCTGGTTATTGACCTGATTAATTGGTCAATTAAGTCGCAATGTTGCTAGTCGTCTGTCAGTAAAGGCATAATGTTATTAGCTATGAAGACTCGTAATGTCATTTGTGCGTTTCCATCAGCCTATTGTCACAGTTAAATAGTCATTTATTTTTGGTTAAATTGTCAGTTGTCCAGTCTTTCTCTCGTAGTTAGTTTTGCTTGATTCCGTCAACAAGTCCTTTGTACGGTGTGGGTAACTGTTGACCGCGATTCAGTGGTAATAAGTTAGTAAACCACCTTTCTAAAGTGAGTCGTTGATGGTCAATTTACAATTACTAGCGGAAGAAGAATAATCTTAATAAAAGACAAACTATTAGCTGCATGAAGGTACAAGTCGAGCTTACTTGTTTTTTCCCCTTGCAAGCTCTCCATACAATTTTCTCCGGTGACAATGAAGTATACGACGCTATTCTATTTCAATTTCCGAACTGTTGCTCACTTTTCAGGACTCACAAATTTCCTTGTTGAAAGACTTCGCAAGCTCATACAAAAGGCAAGTAATTTGGAGCGGAATTCTTGCACCACAGGGGATATTGATTAGGTTAGGAGGATTATTCAGACTAAGCTTTCATTTTCTTCTTCCTTGTTTGAACAAAAGCGGAGGAAATTGAAAGATATCTTGGACTGCATCGCAGCTGTTACATGATCTACGTCTATTTTGAACAGGACTGCACCAATTAATTGAAATTAGGTGTCACAGAAAAATGAACGAAATCAGTGAATTGTAGAAAATTGGCACGCTCATGAAATTCAAGGATCTTAAGTTCAACAAAAGGATGAAACTGAAAACGTCTTCAGGAGATCTGGTCAATTTACCTTCTCTCAACTCAATTCGATATCGTCATTACGATTTTCTCTTTCTGCGCAATTAAGTGCATCGGTAGTGACGTAAACGTGTAGCCTAACTGAGTAGCTATGGTAATTAGAAATCGTTTTGGTATACAAGCCAATTTCATTCCTATTTCTATTATGTGAAAATATGATTTTTGCACCTTAATCGCTTTGGAAAGTCACTAATCTGCAAGCCTACGATTCTAGAAGCAGCCTGCGGGTGAATTTAGCTATAGTCTCTACAGGACATGGGGGGTGTAAAAACTGGATCATGCGTTCTTTGGTTTGGTTCAGTTCCCGTTCCTTTTATGGTAGTTATTAAGAAACATTCTGCATGATGAACTTCGGAAATCAGATGCGTGCTCAAAAAACTGCAATCATTTCAACCCTACAAAAGCCAATGGAGTCCTTGCCAGAATAACATGAAATCTCTCTCTCCGAGGTGTGTATACATTCTCAGTGAAGGCGCACATGCACTAGTCAGCCACCCCTCCCTCCCCCCCCCCCCCGTCCGCTCCCACTGGAGGGAGTTTGCCATTGCTTTGTGTTTTTACTTCGCTAAAAGAAGTTATGTGACGCGATCTGCTATCTTTAAAAAAGCAAAAACGTGTCTTCATCAATTGAATTCTTTAGCACATACTGATCTTAAACTAACAGCAATATCAGGCCTCGTCACATAGTCCTTTTGATAGAATCGATCTCCGTAGGCTTTCATTCTGAGACTATTGATACTTAAGGTGAGTTCAATATGAAGAAAGAAAGCTAATTTACCAACATTTAATAAAGCCAACGTGCAAGCGATCGGCTACAGATTTACAAGCCGAATAATTAAAGAATGAGGAAGACTTCAATAAAGTGTTTTTTGTGATATGAATTATGCATTATGCTTTCGTATTGCTAAAGCGAAGTTTTTATGGCCCGACGCTTTTAACCTTAGTACGATGAAATCGATGTGGGAAGTGAAGCCAGACCTATTAAAATCGATCGATTGATTGATCCATACGATTAAATCTCACAACATGTTTCGTGATTTGACTTTCAATAAGCATATTAATTCTTGGAGATGATGATGACAGATAAATTTAGAAAACACAACACTGGCGTGTGCTTTAACCCATTCATGAATTAACTGAACATGGCCTGGGATGGCAAATTAATGGAGAAGAAGTCAATATGATAAAACCAGTGGCGAGAATGCTGTGATCTCGCCACTGAATACATGACTGACTTATCACTGTCGCTCATTAGTTATCTTATACGGAAGTTTATTTTGTGTTTCTTTCGTATGTATGAAATTAGTTCCTCACACTGAATTACCGACCTCGATTTGCAGCGACCAATCACATGTTAGGGTCTTATATAGCGGTGTTTATGACATACATGGGCGTTAACTTTAAAAGGGCAACCGAACAAAAAAAATTCGTCCTTAAAACAAGTTCCAAATCTAGAAGCTCAATGCTGGCTCCTGCGTTTCAAAAGTGGCTATATCCGTCAGCTCATCCCGCAGTGAAAGTTCCAAGCAAGAAAGCGAAAGGCGATTAGAAGAGTAAAGTTTGAACTGAGTGGTATTTCAGAAATAACTCGACAATCGCACGAAACTGCAAGATTTATAGGAAAATGCTATCCAAGTCGCAAGTTTCATCCTTAGAACAAGATCGATCCTTCGTTCGTGGAGTGGCGAAACAGCGGCAGCGGTTTACGCCTTGGCTGGAGCAGCAGATCGAAAGTGGAGATATCGATGGCTTAGAGTGGATCGATAAAGATATAGGGATCTTCAAGGTTCCTTGGGTGCGGGTTGATAAGCCCGAATTCGAACTTGAAACCCATGCAGAATTGTTCAAACGATGGGCAAGCCACACAGGGAAGTATCGCCCCGGAGACCAACCAGACCCATCCACCTGGAAGACGAGATTTCGCTGTGCTCTTCGAAAGATGCAAGAGATCGTTGAAATAAAGCGAATGGGAAATCTAGAAGGAACTAGACCGTACAGGGTTTTCAAGTTTGAGCCGAAACTGAAAGGTAAAGACAGAAATTTATGCCAAATTTGCGTGCAAAATATCTTGCTCCGAGTTTTTTTTCTATGTTTTATTTTCCGTGTAACGTATTTGTTCTGATTGCAGGTCTGTTTGATGTTATTTCGCCTGAGCTTTTGCAAACCTTTTTTTCGTATACAAAACCGGCTGTAACTTGCCACCATGTGCTCTTAAAAAGAAAAGATCTTTTATCAGTGAAAAGACCAGCTAGATACGTAGACCTTTGTGAAACTCACTTGCAGGTTAATTGATGGGTAGAGTAATTTGTTATTATATACAAGCATCGCAGTGTACCTTATCAAGTCCAAACGTAACTGGTACCTGAACTTTTTATAGCTTGTCATTACTATTCAGACAAGTGATCAAGCAATGCGCTAGAAACCTTTTGAAGGAAATTGGTAAACAAAGCGAATAAAACCGGGGAAAAAGGCATCTATGGTTTAAGCCAAGAGCGAAAAATGGTCTGGGATAAACACAGAGAATAAGATGTGATGATATGTTTGCCATTTTCGGTCAAATGCGGCGGTTACGAGGTCGAAGCGGTATTAGAAGTTGGGATTAAAATAGAAGAAAAAAAGTGGCCTTTCTTGATGCGGAAATTAAGATTGCCAAACACTCAAGTAAATAGTTAAACACAAGAGGAACAAAAAGTCTTCCTTTATTGTTTAAAACTTCCTCTCACTTTTTGATCTTAGTTCCTTATTCGAATCCATGGCGTCGATTTTCTTTTGAGGCGGCTATATTAAGTGTCATGTAATTGTATTATATAAGAATTAAATAAAGAATTAAAAAAGGGGGCGAAAAAAGGGGTAAGGAACGTAAGTCTTGAAAAACTGTATGAGCTTCTTCATTGCTTTTTCTCACTAACAAAAAACTGCATAGAAAAACCCATATGTTTGTACATGTTTACCACTAAGAGTTATCTGCGTTGAAATAGTGTGTTTAAGGTCGCCAACCTTGCAAACCGCAGCGTTAGACAACAAAGCCTTTCTTTTCGCTACCTCGATACGCGTGTGTCCCAATTCTTGAATTCCGGAGTGTAGATTTAAAATAGTGTTTTATTTACTTCAATAAGTATGTTTTAAACTGTTCGTAAAAGAGCCGCAAAAGAACCGAAATTTATCTTTGAAAATAAAAACACGAGCAGTGATGATAGCTAGACAAGGGGTGGATAGATTCGGCACGTGGGGGGATGGAAGGCCGGATGTTATAATCACTAATTCAGTGAAGAATACAATAGCCCGAGCATGGGGATCTATAATTACCAGGGCCTGTTTCTTTAGAATGGGGAGACAGTGTTGTATGCCTTTTGCCAGTTTCCATCAATTATTTTTGGTCTGCTTTTCTTTCTTTCCTGTTTTTAATGTATCTGCCTAATATTTATTTTAAGAGTCAGAAAAAAAAAATGAGTGTTTAGAACTTTTTCAAAAACCGCGTGCCAAACTGTTGATTCAAAACGTTAGGTAACGATAGCAAAGGTTATTTGCCATATGTGCCTTTTTAAAAGCTTCAACAAAGTGTATTTAATTAGCCATAATCCGATTTTCACCTCCTTGTTCCGCACAACAACACGTCATCGCCCAGCTCCAATCCTTTTAACGATAATTAACTTTAATGTCTCGTATCTAAGGACCACCTAAACAGTGGAATTTGCTGATAATAACTTTTAAAGATGGGAATCACGTAACTGAATTTATAGGCTGGGATGTATGACTTGAGAAATGCTGAGATTGCGCTTAGTGGACGTCTAAAACGAGTGGATTGTAAAAACAAAGATGCCTATATCTAGGAATGTTCGCCGGAAGTTCTAGAAATCGTGAAAAGCACCCCATGAAATTCAGTAACTCCTTGAATAGGCTCCTGTCGTCATTTATTCTTTTATCTAGCAACACGTGTTTACCTAGACTTTTCTGTTTTGAAATTCACTTTATCATTGTAGATGTTTTGTTTTGCTAAATTCCAGTGCATTGTTCATTATCCAAGGTGATTCATTGTCTTCAATGAGGAAAGTTTTTGGGTAGATTCTTTCGTCGGATTCCTGCACAAGTAGGGTTAAATAAACTTATCCGTGAGAGATGTGGCTTTTGGTTCTCTGTTCACGTTTCTGTACAATATCGCGCACCACTAATTTGTTGAACAACACACTGTGTATATGAAGACATGACTGTTCTTTTTCGTCCCTAAGGATAAAAAAAATAACATCAATTGAATATTTGGCATAATTCGTGGTCGTCTAGAGACAAAGCAATACTGGTGTTATAAGAGAGTGAATTGATGAGAACGACAGTTTTGCATGATTAAGATCCGGTGGCCGTATTGTATATACTGCCAAGCTACTGAAATCTGGCCAGAAAAATTAGATACATCAATCATTTTTTTATCCTAAAAGAAAGGTGCATTAATGACGAAGCTGAAGCAAATCGTTCATTTTTCACCTCAGAAGAGGTTTTTTTTTTAAACTTATTTAATTCTGTATCAAGGTATTCTTCTATTAACGATCTCCTGAGAAAACCAATGTTCGATGGCCTTTGCAACCATAAAAAGTTCTAAGGTGTCCGCTCATAGTTTCTAATGTTAGCCTTGAACTCTACGATGGAGTAGAGATCTTTCCGTGATCTGAGCGAAGGACCTGAACTCGCGAGGTGAGGTTATATCAGCTAGATTAAAAGGTCCACAGGAAATGGGAATAATAACTTTTATTTTGACATTGACAATCGTACCTTCAGTTGATCCGCAAAACTTCATTCTTTGAATTGACTGTCATTTTTAGTTCCTTGTCTCCGTCGGTCTGCTTTACTGCGCTAAAGCTATTTTCAGTGTTTACCTAATTTGAACTTCGTTTGCACCCTTCGAGATGCTCGGTCAGAGCTGCAGAATTATTGTTTACCAGAACTGATTTCTATTTTCTTTTTCGAAACCTTGTGGACTAGAGATAGGACGGAGATTTTGAAAGGTTAATTTAAGGTTATCACTGAGTATCCGAGAGTCTTCCCTAAAAAACTTTTTTTTTAAAAAATTGTTATCTATTAAATAACGTTTTTCAAACAACATGAGCACAGTGTATAAATGGTTACAGTGGAAACTGTAGCCAACTAATTTAAGATTTCACAACAATTTTCTTAGAGTTTTCTCAGCTGGAATCATCCCAAATGACTGAGTTTAGTTTTGACTTCAATTGCGGACTTGTACGTCCTTGAAAAAAAAGAAAGAAAAAAAGAGTCGGCTTCATTTCCTTTCCCCTTCGTCTTAGAACTGAGATTCAGTTAACATGCAATGTTTTTATTTTCCCCACGGTACTCTGTCTTACAATATTAGTTAGATCGATATAGGACGCTAATAAACATGACGGATCTTGTCTTTAACGTAACCATCCTTGATTTATCAAGTGTTTCGAAATTTAGTACATTTATTGATGATAGTAAATTACTCTATCGTTTTCTTTACGTCAACCAATATTCAAATTCAAATGTGAAGGAAAGGTTGCATTTTCTTCACTGACCAGCTTGTTGTTTAAGCCTCCAGCGAAACTAAAAATGAATCATTGAAGAAAGGTAGTTCTTATGCCAAAAAGTAATGTGTACAAAGCAAATTAATGAAAAATAAAAAAATAAAATAAAAATTAAAGTTAAAAACGTACATATGCCGCGTCGCCAAAAACTTGGGTGCCTGCTACAGAAATTCGGTTCCAGACAAACAGTGCTACATCGCAATTAGACATTGTATCGTAATATAATCATTATTAAAAAAAAGAAAAAAACATATTGTATTATCATTTTATTTTCTAAATAAATAGTCTCAGCATTATCTTACGATTTATCTTTGGGTGTTAATCCCTACATATTAGTCGAATTTATCGCGTTGAATGATCTACTGACCGCTACATTAACAAAGTTCTTCGCTTCCTTATCTCCCCGTGCCAACAAATTTTGAAGTCGTATTGATGTCATAATTATTAAATTAAGTTATTCTCAAGATGTGGTTTTGTACCGACATTTTTGTTTAACCATTGTTTGCACGCACATTTTCACTTTCCAGAAGGAAATTCTTCTTCAAAGCGCGGCCAGCCTCGTGGGTCAGCTGGGAGAAGAAGGTCTTCATCCGAGTCAAGCATCTCTATAGAGACAACCGTTTCTGGACTAAATTTAAAAGGAGAACAGCTTGTTCCAGACTATCCTCACTGGCGTCACCCTGGCATGAGTGAATGGGATATTAATCAAAACACGTCTGAGGTAAAGTTTGAAACGCCTGAGCCATCACGTGTTTTAAAATTACTTTATGGCATGATCAACCATGAATATCCCAGCAAGAAAATGTTAAGTTTTTAGCGTGTATTGTCTCTTGCGTGCTGTAATCTAGAGGCTTTATTCTGGGTATAATGGTTGTGCTGGGTTTTGTGGAATTATAGGCTGAGAGTGCGGCGGCTTTCAAATGAAAGCATAAATTAATGGTTAGCCGAGTTCCACCTAGTTTTTGAAGGATCGAAGGCTTTGACAACTGTTCGTCACATCCCAGGGGGGACTCCCATATAATAATAGTGACGGGGATGCTCTTCGTCTAGCCTTAAAGGGGCGGGGGTGTAAATTGCAGATTGTGGCCTCACTTAGGGTGTTTGGGACAGAAAGTCACTATATTTTCCCATTAAGCTATCGATTAGAGCTTTGCGTAAAGAATTTTACAAAAAAAGCCGTGATGTCTGTTTTACTGTGATGGTCTCCTTTTGGGGTCATTTTACGCTTGAGCCACACACACATTGGTATCTCTTAGGGGATTAATATCTAACTTTCCGACGAGCATTCCCGTCACTTTTATATAGAAGTCTCCATGGTGTACACATATAGGCTCTCAGTTTAAATGAATCCACTCAAGCAAACTGTATCGAAACACCTTAACTCCTGGAGACAGCCACAACAAACCTCGCCCAAGACTTTACATGAAGTGCACGTACTATACAGCCTAACTTATATGTTATTAATTTAATGTGTTTCAGCCTTGGTATTTGGAGAACTGGGACATGTATTTTCCAGAGGGCGTACAGAATGAGTTTGGATACTTTGAAGGTCCGAGTTTTGCACTTACTAGAGATCAGGAAATCATGTATTCTGGTAAGAATGAGTGAATGCTAATCGAGACTCGATTTACGTTGTTTTCTGGATGAACTCTCAGAGAGATCCCAGGAATACCATGTCACATCATCCTTACAAAAACCAAAAAAAAAGAAAGAAAGAAAGAAGGAAATGCAAGCAAGGTCAAACAGGTTGCCAATTGATCGGTTTATTTCAAAGGCTTAGTTTTTTTCTTTGCAGCTGGTTTTAGAAAAGATTTTAATTAGTTAAAACGTTTTCCCTTAGCAGCTTATATATACTCAAACCATTTGCCTGTAAATTGCTTTACAGATGTCCATGGTACATGTCCTTTGCCTAGTTATTTCATTCAGGATGGATTTAATGCAACTATGGAAAGTGAGTTCTTGTTCTTGTTCTTGTTTCTCTTCTTCTTCTTGCTTCAGAATCTGGCTCTATACAATTAAGTGCGCGTTCATTATGTGAACAACCTTTCTGCAATGATCTGTCCAGATTAGGGCTGCCTCGGTCCCCGAGGACGTCGGAATGTACAATTTGAACACAAAGTAAAGGCTTTTTTTTATCGTTTGTTTTACAGGTTGCTTCTTACGAAGACCCCCAGCGGATGTCGTAAATATATAAGTTGCTATGTTACATTAAGTTAATAAGTTCTAATGCGCCGTAACTAGAAACTCAAAGCTTTGAGGGATGACGAGTTTCATTTCATTTCGACGACACCTTAATTAAGGTCAATTTCCTACATTCCTCTTAATAGGGTTACCACTTCGGCCTTAATTTTTAGCTAAATACCGCTATTTAAAGGTTAATTAATTTTAATAATCTGTCATAATTTTAAATAAATTATGGCAATATTAAGATTAACCATGCTTTACAGCTACATCTGTAACGGCGAAAATTAACCACTAATAGTTTTTTAAAGACCATAACGGATAAACCGAGTTAGATCCTCTTTGAACTTGCCACGCTACGATGGTGATAATAATATGATGATAATAATAGTTGAGGCCTATGAAAAAATATTAATAATTTGTAACTTTTTAAATCGTTCACCAAGAGGTCTCCATTTTAAACTAGGGAAAGTTGCTGTTATAATAATTTTTTAGGGAGTTATTATGACTCCAAAAATGGAGTAAAAATTTAGGTACAGGATAAACCCTTTTTGGGGGTTACTTTAACTTCTTATTTAAATCGAAATTTGGGATCATTTTTTCTTCCTGAAAAAGAGTTCTTTTAACTCCCAGTCTGGAGTTAAAATAACTCAGAAAAATGGGGTTATTTCTACTCCTTACATAGGTTGTTTTTGGTCTTTTTGGAGTTACGTACTTTAACTCTGAAAGTGGAGTAAAAATCTTAGGTACGGGAGTATCTCCTTTTTTGGGATTATTTTAACTCCTCAATATTAACACCAAATCTGGGGTGATTCTTACTCCTGAAAAAGAGTTCTTTAAACTCTCTTTTGGAGTTAAAATAACTCCCCAAAAAATAACTCCACTGTAAGGAGTTAAATTAACCCCACAAAAGGAGTTATTAATTGAAAATTACTGTGTGCCCGGAAGAGTCTCCCAAGTTAAATACTGGATTATGTGCCACCGTGAAGATAAAGAAATAAACTAAATGATTGAAGATGAACTGAGCAGATTGTTCTTTTGTGCATATTGTCGTTAAGTCTTGGGTGAGATCTATCAGAAAATCTTCGGACTGAAAAACAACCAGTATTTTTTGTTGATGGGAGAGGGCTCCTGAGCACAGGCGGCTCTACCTATACAGAAAATAGAAGTACAAGTGTGGTAAGATACTAAAGCGCAAGGCATTAAGTAAGCGAGAAATACCATCTAAGTATGTTTCATTTCAACGATAGTTAGTACAATTATAAATCGTTATTCAGTGTAGTTCTAGCAAAAACGTTAACAAGAATAAATGTTATCAACCGCGGATGTAATTTTTTGATTTTGTTTCACTGACTATAAGCTTGTTCATTATACAGATTGATCATTGAAGAGCCAAACTTTCGACTCATTTTCACTTTGAATTACATAAAAATTAAAAAAAAAGTCTTACAGGCTTGAACCCGTTTCATTTGGTTTACCATCAAACCTCTTATCCACCATTATAATCTGCCGACACCGCTTATACATTTAATTTTAATGTACTAGATTACATCACATTGCTCGTTATTTTATCATTATTCCTTTTTAAACTGTGTTCATAACCGTTATCACTATAAACAACTGATTGAAAAAATTATTAACAACCCTGAATGGATTTATGAAAAGAAGTTAATTAGAATAGCAGATTCAAAGTTCTTTCTAAAAAAAGGCGTACGTTATGATCGATTAGAGAGACTTTGAGTCACGTTTACAGCAGACGGCAAACGTGAATTTGTATTACGTGACCAATTTTCTCCTTTAACTTGCCCTTTACCGTTCATAAGCCCTACCCCAAAGTTAGTAGCTTCACGCTGGCCAGTTTTTTTGAACTGTTTTTAGCTGCACGTTTTCTATTTTGAATCAACTTGAATCTGACGTTTGCCGTTTGCCGTAAACGGCACTCTAAAAGCTTCTCTCTTGGCCAATGCATTCGTAATTCCAAGAAGGTTCCCCGAAATGGTTCCCAGTTTTTTTGGTGATTAGCCGACAACTTGACCTTTGGGCACATGTTTCGTCCGGGGGGGGTCTCTAGTTACCGTATTTATTCGAATAAGCGCCCAACCTCGAATAAGCCCATCCTAAAGGCAGAAAAGGTTAATAAGCGCCCACCCCCTCCTCCTCCCAATCAAACTCAAATAAGCGCTCACCCCCACCCCACCCACTTGAGTGAATAAATTCTAATAAGAGACTTCCCCGAGGACGGAGTTTTCTTCAGAGTATTTTACAGAAACCTTGCTTGGTTACTTCTTCGCGTTTTGTTATTAGAATTATTGTTTTGCTGCAAAATAACTACACTTGCTGAAAATGGTGAAAATTTAATAAGCGCCCAGCCTCGAATAAGCGCCCACTGTCAAGGTCCAAAAATTTAGTAAGCGCCCAGGGCGGTTAATCGAATAAATACAGTATAGATCGTTTTCCCTGTCACGCAACAAAAATTTCAATTGGAAACTTTCCGGTGGAAGAAGCCAAGAAAATGAAATGTTATAAAACACTAATTTTTGAACAATTTGTCCAAGTCTCAGGTCTTTGTGGCCCATAGTTTCTGAGTTATTTACCGAAACGTTTCACGCCCCTTTGTAGAGCTTTGTATGGAGACACCACATTGGTGCCCCGAATATGGCCGCCTGAAATTAACAAAAATATATGGGGTTCACGTTTTCCATAAAAGCTCTAGCATACTTGCGCATAAACATTTCTTGAAATGGTTATACTGCTGAAAATTAAGATTCAACAAGACAGCATTCCTATTTTGGTGTCACGCACTGTGAAAACTCGGAAATTCAAATTGCTGTATTTTCGAAATGAAACAAGCTATGGGAATGGAAACTGGTACAAAGATTTACTTTTTGTTGATCTTTAAACTAGTGTAAATAAGAATTCGTAAAACATCGCTATTTTGAGTTTACGATTTGATGACGTCACTGTGAAAACTATCTATAGCTAAAAGCGTAGCTACGTCGCCAATGTACATTTGAAAATCACAAGATAAATAGAGAATATTACATGGCCGCGCGGAGATAGGAAATTTCTCTTCGAGTGTTGAAAAATATTTCACGAGTGAGCTACGAGTGAGCGCAGCGAACGAGTGAAATATTTTCAACACGAGAAGAGAAATTTCGTATCTCCAAGCGGCCATGTAATGTTCTTTTTATTATATGAACACCGATGAAATACCAAACCATTTCAATGAAACGGTTTTTTCCTGCAAAAGGCACGATTTATTATGTAGCCATAGCAACGGTGATATTTTCACTATTTTCAGGTGTGAAGATATCATATTTTCGCGCGAAAGCTCACCTGGTATTTCATTGGTGTTTATATAATAAGACCTATTATTATACATTGTACTCATTATCTGGCTTCTCATTCGGCAAAGAGCCTACGGCTAATTTTGGAAATGAGCACAACCTACAGATCGGGGCGGATAAAGGATGGGCGGTGAAACGAGCGCGTCCGAGCAAAAAGGTGTGGACTGGGATCAAATTATGGACCACATGCACAGATCAAAGAGACGGTGAATATCAAGGGAATCTCAGGAAAAAGAGTTATGAGTTTAAAGGGTTTCGTTAATCGTTTGTCTAACTATTGTCAAATAGATATTAGGGAACTTAAAGAACCACGACGATGTTCACGACTACGACGTCTGTTGACTGGGAAAAGGCTGTCTCAGTAAAAACCGCCCACTCAATATCGCGTGAAAAATAATTTTGCCTGAAACTCTGGCAAGTGAAAGGCTTTATCGAGAATATAACTAAAGTAGGTTTGCTTTGATTCACAATAATTTTCTGGCCGCGCTGGGGGGCGCCGAGTATTTTGTCCCGCCACTGCCATTTTGCACGTCTTGAAAACTGAAAATTTGGCATTTTTTGCGGCTCTGTAAAATGTTTCATTTGCACCATCTACCAATGAATTTTATACCTGATAATAGGTAAATATCTCTAGCTTTTCCCGAAAGCAATAGTTATCCGCTAAATTTAGCTGGAAAGACGAAATCGAGCAAAATATGACTCCAACTAATTGCCTTGGAGCGAAAGGCCAAAAATGACCCTGTTTTAAAAGCTTATTTCTGACGTTTGGGACATAGTTGAAAGCTCTAGACTAAATGGACGCAAAGATAGACTATCTGTTATTAATAATAAACAAAACGCCATGTATGATTTCAGTATTTTAAAAGTTATGACCGTTTGTATCAACGCGTATGCGAGCTGATACGATATTTTCAGATTTAGCGTAACGGATCTATCTCAAGCAGATTTTGTCAAAAGTACGGCTTACCTAATTCATTACTGGCACTGACTCACAAATTGAGCCATATTCCAATCCCTGAGATGCCGGACCCCATAAAATTCCAGTAAATGTGCTTTAGAAACTGCTGGTGTGCGGCCATTTTTGAATCCCATGCTAACAATCCTAAGCTCAAAACAGGTGAAACTGTGTCACGTTTCGAGCTAAATAGCTCGGTAAAACAACCGTTCAGAGGTGAAAGTTTGCTCGAGAATCAGAAAATCAACTAGGCAGGTCTCATTTTGGATCAGAAATTTGAGATTTCAGTGCTACAACCTCGAATACACCTTTTATTCAACCGGCTCTGCAAGGTCAAATGCAGGTTTACAAGTACAACGGAAATACTGAAAGCCGGAAATACGGAAAAGAGAAATGTGGAAATCCGTATCATCCGGAAATCGGCAAATCTGAAATCAATCAGAAGCCAAAGGTAATTCCAACAATTAGAGACAGCTGCATTCGTGTAGGGCTTCTTTTCGACGTTGAGACACGTAAAAGATAAAACCTTCCAAACCGGCGTAACTGTTTGATTTTCACTGAACTGAAACGCAGTTCCACGATCGATTGCGTTTGGCAAATAGGCTCCATAAGAAACAGTAAATATCATTAACCGGTTACAAACATTCTATGTGCGCTAACATATCACACTTGTGACTAATGCTTTACAGAAGTTGGCTATATATCGAAACTGAATGTGTCGAGATCTAGGAAACCAAGCCAGCTCCGCACGAAATCGCCCGATATCACAGCGACAACTGTCGTAGATCGATCGTTCCCGTTGGGAGATCAAGAAGTGCTGAGCCTGCATTGTGCCTGGAGCTTTTGATGTTATCATTTTGTACCTTTCACAGGACACGCGATAACTTTGAGACAGAAGTTTAGAAGCTTTTTGACTCGTCCAGGTGATAATGACGAAAAGATTAGCAACTGCTCTTCGACTCCCAAGCTGGTCCAAGCTCACGATTCTGCCGTGAGTCTCACGATTTTTTACCTTGTCTCACGACAAGACTCCCAATCTCATGGTTTTTAGGGAAATATCATTCTGAAACGAAATGTTTCTTTGTTCCATAAACACGGAAATGTTTACTGTTGCTGAATCGTAATTGATTCTCATCATGTATAATACGCGGAGAATCGCAAGTAGATGCTAGAAACTTCGCAACGGTTTTGCGAGACACTTGTCAGCCATATGTTCTTCAAATGGGACGAAATAAGTCAAAGTGCGACTTTAACTGTCAAAACCAGACTTGTTTTCCTCAAATACATCTTTCAATTCTTCATAAATAAAGCTCTACCGCTTAAACAGCACCGACCGGAAGATGATTAATCTAAAGTAAATTTAAGATTTGAATGGCAACAATTTATAGTATTTATTTTAATGGCTATCGTGGAATATGTCAAAGCCGGTTACACATACTCGGGTGTCTTGAAAACAATGACTTCTAATGCCCCCTAAATTTGTAATATAAAAAAAGAAACACACTATAAATTGTTGCTGGGTTTAATCTAGCTTTATGGGACAGAAAAAAGGCTTTAACGTACCTGTAACAGTACTATCTGGAATAGGCGGGAGTGTACAAACTACAAATCAGGGCGTAAGGAGCTAGAGCGTTGAAACGAGCGGGGTCGAGCGATCTACTGTAGCTGTGATGCAAGGGTCTGGGTACCACCGAAGAGAAAAAACAAGATGGCGGACATTATCATCTGGGCCGTCAGAAAGATTGTCCAGCGGACGTTAGCCATCATCCCGTGGCATTCATTTGCTGCAAGCAATATTGAAGGAACAAATTATATTATCTCACGTTCGATTTCTGTTTTTTTTTTTTTATTTTTCCCCCAACAACAAATATCTCTATTGCATATAGTTCCACCTCCGTGACCTGTAAATTTCGTGACTTGGTAAGAAAATGGCATCACAACTCAGATGATAGCACTGACATTGTTTTTAGACTAATATTATCGGTTCTCTACTTCAGTTTATTATCAAGTTGTGTAATTCACCATCTGCTATGGCATTATTTTATGCTGCCCAGTTTCAAGGCCAGATGATCTGTTTTCACTATCAAAGTTTGGATTTGTTGGTATACATCAGTATTCTTCTCTAAACACCTCATTGAGCTATCTCCAATATTGAGCATTACAGTTGGACAGACTGTGAAAACTAAAGTCCGGGTAAATTTAAAATATCATAAAATCATCATTATTTTTTTTTATCTTGCACACTTATATAATACTCCCGTGCAATGAAGAATAAGTATGGGAAAAAAATTCACTGCCCTTGAAAAACCTAGAGGTCGCAAGAACACAAATAACTAGCCCAGGAAACATTTTTGTTTGATAATAACAGCTTTTTGTGATCAAATGGTCACTGAAAACTACCCATGCAATACATACTAAGGAACGTAAAAGAAACTAAACATTCACTAGTCTTACATTGAAACCAGACATTGCTAGGAGATGAATCTTACAGATGCAACATAAAACATGTATATAACATCCAATTTTAAAAGTGCATAATATGCAAACAAGAAAATTATACAGAATTATGCACAAATGAAATAGAAATGACCTGTAACAACTATTAAACCATTGAAAAACAAACTTGTTAGTGTGATCAGCAACCCTAGCACACTTGTATACTTCATGTCCAGTATGATTCAATTTTATTCTTGGTTAAATTTATTAACTGCAACCAGGCTTAATCAATCTTGATTAAAAAAATACTACTTCCTGTTTCCTTGTAACTACAATATATAATATTAAGAGAGAGAGATCAGAGAGAAAGAGAGGATATAATTCTAGAAATATTATACAGTAGTACAATCAAAACATAAGGCACCTCCAGGAAATCGAGTTGGTCCTTACTGTTGTAACATTGAAACCTGTGGGGATCCCCCTTAGGGGCCCCTGACTGACTTACATGCGCACCCCGAAAATGGGTAACCGCGTGCGTTGTGTTTTTGACTTGCTCGGGACTCGAACATCTTAGAATAGTCTTTACTAGTTGTTGAATTTAGCTTCATTGAATGATCTTATAACATGGTGTCAGAGGTGGGATAACAGTGGTTATCTGCCCTGCCGAACTGTGAGAAATTATTGGACGAGTTGATGGGACAAACAAGTTTCCTGTTGAGTTGTATTTTTGTATCTTGTATAATGGCCGAGCGAGATTCTCGAATGCCAGGTCCATTGCTCCTAGACGCGAATGCTGCCGAGAACTGGAGGAAATTTTTCATGCAATTTGAGATTTACCTTGTTGCGAAAGGTAAAGATGATAAAGCGGACAAACTGAAGGTAAATATGTTGTTACATTGTGCTGGACCAGAAGCTATCGAAGAGTACAGTCACTTTGTGTTTACCGATGAAGAAGACAAAGATTGCTATCAAGATGTCTGTCGCAAATTCGAAGAATTGTGCCAGGGTGCTAGAAATGTAATTTATGAGCGGCTGGTGTTTAATCAGCGAAACCAGAAGGAAGGTGAGAGGATTGACAATTTCGTCAGTGAACTGAAAGGACTGTCGTTAACTTGTGAATTTGGCGACCTTCGAGATTCGCTCATTCGTGATCGTATTGTGGGAGGAGTTTTGTCAGACGAATTGCGAGGTGAACTGCTGAAGAAACCAGATTTAACGCTGCAAACTGCTCATGATTATTGCCGTACATTCGAGGCAGCCGAACTACAGAAATACAAGTTTAATACACCAACAGTTGCGGGTTCCGAACGTTCACTTCATCCTCTTAAGTGCTGAAGGTTCACAACTTGCAGCTGTGGAACATGAGCCTCCAATGAATCACGATGTGCACACATATTTTGGATCAGTTGAGCTGGATAGTGTCTCCGGCACTCGAAAGAAATCTAGGAGCTTGATTACTGCCAAATTGCTGGGAAAGATGTACAGTTCAAAGCAGATACTGGTGCAGAAGCTACAGTCATTCCCTATAAGCTGTACAAGGAAATCACAACCAAACCTCTTCAGAAAATTCAGCAACCTTTGAAGGGGTGGCTTGCCCCTAAACCCATCCAAAGGGCTCTGTGAGGCTTCCAACTTGTTATGGGAGTCGTGAACTTAACCTGTTGTATCTTGTTGTTGATGGAAATTTTACACCATTGCTGGGTTGTGATGCTTGTTTAGACTTAGAAGTCCTTGAGTTTATGAACCTTGAACTGATAACTACTCCAGAGTCCAAACAACCAGAGCAAGAA